>CM076914.1:15955639-16555639 GCA_039566165.1 Maruca vitrata | reverse complement strand
CATGACCGATGAGAGATTGGGCGCAAGACCACCGGCTTAACGTGCTTTCCGAGGCACGGGCGTTCAACCGCCAACTTCCTAACTCCGGGCTGAGTAATTTCATTACAGAAAAACTCACACAAATTTTGCCTGACCCCGGATTCGAACCGGGAACCTCTCGGTCCTAACGCAGCGTTCGCTACCAATAGACCAACGAGGCAGTTAAAAGAAAAATAAAAGTTTTATTTAAGGGGAGCTCTCATACAAATATTTTTTCACAATATAACTACTTACTGAACCCTTTGTTGCGCAAATCTGACTTGCACTTGGCCGGTTTTTTTAACGATAGGACCGCCTGAGCCTGAGAATAATGATCCTTCGGGAAGAAGGCGACTCCCTATTGCATTGTACTTAACGTGAGATAAATGACATTGCGTTATTGGTTGCCTGTTTTATTTGAAGGTTAACTATGTGAGCCGGTTCCCAAAATAAACCTGCATACCTAGAAGATATTACCTACACTACAAAAAAAAAAAGCGTCGATGGCCGAGTGGTTAAGGTCGTTGCTTGCCATGCGAGAGGTCGCCAGTTCAAACCCCGCCAGGCACCAATGTGTTTTTCAAATCTGAAATTCATATGTACCATCATTTGACGCTTTAACGGTGAAGAAAATCATCGTGAGGAAACCAGCACACCTGAGAAATTTTTTAACGGTGTGTGAAGCCATGTCAGAGGCCTACGGGCGGTTTAAAAACTCTGATAAAAGGTTGTTCATCAACCATACGATAAGAAGAAGAAGATCACTTACAAAAGAACTTACAGAATAAGCTTGCTTATATCTTTTTATACAAAATAAAATAGAAGTGTTTGTTTGTAGTATAAAAAACGACATTAATCTTCAAAAAAATCATAGTGTATCGATATCAAAAACACAATAAAATAAAACTGTATGATATTTCTATATATTATTAGTTGATAATAATTGGATTCTATCCTATAGCAGCTACGCGCTAAGTACTATTTTGAACTTCGAACGAACGCAAAAGTCTCACAACTTCCCGTCCCCAAGTAAATTCTCCAACGTCTGCCCAAAGTCATTTGTAAAGACACCAATTGTGAAGTAAAAACCGGCCATATACGTCTGAAGAATGCAGACGGCAATAAATAGCTGGCTACTTTCTTCGGCGACTTCTGACGACGGTGACGAATCGTCAGCCTTGTGGGGATCAGCTCTGTCCACCCCTTTCAGTGGGGATAATGCGCCGCTTAGATTTATTGAAGCAATTACTGGTCTTAGAAGGGACTTTTAAATGTTAACATGGCTCCTGGTAGATATTGTAGACCTAGTCCTTGCGATCTACGCACGATGTTTACTTAGACATGAGTATTGTATACTTACACAGTTGAAATAAGACTAATTTTATTTCTATTAGATTATACTCGCGTGCATAGTAAGTGATAGTCATATTATTTAGAAAAAGATTATGTAATTCAATTTTAAATTAAAATGTGTAGTGTTTGCGCAAATAATTGACTCTGAATCCGTTGTGCAGTTTTAACGATCTAAGCATACGTATACACAGACAGACGCTGGAAGCGACTTTGTACTTACTTTGGGACTTAATACTATGTACTGGTAAGTAGTAGTAGGTACACCCTTAACAAAATATCATTATCAAGACATCGGACTCTATCATTTATCTTCACTCTTAACTGTATCTTTATTCAGCCTTGTCAAATAAAGAAATCTTAAATCTTATGGTCCAATAATAATTAAATAGATGTGTAATAATAAACTAGTCCAACTTTGGTACTTTGTACCCTAGGCTACACAAATCGTTAATATTCGACGGTTTTTGTGTTCTACCGTCTCCCATTCAAATCTACGTTTGGGGAACAAACATCGGAGTCTCGACAACTTTACGAACGGACTTAAATAGAAAACTAAAAAAAATCTGCAAGATACCGAATTCCTGACCCTATCTAATGCGATCAAAGCTACACTGAACCAGTTCCCCCACGATAAATATCAATAAATAAAACACATTAGCATGCTCTATTGAATCCGTAATTCCGTACGCATACGTAAGTGGCCGTACTAAATTGATCGATCACCGAACCCACTACCGATTCCCATTGTAATCATGACATCGCGATTTACGAAAGCCATATGTTCCATATGGATTTTGACGGAATAATAGATACTTTTATACGCAAATAAATTTTCACGCCTATAAAATCACTAGTCACTGGCCTGGTATAATCTGTGTTTTATGACTTGCGTTTAGTGTAAAATAGAAACTGAAAGCTGGATACACGCACAGGCAAAGGAATATTTTTATAAGAAAAGTATAAATATGTTTGAATAAGCCTATTTTGTTGCGTTTTAAATTTGTATCAAATAATATATTCAATTAATATTACACAAAATCACATTCATTGATCTGATCCCGTGGTAAGCAGCTTGATCACTTTTGTGTTACAGATATCAGAATCAACAGCTAGGGGTGAGAGCCATTCGCTTCCCCGCAAGTCCGGTGATGATGACGAGGCTACTCCAAGCCATCATCACAGTTAGTCAGTTAGGAAAAAAAAATATCGCTTACAACAGTTCCAGTTCATTAATTATGAAAGATAGATAATGTACTTTATTGGAAGGAGTAAGTCATGACAACAGACGTATAGTACAAATACACATTACTAGGAACACAACAATATTTTTCTGCCAACCATCATATAAATTGAAAGATCCAAACGTACAAAACCATGTTTTTCCTTAAGAAAAACAAACAATCACTCCCCCTAGTAACTTAACAACAAATATAAACAACAAAAGTTGCAAGACAACAATCAGATGATGGTTGGCGAAGTTCCGAAGTGTCCCGAAGTGTGGGAACACTCGATCGCCGATAGCCCTCCAGATAAGAGCTTCTGGCTTTTGTCTTCATATTGTGTTACTCGCTGTAAACAGTACCATTTCCGCTTTAGGAAGCCGGCCGGTGTATAGGTGGGTAATAGACAATCGGCCGAATATTTGGTCAATATAATATACATTAAATTATAATATACAAAAAAGCGTCGATGGCCGAGTGGTTAAGGTCGTTGCTTGCCATGCGAGAGGTCGCCAGTTCAAACCCCGCCAGGTACCAATGTGTTTTTCAAATTTGAAATTCATATGTACCATCATTCGAAGCTTTAACGGTGAAGGAAAACATCGTGAGGAAACCTGCACGCCTATGAAGAAATTCTAAGGTTGTGTAGTCGACCAACCCGCACTTGGCCAGTGTGGTCGACTAAGGCCTTATCGCCCTGGTTTAGGGTAGGCCCGTGCCTCAGCAGTGGGGACGTATATGGGCTGATGATGATGATGATAATATACATGTCAGTTTACACTAAATATTAGTTTTTATGGGTCTAGAGCATCAAATACTTAGCTACTTACTGCCCGACGTTTCGACTGGGTTACACCAATCATGGTCGCTGTAATGGAACGCGAATTTAAAATCATGTCAATTTAGGCAATAGAAGCCTATGTTAATGTTTTTTTTTTATTTAGAACCTACTTCATTAAGGAATAAGCGATCTATCTACCAATCGTTTTAGTATTCGGTCGTCAATAATGTGATGGCTTGATTTTTATTGGCATACGTCTTATATGGAAGACTTAAATAAAATACTGCATGGAAATCATAGATCCACAGGTAATGATTGTGATGAGAATTACATTGTAACTTCATCTAGATTTATTCAAAAATCTGTATTAAAAACCCCTTCATAGCCACAGCGGACCATATGAATAGAAAATATTACATCACTTAAAGTTTTTGTTCTAAATAGCTTGACGCTGTAAAAAGATAATCTGCTTGTATCAAATATTCATTTCTGCGCAAGACGTCTCCAACTATATGAAGAGTTACTGCAATAGCATGATGCAGGTACTGTATATTCCGACATGACACGGCATTCTAATTTATGGAAGCTGGGTCCAATATCTTTTGCTTGTCTTGCGAATCAAATTTCAGAGCCACGAAACACAATTTGATTTAGTACATAACTTTCGGTATTCAAATGAACCTTACCCAGAATTTGAATCAGACATCAAGTAACTTGTTTAACAAACAGAACGAAATTACATACAACGAATAGTTTGCGGCCCTTTGTGGGAATGCTAAGTGGTGTTCGTTTTGCTTCATTTATTCATGCTATTTTCAACTTTACGCAAGAACGAGTTTTATAAGTTACCGTATTATCTAAGTTATACCATTATACTTACTTTAAAAAAAAAGTCCGATGGCCGAGTATTTAAGGTCGGTGCTTGCCATTCGTGAAGTTGCCATTTTAAACACCGCCACGTACCACTGTGTTTTTCAAATTTGAAATTATTATGCACGATTATTCGACGCTTTAACGGGGAAGGTAAACATCGTGAGGAAACCTTCACACCTATGAAAAAAATCTTGGGTTGTGTAGTCAACCAAGTTTAGGGTAAATCCGTGCCTCTGCAGTGGGGACGTATACGGGCTGATGATGATGATGATGACTTATTGTCTATTTAACTATAATATCAATTTGTTACTTCATTATTATTTATAATAAAAAAATACGATGCAAATCTTGTCCATGACTTTCATACAATTATCTACACCTACATTACCTGCTACCAACATTAAAAGTGTCAAACACCCCACCCGATTAACAAATCGAATACTTTTCAGAGGCTTCAAAATTGATTACCCAACTCAAACACAATCGGCTGAAACACTAAAACATTCCGACAAAGCGGAACAAGTGTACCAACCGGATGGAGAGTGCACATTTTTTCACAAAGCTTAGTTTTCACCTCCTCGTTAGCAAACGTGAACTAATTCTCACTGAAAAACAATCGGCCCAACTTTACTACGGCGTTCTATTAAAAATTAGACCTATTCGAACAAAAGGCCTCACTGCGGGAGCGGGAGGCGCGGTTTCGCAGCCGTAATTTCATCGTGGAATGTGAGGCGGATTCAATTTTTTTTTTGTGGAATCGGTGGTACATTCTGCTTGATTTGCTGATGAGGACACTAATTTAGTTTGGTGAAGCTGAAGATTTATATATAACCACGGATGTGTAGTAGGATCATGACTTATTTCAATGATTAGGACGCTAATTTAGATTGGTAAAGCTTTATGATGCATTTAAGGAAAGGATTTTGCAATCAAAAGTACCCGTAATCGACGAGCGTGCATGAAGAGGTTGATGAATGTGGATGAAGCGAAAATGGTATGCCAGGACCGTAGCACATGGCAGGAAGTGATCTCGGCCTACCCCTCTGGGAAAAAGGCGTGATTTTATGTATGTATGTATTTTGCATCTTTTATGCTACTCTAATCTACATCTTATATACTATTCTTAACGCTAAAAACAAATGAGAATTGCATCTATTACGTTTCACAGCATTCACTTTATTAATCCTTAAACAAAACACTTCACCAATTTCTTACCATCATCATTCTATGAAAGCGTTCAATTACCCTTTCTTACCAAATTCAAAACACAAATTTCGAAAACGCGGCTTACACGCGTTTTCTCAACGCTCCACGATGCAGGAAAACAATTATACCCTTCGCTTGGTCGATGGAAAGTTTGTGGGGGCCCGCCGTATCCGCCTCCTTTGTACCTAGAGTGGTCACCGGGTGCAAGAGTACGGAGCGAGAGCGTTCTCTCTGTTGTCTCGGATAAAACTGGTCTTTTTGAGTACTACTGTTGAGTAAAAGACTAGAAGAGAGACTCCTTTCCTAGATTTGATCCTTGAAACACTTTTTGGAGGTGCAAAGCTGATTTTTAAGCTATTGCATAGCTTTTATCGCGGGCTTTGAGCGCGGCGACCGAACCAAGAAATTCCGTAACGAAAAAAACCTCACAATCGTTTAACGTCGTTTCAGTTCGGTAGACTTCGGCACGGTGTTTGTGTGCGTGCGGTTAGACGTATTGTATGACTCTACGAAACTCGCACGAATCGAGACGAGCTGCTCCGAAGTCGGACGATGCTATGCAATAGCTATACCGCGGCAGTCCCCGAGTGCCACACGTCTTTTTTTTCCTTACTGACATACAATGATGGCTTGGAGTAGCCTCGTCATCATCACCGGACTGGCGGGGGAGAGAATGGCTCTCACCCCTAATGTGCATAGCTAAATATTTTCTTGCTTGGTAGCCCACGTCTGATGTGGATAAGTTTTTTGAGGTAGATTACGGATTGCTTTGGTGCTAGGTAGTTAATTAATGCTTAGTGTACCAATCGTTAAAAACACTGCATGAAAAAAAAAATGGCGACAGTATAAACATTTTCAGCCCATTTTTAAAATTGATTAGAACAAATTCATTGAAGTCATTTACGTACAATATCTTTGTAAAACTAATAATTACAAGTGTATCTGAAAATTTCTATTTGAAAATCATGTTTGCACGTTTCCAAGCGTAACAAAATTCCATTTTTTCATTTGTTCTCCACAATGACAAAGGAAACTTGAAAACTTGCAACGAGGAAACATTATGCAGACGTGCATTTTATCAGTGTTGTGCAACAGAGCTTTTGTCCTTATCTCATAATTGTCTTCGCAAACAACACGAAGTTTCGTATTAAATCACTCGTGAATTGCGCCAAGCTACATTGAAAGGAGAGTAAGAGACGAACATTCGCTAAATACAGAGCTCATATCACCTTCGCAGTCATCTCTGCAACTTGTCCCGAGTTGGAATTGTTCCATACACACTCCCCGGAATCTAATACATCTTTTATAATCGAGTTTACTTGAAAGGTGAAGACGTTAATCCAGTTGAAAGTGTTTCAGCAACTTTCTGCTACATATATGCTTCGCTTTGAACTAATCTTATTTGCGAATCTGGTCTTTTGTTTGTACTGGTAATTTAATCAAGTTAATATCTAAGTTAGACAGTATACAGAAGTGGTGGTAGCGAGTATTGAGTTAAATCTTTTGCTTTCAATATTATATTCGTGGTAATTCCCACTTGTACGTGTAGACCTTGCAAGTTTTTTTAAGCTATTGCATAGCTTTTATCGCGGGCTTTGAGCGCGGCGACTGAACCAAGAAATTCCGTAACGAAAAAACCTCACAATCGTCTAACGTCGTTTCAGTTCGGTAGACTTCGGCATGGTGTTTGTGTGCGTGCGGTTAGACGTATTGTTACCATATTTGTATACATTGTACCAAATAAACAATTCTTCTATTCTATTCTATTCTATTGTACGACTCTACGAAACTCGCACGAATCGAGACGAGCTGCTCCGAAATCGGACGATGCTATGCAATTGCTATACCGCGGCAGTCCCCGAGTGCCACACGTCTTTTTTTATGATTATCTTAATGCATGCTTCTCTTAATTTTTTTTGTGATGACAGAATATAAATTCAAAGTTTAGTAACACTACAACGGTTTGAGAACAACCTATTCAGAAGACTATGATTATATTATGAGTTCGAACCGGGAAGATGGTGTCGAATTTATTTAGAAAAATGAGTTGGAAAATCATGATCGTAAGGCTCATTTTGAAATTTGAATAAACAAATCACTTTATAAACATTACAAAACCAGATTCGAACGCAAATAAACGAATTGAGCGTGAAATTTCTATAAAACGAATCGGGAACTAAATGAATCGTTGCGAATCGACCTCACTTTTCAATAATTAGTGCCATTTTCGACGCCGCTAGTCCTAAACGTTTATTTCACGTTACGTTAATATTCATTGGAGCGTTTTGCATTCAAATTGAATTATCATTTAACCTGCTACCTTAATGTGTTTACGGTTATACTTTTAGAAATGATTTCATTTAATAACATTTCAAAATTAGAATAGAAATAATAATATTACACTGTACCTTATTATATCATAATGATTGGCTCGTTGGAACAGTGGTTAGTGACCCATGGTCGTGACCTGACCATATGACAGACCACATTTACGGGTACAAAAGTCGTAGTCGTAAAAGACAAATACTTGTGTGACGAACCTCGGTGTTTGTTCCGTGTCTAGGTGTGTTATTATCTAATAACACACCTAGACACAAAATCAACAATAGTGTTGATTCTGATATCAGTAACACAAATGCTTAAGCTAATAGGCGTGACGACTGGGTCAAAATCTTATTATTCTATTTAGTCCCTAAGTTAGTTTATACAATTTTTTTATTTTTTTAGCCTGTTCTGTACAAAAATATGGGACACATATTTTTTTTTGTTTTTCAATTGATTGAAAAATTACAAAATTATAGCTTATCAAACTTCTGGAGCGGGCTTTTGACGTCACGGTTAGGCAAAAATGTATTTAGTAATTTCTTTTTATACGGCTGCCGAAAAAAGGAGGTTGATATTTCAGGCCACCATCATTCTCGTATACATTGATTTCATATTAAATAAATCATTTGATAACTATTTATTATAATCATATGTTCATGAATTTATTATACTGTAGTAAAACACGTAGATACATTCTAGACAACTAAAAATCGCTACCCAAACATTAGCGTTAGTAACATTAGTTGCTATAAACTTTTTTTTCATTCGTCACATTTCTGCTCGACTTTGTTCCACATTACGCTGGCGTCATATGGTAACAACCACTCCGTTTTCAATTACCCGTAATTGAGGCTATACCTATAATAACGTCGGCACCCGCCAATTCGAACCTCAGTAGCAAATTGCATTTGTTTTTCGATGTCTACAGGTTTATAATTCCTACAGTGTCGTGTCTGTTATGGCTTAATAGTATCTGTTGCATCTTCGTGTCGGTTTTATTGAAATTGTTAATGGTGTTTGCATGCTGTTTACAATTTGTGGTGACTGTAATTTGGCGGTTGTGTATTTTTGGTTTGGCTGCATTATAATTGCCTGTGACTTTTAATTAATGTGGGAAATGTTATAAGTCGTAATTTTCTATGAACTGACTACTGTCTGAAAATGAACTGACTACCAATTTATCCAAGAAAACTTTAAAATATATTGTTTTTTTTTCCTCACTGACAAACGATGATGGCTTGGAGTAGCCTCATCATCACCGGTCTTGCGGGGGAGCGGATGGCTCTCATTCCTAAACGGGACTTCAAGTTAAAGTTAGGTGTTCAAACAAACGCCTGTCAAACATTCAAAATACTAAAGTATTAAAATACCAATGGTCTTGCAAACATTAAAATGTGACTTTTCTTGTTTCAGGTAAGTTACACAGCTTACATCAGCATCAAAAGGCATGTTAACGACTATCGAAGGTGCGCAAACAAAACTTCACCTGGGACCGCTGGCAGTGACCGAAACTTGTATTTAACAAAATGTAGGTGAAAAAGTTTCCCCCTGAATGTATTTATTTAAGCGGTCGGCGAATTATTTGAACTCAAACCTAAGTAAAGTTTGCGAGCGGTAATAACTCCGTCGGGGCCGACACTCTTGGACGCCAACTTACGGGAAAATCTTTTAATTTGCCTATGTACCGTACTGAAAGTTTTCTAAGTTGAACACTTCGGATTTGTTGATTTAATTTAAGTGAGAGTGGTTACTTTACTTGCGTTATTACTTCTGGTTTGAGCGCGCGTTTGGGCTCTTGGTCTAGAACTTGTGGTGGTTCCTCAAAATAACCTCATGTTTTCTCTCCCTCCTATGATCTCGGGCTCCTCAGGTGGGGCGTGAAACGGTATTTAAGTTGGCCTTCAGGATGAGAGTGACAGGCTCAATATATGCAATTATGCCTGTCGACTACATAAAAAAAAATATGAATCATAGTCCAAGAAATTAGTCTTCACAGTTAGGAGTATTAATATACTCCTATTACTGTGTGACTTTCACTGTCTAAATCAGTTAACGTTAGATTTTGCTGGTTAAGGGCCACATAGGACAACGTAGTTGGTATGTATTGCTAAGTGCATTACAGTTGAACCTGCTGAGACAGTTCTTTAAATTTTTTAAATAACTTTGTCGCGAGCCGCACAAATATCAGGTATCGGGCTGCAATGAGGGTTAATGCGTATGACAAAATAATAATCTAGATTGTAAAACGCAGGCGTGAGGTCCAACTGCAGCATGATTGGTTATTTTTGACGTCACATTGACAGATATGTCAGTCAATACTAACCAATTATGCTGCAGTTGGACCTCACGCATACGTATTGCCATCCAGTGAAGTATTTCTCATAACCCTCATTTGACGATTATATGTCTAACTAATAAGATTGCTTTTGCGACCTTGAAAAATTGAATACCAAATTGACGTGTTGATAAATTATTAAGCACAAAATTCACTGGCCATTTGCCAACTTAATTAAAAAGTTTCGACCTAACCTAAACAGCTGAAAGGTTACATAACAGCGGTCTGGTGACAAAAAGCCAGACGGCCCTCAAAGGTCGCGGTGGACTTAGCAGCTTAAGGTTTAGGTCATGACCGAGAAGGTCTTTTGTAGATTATTGTTAAAAAAAACAAACTACAGTTTATGCTAAGTGCATACATCTACAGCGAAAGGGAGTGGAATGGAAAAAAACATGGATTTTACAAATAACACACAAATAATCTGAGCAAATAAAATTTAAATTTGTTTCTATATGATTTTTGACGCAATTGGTGCTGTAAGGAAGCAAGATTAATATAATCTGACCCTGTGTCACTAGCTTCTTTTTTTTCACGTTCACTGTCATTTCTATGTTTACAAAAATGGTCGGCAGTATCAACACCTAGTCTATGTACATTACTTAACGAAACGCTAATTTCAAATACTATTATTTATTTAAATGTTTGTTTACCAAACCAGATCAGCTACCAATTAACAAGGAAGACAATTAGGAGAATTTTAATCTTAATCCGGTCATTATAAATTATGTTAATATTTAAGCTTCGAGCTCATAAAAAGTCTGCGTAAAAATGTTAATTCAAGCAAATTTAGGATACAAATTAAAAAAATATCGTAAAAATTAACTTTATTACAGCAGTAATAATTAAACAACAACACCTTAGACCCAATTACTTATACCGGAGATATTGAAACATCTTCGTAGGCCTACCGCCACAGTGGATCGTAAAAATAAATTAAATTTGTTTTGACCCGTAACGAGGTACCCTTAAAACCGGAATAATCTACTGGCGGTGGATTTCCAGAGTCACCTAAGTCAACGCCGTGGATGAAACAATTTGTGTGCCTAATCAAATAAGTGTAAAGGGGAAATTTAAAATTCCCTCCTTCAATTTGCATAATGACCCCGTACTAAGGTCTCAATCTGGGGGAAGCGTTTTATTATAGCAGCCCGTGGCCCGGGACTGGTCGGTATGTGATGGAACTGAATAATATATACTAAGAACAATTTTACACGTTGTTCAAGCGAGCGGGTTGGAATGTAAATCCTGAATTAAAACACTTTGTGATTTCGTGTTTGGATTTCCTTGGCTCTTATTTGGAGTGTGTGTTTAATTTTTTTATTTATGGAATAGTCTATTAAACTCAAGTGCCGTTCTCATTATGTTTACTTCCTTAATAATATTATGATTTAGTTAGTAGGCGTAGTCAAGTCAGGTGTGCGACAATTTTAATGTAAAAAAAATCCCAAAGCCGTAAGTAGTAAGTGGTACATTTTATGAAAACATAAACAAACAAAAAAAGAATGCAAACTTATCCATTTATCACTTTAGAAAACAGTGTACATTTTTGGCAAAGAAATTTAAGGTCACCACAATATTCATATATTTATTCGCTTTCCTTTTAAAGCTGTCTACTCTCTCCCTTATAGTACAAGTTACCCGAACACACCCAGCATTTCACTTATAAAAATAGCTCACGCATCCGAGGCATGTACTTATCAAAGGATTATGTACACACATCTCGGGCGGCGACCTTGGAACGTACCTTAGACGCAATGCAGATCCTAAACCTACGTATAAGGGTACGTGGGTTCATCGAGAATAATGTAACTGGATGATTTTGGTAGTGAGAGTACTGGTGTTGGGAGGCAATTTGTATTGGGAGTGTTATTTTGACGGCTAAGTGCACAGGTAGATTCAAAATGTGAGGATTCTTTTTATGACGTGGTGCGATGTTCTTTTGTTTTTAATACTATATTGGTACATCCATTTACTTATTACTTCAAATGTAACGCAAATTGTGTCCTTACTTGAGAGATTTGGAGTTTAATCAAGGCTTCACAAGTGACAGTTTTCATAAAAGTATGTCCTCTTTGGGCGCCAATTCGGCGAAATGCCATAAAATGTTCCAGTACGAAAAAGTTAAAAGTATTACCATCAAGTATTTACACCTATAGATAAACTAGGGATCTAGTTTACTAAAGCTAGTTAGGCAACGTGAAAAATCTTTCCACCAAAACCCCACAGTTAACTACTGAAGACTCCTTTTACAAAAAAGAACTATGTAAACCATCCCATTAATCAGTGCACAATTAGGTAGTCTTTTAAAATCAGGCATAAATCCTGCTACCTGTGCTAAGCGGCGATTAAGTGGTTCCAAGTTAAACCTTGATGAGGTCATTAAATAATGGCTTTTCAGGCTAAAATATTGACAATGTACTCTCACGATAAGGCTTGATACCTTTTTTTGTTTATAGTGTCTTTGGTTCAAAGGTAATGAGGTTTTAAACTCGTCTTGAAATCTGCCGACCTGGTGTACTATGCACATGTATATTGGGCCAGTAATGGCCGGCATAATTATGATTATTGATTAACGTTTATTCTAGCTAGGGCCGCACTACTGCATAAGATTGTGGTGACAGACCTTTATTGTATGAGGAACCATGATTTACTATTATTTTGCCGTTACAAAAAACGTAATAAATACAATACCACATGACGTTTATTTAACTGGATATCAAGATGCTTGAAAAATTATTAAAACGCTTTAAAAGTTAAAGTTTTTTTTTAACTTTAAAACCCGACGGGGTGTCACAAATCGGTCTCTATATATTTTTCCAACTTTAAAAAGTGTGACTACCAATAAATGATAAGATTATATCAGTAAGTAAAAAGCATAGTATACTCGTATTAGTAAGGTAAATTTCGTAGGCGATACGTACTAAAATTTGGTCGATTTTTGCTTCCACTACCATCCTACCTGATTAATCAATTACCAACTCACAAAACACCTTCTACTTTAAACCGTGAATATTTAAAAATCGAGTCAAAATCTCGGCTAGACGTCGCCACTAAGCTGCGATTAAGTGATCCCACGTTAGCCGATGAAATCGTTACCTTGGTACGGCCCTGGCGGATTAGCCGCCGACAAATTGTCCAATCAGGGGACAGGTAATTGATTCTGGATACTGGCCGGTGTGCAGCTTATGATAATATGAAGTATATAGGAGCGTTTATTGGTTGTGGATTTAGATAATGGGCTTGGAAGTTGGCGGTGTATTAAGGAAATTAAGTTAATGGAAGTTAATGTCTATCAAAGTTGATACATCCAACAAGGGACGAACGGTGATTAAGTACAACTAAATCTTTTTTCATAGCTCGTAGGATGCATGACTTCTATGCTTGTATATATGTTTGTCTTCTCTTAGAAGATTTGCTCAACTTTTAAGAGGTCTGTAGGACAAAAGTATATAATCGCGTAGAAAATTGCACTCTTATACCGGACTTAAAACTCGTTCAAAGTATATTTTGTCCAATTTCAGTCTTTATAAAGACTTGGGCACCAAATGTGATAAACTCGTATATCAGCTCGATAGTTTTTCGCAAAGGTGCGACATAGTTTCTTTAGGAGTGGGCCTTGCGCTCCCTTGCAAGTGATGATGACAAGGCTACTCCAAGCCAACGTCTCGGTTAGAAAAAAAAGAGTTTCTTGCACATATCTTTCGCTTAGCGTTTTTCCATCAGATCTATTCTAGCTAGCATTATACCTTCATCCACCAATCAATACACACCGCAAGTCTTGCTTACATCTCACAGACCAACCACACCGCATTCCATTAACTTTAATACAACGTTGGCAGAACAAGACGATGACAAATTACCCAATCAGCGAGCAGTAATTGATTCCAAGCCGTCGGAGTCGGGCCGGGCCAAGTCGGGCTATCTGTGTGCAGAGGTTGCGCCTGAATAGCGACATTAGGGGCAGTTAGCCGTGTTTATCATTATCGGCCTTGGTGGCCAGATATTCAGTTGTTATCATATCGGTAAGTATGATGATTTTTGGTTCAACTCACCTTTAATTACGTGATAAGTAATTTTGTCATACATAATTTTATGATAAAACTTACCGTTTCTCTCAAAAGTGCATAAAACTGATATTTGTGACATTTGATCTTGAATATTTTTTTTTGCACACGTTGGATCCAAGGGGACTTTTGACAGATTATAATAGTGTTCCCAACATTCATGCAAATTTTCAGCTCTATGCGAATTAATGTAAGCATGAATGTCTATTTTGACTGGACTATTAAGACTAAAAATAAATAAATGATAGTTTAAGGGCCGCTAGAATTCGAAATTTGTATTGGAGTCAGTTGCCTTTTTTCAGAGGACGTACTTATATTTTACAGGGTGTGTAGTATCCTACACAGTAGTAAAGTAAAGACGCATGATTGGTAAACTTATAAAAAAGGCGAAAAGCTCATTTACACTTTTATGCGTTTTGATGTTTACTGGAGCAACCGGCCTACACATTTTAAAAGAGTAAAATTCGTATTTGCATATTAAGATTTCTGTATAAACTTGTACGCCTACATGGTGATGGTTCAATAGTCGAACTACATGAAGAGGTTGATGGATGTGGAAGAAGCGAAAGTGGTGTGACAACACCGTAGCATAAATGGTAGGAAGTGATCTCTGCCTACACCTCTGGGAAAATGGCGTGATTCTACGTATGTTTGTATGTAACGAAACGAATCTATCTGGATCCCTTATTCCTAAAAATATTATACCTATTATATTAAATAAAAAAAATACTTTATTAACCGTTCTCAGCCATAAAAGCCAGCCATATTATGAATATTTAATCATCATACAGTTGTTAAAGAAATTGTTCAAACATCGTATTTTATTCACGAACATTGGTTTCGTGTTAACATCAAATTGCTATGTGAATAACATCATTTGTTCACGGGCCGGGAAATCATTTTCAATACAGTCATTTCGGACGTGCATTTTTGAATGGGCGTTTAATATCGTTTCGTATTAATTTGTAGTAATGTAATTATGTTTATGTTGCATTTTCACAGCCAACGATAGGCAGTCTGCAGGTAAATGTCCTTTATTTTTGGTCTAGATTTAAAAATAAAATCAATCATGTACGCTAAAAATGTTTTTGACTGGCCCGGTTGAATAGTGGTTAGTGATCCAGGGTCACTATCTACGGTTCCAAGAGTCGTGGGTTCGATTCCCAGCCGTGACAAATATTTTGTCTGACGAACATTGGGGTTTGTTCCGTGTCTGGGTGTGTTATTAAATATAATTAAGTATATTTGTGTATCCACTGTCGACACTGATAACCGTAACATACTTACTTACCATAGGATAAGTTTAATGTATGTGATGCAATGTAATATTTATTCAATTATTATTGTATTGAACAACTAAACCTCTGTGCATACTACGTGTAATTTTTGAATAAGGAAGAAAACGAGCGTCTTTAAAATCTGTAAAGGAGGTGTACGACCTCTTTTTTGTGTCTAACGCAATGATATAAACGTGTTTAAAGGGTTTTAGCGCAATAATAAATAAATATTACACAACATCACATCAATTCATCTGATCCCGTGGTAAGTAGCTTGAGCACTTGTGTTACCGAAATCAGAATCTGCAGTGGATACACAAACATCCTTTTTTTATTTAATAACACAACCCAGACACGGAGCAACCACCGATGTTCGTCACACAAAATAATATTTGTCCCGGGTGGGAATCGAACCCACGACTCTTAGAACCGTAAGTAGTGGATCTAGATCACTGACCACTGTTCCACCGAGCCAGTCAATGCAATGAGAGATTCTTAATATAGTTAGCAGTTTCCTTACAGTTAGCCATATTTGTGCATGTACCATGTGTCTGTTGGCTCATCCTTTAATTACCTAGATGGATTTAGCCAATCTCCTCTAAGACTGTTTGAATACCTCCCCATGTCAACTCACCCTTAAGAGGATTACAAACTGACCACTGAAATCAGCAAATAATTAATTAAAGTACTTCCGAGTTTTGGATGCGTGAAAATTTGTGGTATCAAATGTTTGTTTTCAAATATATTATCAACAAATAATATTAATTGAAAATGTTCAATGTATTTAGCGTCAGGTCGGTATGATTTTGTACAGACAATAAACTGCGGCTAATTATTTTAATGCACATTTTACATTTAAACTAATTACAAGCTTTTTTACAAGCTTTTATTTAACTTGCAATGTATGTATGTATGTATGTATGTTTGTGTGTTCGGGTGGAATTTTATAACTCAATTTTAAGGCACTTGCCCTCAACCGATTGAGCTGAAATTTTGCATGCACGTGTATATCCGATGACAATGCAATATTATTATGACATGGAGCTGATCTGATGATGAAGTCGGAAGATAGCCATAGCAACTCAGTAATTAAATAACATAACCACATCGAGTTTGGGCTCATTTCATTCGACTAGATGAGTACTTTGGTGCTAGATAGTAACCAAGGTCTGATGATGGAGCCGGAAGACAGCCAAAGGAACTCAGTACTTAAACGACACAACCAAATCGAGTTTGGGCTCGTTTGATTCGCCTAGATGAGTACTTAGATGCTAGATGGTAACCAGGGTCTGATGATGGAGCCGGAAGACAGCCAAAGGAACTCAGTACTTAAACGACACAACCCCATCGAGTTTGGGCTCGTTTGATTCGCCTAGATGAGTACTTAGATGCTAGATGGTAACCAGGGTCTGATGATGGAGCCGGAAGACAGCCAAAGGAACTCAGTACTTAAACGACACAACCCCATCGACAAGGTGAAAACTAAAAAGTATAAAATAAATTAAGGTGAAAAAATCTTTAAAAACAAGCTTTTATTTAAATGCGCTAAAAAGAAAAAAATAAACTTTTACACTATAACTTTACTGTCAACTTATAACATTTCAAATTCAACATATTTGACACAATTTATATGTTTTAAAAGCTTGTCGCGAGATTTAAGTACTCGTATTTACTTTCTTAGTTTAAAATTTTTAATAGGCAGGTATTTTAAAACTTGCTTTTAAAATTACGAGTAGGTACTTAAATCTCGCGACAAGCTTTTAAAACATATAAATTGTGTCAAATATGTTGAATTTGAAATGTTATAAGTTGACAGTAAAGTTATACCTAGTGTAAAAGTTTATTTTTTTCTTTTTAGCGCATTTAAATAAAAGCTTGTTTTTAAAGATTTTTTTACCTTATTTTATGTTAGTTTCCCTCGAAAATATGTAAGTAAATGTTTGACGAACTCACCAGTAGCGGTACCATGAGCTGGCTATCGAAAACTTACGTACGTTAAAAACCTATCGAGTTGTATTTTTCATACGACCGATTATAATTCTTAGCGTGACTACCAGGGGCGCTGTACAAGTTTTTTATAGACATATTTACGTAGGCGATATCGAGTCCGTAACTTTTAAACTCATGGTAGCGCTACTGATGTATTATAGGTTTTTTGCAAGTAAATATTGTCATTTAAACAGCTAGTTTAGAAGTCGTTGACAAATTTCTCATAAAACGGCAAAGTCTTTTCTTTTACTAGAGCACTTAACTGACAAAACTACGCGTACTACGAGACCATAATGGATAGAATAGTAAATGAAGACACCGGGCCCTCATAAACTATGAAGAATTAACCTTAAACTGCAAAAGTGACACCGAAGTAGGGTTCCACAGAAATATTACCGCCCGGCCTAAAATTAGTGGCGCGCGAACTAAAAGTGGCTATTATAAATTCAGGCGACACTCGCAAAGAACGGTTTATACAGGAAGTTTTTAGGTAATTTTGCACGGTAAATAGAAGGGGTATTATTTGACCCAACTATCTCATTTTGTGCTCGAATATTTAAATGATTAAAAGATATTTCAGCTGATTCGCCGATTATGTTGATTCCAAATTTAAAACTCTCGTATTTTGGAATGTAAGAGTCAATATTGCATTTTTTACTTTTGTATATTCAGTTTCGAGACTCATATTAAACTTATTATATAAACATAATATCACGTTTGGCCTGTACTTATTCCTGTTTTCCAACTGCTCTGTTTCATTTGCTCAAAATTTTTTACACGTCTTTCGTACTACTTTTGGTTATCCTCCTGCCTTTAGCTTTACCTTGTAGATCGGTGAATTCATTTGTTTTACTTCAATTTTAACGAGAAATAGTTGGAACCGTTTAAAGCGATGCGATCTTATGACTACCCTCAACGATGATCACTATAGTGATTTAACTTAAGACAAAGGTATCATTTTATGGTCGTGGTACCATTACATACAAGCTTGAAAGCGCCAAAAGAAAAAATAAAAAACACCTTCCCAAAACAGCTAAAACCTACCTAATGCAGTGAACCTAAAATTACCTTAGCGGCAAAGCCTGTAAAAGCCCAAAATGCAAGCGACACTTACAAAGCCGAACGTTGGGGGGTTTTACAAAATTTGCCTCCGTAAAAGCGATACGATATAACAAAAGTCATGAAGCTCTCCGCGCGTCCTTTTATTCTTTCGGAAATAGGGAAAAAGTGTTCGAAAAGCCGTTCCGTCCGTGTACGCGGGATATACTTGGGAGTCTATACTTTGTGCAAACGAGCGTTTGATAGGGGCCGCCATGGAGCTAGGCGGCAGGAAGTGACGATTGTAGAGATGAAGCAAATCTTGCGGTTCGGGCATAGTGGCCGATCGTAAGACGTCAGCCACCTGCGCAGGACTGTCAATAAGTTACTAGATTATTTTTTCCGAAAGTAAGTTATTCCTAGCTCAGGGCAGTATTGTGAGAGTCTTCGATCACTTCGGACAACTGCCGTCTCACAAATATATGATAATTTAGAGAACATATTGTACACCTGTGTTTGCACATGCACATGCACATGCACTTGTTAAATTTTACATTTAATTATTTGTTTTATATTTACCAAAATCTTACGTCTATCCCTACAGGTTAACTTTATTTTGGTCCCGTTAGCTGATAGTAAACTCAGAAAGAACGACTTTATAATTATAAATTAGAAAAGAAAAAAATGAATATTAAGGAATCAACCAGGGCTTTCGAAACCGCCTGGTCAAGCTTAAGCACTTAAAATTTAAAAAAAAAGACGTGTGGCACTCGGGGACTGCCGCGGTATAGCTATTGCATAGCATCGTTCGATTTCGGAGCAGCTCGTCTCGATTCGTGCGAGTTTCGTAAAGTCGTACAATACGTCTAACCGCACGCACACAAACACCGTGCCGAAGTCTACCGAACTGAAACGACGTTAGACGATTATGAGGTTTTTTTCGTTACGGAATTTCTTGGTTCGGTCGCCGCGCTCAAAGCCCGCGATAAAAGCTATGCAACAGCTTAATAATTGTGTGTGTATAATTCTATGTCACTTCCAGAACTGAAAAGCTTCACGTCGACTCCTCGATAACGCTATCCGCCCACCTCAGTCCTGGATTATAATCCCTCATGATAAAACGCTCCACGAACATTATAAGTCCCCCACTGATTAATTAATCTCCCGAATAACTTACCGTTGGGCTAATTAATCGGCGTCGTTACCCATTCTGTTTTGCTGAGTTTAGAATTTGGGAAGTGCGTTTGTTTATTTATTAATGTGTCAGTATGGCTCGGTGTGTTCCTCTCTGGCCGGACCACATTTTAGTACTCAGATTCTATAAACCGAAATAATTCCTACCTAAAGTCTACTTTCACCGGAAAATATATATATATTTAGTACCTCAACAGATATCTTTTAAATCAACAATTTATGTGGTCCGGCCGCTGAGCAGTGCTCCCTGGCCGTGCCACCTCGAACTAAAGAGAGTATAATGAACTATTAATAAATCAATATCTCGAAAAAAGCTACCTAAATAGTAGTAGTAGTAGCGTAAGGACCGAGAGGTCCCCGTTTTGAGGCCAGGCAAAAATTCGTAAAGGTTTTTCTGCTAAGATATTACTCAGCCCGGAGTCAGGAAGTTAGCGGTTGCACGCCCGTGCTTTGGAAAGCACGCCCGATCTCTCATCAGTCATGTCGGATTGCCTTCTCACCGCACTATGAGCGTGAGGGAATATTAGAGAGTGCACTTGTGTTTGCGCGTACACCTACACCTACTACCTAACAAAAGATCCTCTTAATGTGAGTGAAATATTGTATTATCCACTTTCGCCGCGTTAGTTACTGCGTAAATCGTTATTTATGAAAAACCGTATGCGTTTATTACGAAGTCGGTTAGAAAGTTTCACTTAGAGCATATCCTGGTTTCAGTTTCAGATACAAATTGTTATATATTTCAATTGAATCGTTTTATTAGTGTTGGCTTAGAAGCCTGATAATGGGTACGTTATCTTATCATAAGACATAGTGATGGCGCTTTTTGTTAATTTTGTGGCAAACGTCAAAGATTTTTACTATTAATTTCAATTTATATTGTTTTTGAAGTTTTGAAGAAATATATAAATTAATATCGTACGTATAATCTAAATATAGTTTAAGTTTACGTTTCCATTTAAAATATGCAGATTTATTTCACTTCATATCGCGTCTAGTTTATTGATATCGTTATGATCTCTCAATTTTATATCCTCAAAAGATGATCGTTAAACTTTTACGATTCGCAAACAGCGTATCTATAGACAGTTGTAAAAATGTGGAAACTTTGGTAAAATTTTCAATTCACGACGTTGCCTCATATAAAATGAGGCAAGAATAGACAGAAGTACCGTCAATTTCACGGAAGATTTCGCATACGATTTCCTGAGCTACATACGTACTGGGTATCATATGTCTAAGACCTGCGCAATGGGGGAAATACAGTGACCCGTTTTCTTTGGAGACAGATTTCAGTGCGAAAATGTTTGGATTCTGTTTATTAGTGGTTAGAGACGATGGTGGTTCCAAGAGTCGTGGGTTCGATTCCCACTCAGGACAAATATTTGTGTGATGAACCTCGGTGTTTGTTCCGTGTCTGTGATTATGTATTAAAGTATATATTTATATCTGTGTATGCAAATCTGATAGTAGTCGTTTAAGGGTCCCGGGCGAAAAAGGTAAGAAATGAACCCTTTTAAAAGACTACCAGATATGTTTATAACCAAACTGTACCACAGGATTCGTAATAACTAGATATTTGGAATTCTAGGTAGTGTGTTTCGGTAAACGCAATAGAAATCCTTCACTAAATATACATGCTACTCAACTTTGACTAACAGTGATTCTGTCCCATATCCTCAACAGGAAAAAAATAAAAACATTAAAAAAATCCTTTAAAGAGTAGTCTAATTTCGTTCGCTAATTTAGGCGTCTCTCCAGCCGATTCGACCGAAATATTTCGCAACGGCAATGTTTGGTTAGAATTTTCGCAAACATTCTGATACACCAAACCATTACTTTGTTGTTATCTTCTATACTATGCCGGAGCGAACGTTTAGTGGGAACATGAATAGCGTACGCTGGGGATATTGCGGAAAATGCCTATGTCATACGAGACCTGTCTTGTTATTTGCTGACGAGAAATATCAGAATGTTTGGCAGTATTTAATTCAGAGTTCAAATATTATACGTATGTATGCTTTGAACGTAGGTCTAGGTACTTTATAACTGGCTGGGTTTGAACTGGCGACCTTAATGGCAAGCAACATCTAAGGTCGTCGATGTTTTTTTTTGCAACGGTTCACATGCTGTTTACTAAAATGTTTATTAAGTTTAGTCATTGAACATATTATGAGAGGTTTAAATTTAAATATTTTTTTTTATATTTATTACACATATAGTTAGTCATAATCAGCTTACTTTGTATAGATAGATAGCTGTGTTTACCTTTAAGTGATAGTGCAATTAGCTTAAATTTACGTGTGCAAAATGTGATTGCACTGTTGTAACTGTCGTTGGTTTACAGTTTTATAAAAAAAAATAGAAAGTTTTCATACAGCTAAGTTTATTTTGAAGAAAGTATCTTTATTTTCATACCTTATGCTAATAACAGGCTTTAGAATCCACTTAAGATGACACAGGACATAACTAAGACAAAGAGATTTTTTCCAACAGATCGAAGACTTGTAAAATACTTTCTCCCTCACAGAAAGAGAACCACAAACAGTCGATAG
This sequence comes from Maruca vitrata, assembly GCA_039566165.1. Classification (NCBI taxonomy): domain Eukaryota; kingdom Metazoa; phylum Arthropoda; class Insecta; order Lepidoptera; family Crambidae; genus Maruca; species Maruca vitrata. The sequence continues at coordinate 16,533,411 of CM076914.1, read as the reverse complement.
CTTCCACCCCACGCCCTTCACAATCCACCTCAGTTGCCATTATTGTGACTTCCACAAAGTCGCGAGTAGAGCTAGCAATTTGCAGCGATCAATCCCTCCAATCGGGCATGTCAATTCCGGCAATTTGCCGCCACGTGGAGTCGTGGAGCAAATCGCCGCTTGGCGACGTCTCGCCATCATTCCGCTCGCAGACACAAGGATCCAGATGAGCTCAGTCTTTGAGAGTAAATTGCTGTATCTTTAGACTGGGTAACGACTGGAGTTAAGACTTGGGTGCAATATAACTAAATATAAATGTGACTTCACACGTTATTCGGTAGAGCAACTGTATTTGGCTACTAAAGGTGCATTATAATGTAGAGATCTTTCTTATATTGAAATTATACTTATCAGAATCAAGTTTAAGTCCGTTGGTCAGTTCACCCGTGATCATGGCGCCTGCAACAGTGCCGAAATATCGGGAGCTCATTAAAACAAAACAACATGATAGATATCCCGGACAGTTACAGTTTTCTAAAGTTTAAGTCCGCTAGTTATGGGTCCTAGTCTATCTGATTCGTTGGAATTATAAGTGCCGGTGTAGAGTGGTAAAAAAAATCAATCTATGCAAACGACCTATCTGTTTGTCTATTTGTACGTATGATGATGGGTGGTTGTCTCCCATTATAACATCCAAAATAAGTTTGTGAAATGCTAACAAGAGACAAAATTATCCTTTACTCCCAATTATAAGGATTCCCTCACCTACCACCACCTATTCGAATGTGTACATGTTCACCACAAAACTCTACACAGTAACAACGGCCGTTGAGTAAAAGTTGCCATCAGTCTTCATTTCGGATAGTTAACCGAAGTTACGCTGAAACGCCGGGCTATTTTCCCCTGTAACCCATTTTTCAGCCTCGGCTCACCTGTGTCGATTGAGTTATTAGCCGCTAATAAATTATGTTGTCGCTTCCTAATTTCAGGTGAAACTTTCAAGCTTAGTTTATTGGGCTGCGTGAAGGAAGTGGTGCTGTAGTGTCTTAGATAAGTTTGGGGGAAAAAGAATTTGGTCAAAGAGTTCCGTACCGAATTTATCGGGTTTTGAAAACCGGTTTCTTCGGGAAAAGGAGGTTGGTTGAAGACTACTGTACCGGATGACTGGGTTTTAATAGAGATGGAAGATTATTGTGTATTAAACCGTTTCAAAAAAAAACTAAAGCATGTTTTTACTATAACACATCAACATTTAGTTTATTACCATATATTTATTCGTATTATTACCGTTAATTATGCTTATACGAATATCCTAATTGACCCATGGAGAAATAACCGTTTTTAGCAAGCAATCAAGTGAAACAAACATCAAACGGCTTAAATGAAAGCAATTCTTGTAAATAACATTCTTGTGTGTTGCCATTCGTAATTTCCTTAGGGAGCACATAAATTTTAGGTAGGGCTTGGGTAAAATACGTGTGTTCGGAATAGTTATGATGTGTAACTATTTTTTATTCCACGTTTGTCCATTTAGGAATCGTACGCTTTTTGTTTGAATCCTTAGTTTTGGAGTAGAAAGCTTAGGTGTAATTTTTTACATTCTTTTCGTGTAGTCTGTTCGGTCGGGTAGTAGATCTTTTTGTTTTCAACGCCTTACTTTTCTCGGATATTTGTTCAGAGAAAACGTTGCAAATGAAACACGTATTCTCTACGTACATTATTCTCAAGTTTCAAGTGCTTGTTGCAAGTTGTGGGTTCGATTTCTATTCGAAATGATTGTGTTTGTTTCGTAAAGGGAGTGTTTGTGATCTTTTAATTTTAACAAACATCTTAACAAACGTAAGTAGTCTTTTATTTTACTCACTTATAAAAGACCTCAATTTGAATTCGGACCATATTTTTATTTTTTTACTAATTTATTTGTTTACTTTCTTTTGCTGAACATTGAGATCACTAACGAAAACTAACAAACTAGCTAGAAATTACTAAAACGTCACATTTACGTGTGGTACGGTGTCACTTTCATATTTTATTCACAAATTTTATTAGTTGAAAACGTCTACGGCGATCGTATTAAAACATTAGTATACCAACTATGTTTTAGTACGATCAGACGTGGATAGTACGTGGTTAACAAACTCCCATACTAACCTTACTTTACCTAACCTATACCTATATGTAAGATTATAACCTATACTTACCTTTACCTAACCTTCTAATATCCGCGAGCGCTAAAGTAATCACGTTAATATGAATTCTTAGTGTTACCATCACCATTATTATTCACAAATGCATTCCTATCCAATACGAACAGACAATCGAATCGCATCTAGCCGATTGCCGATTGCGGCACGGTGCCTCCGCAGGCCACTCGCAAGCGTCACAATTCGCTTAGTATTCCAATCTCCACCGTGAAAGATCTAAATTTCACGATCCCCAAACTCGACGCAAAACCGATACTCGTTGCGCCGACCGCGTGTTGAGAATGAAAATTTCGACTTTCCTTCTAATAAATTTCTAAATCGACATAAGTTGTTTCGTATCCGTTCGTGGCTGCCGGATTTGTGAACACAATAAGATCATGTTACAAAGGACCGCGTTTTGCATATCTACGGAGATCGGTGGGCCCCGGCAATGTTTGTCGTAGACGTTTTACGCTGCAGTTTTTTCCTTCTGTTTCTTTGGGGTGTGGTGTGAGTGGCGGCGGTAAAGGGGAACACACATTCTTTCCTTTTAATATGAAAAACGTCGATGGCCTAGTGGTTAAGGACGTTGCTTGCCATGCGAGAGGTCGTCAGTTCAAACCACGCCACTGCGTTTTTCAAATTTGAAATGTACGATTATTCGACGCTTTAACGGTGAAGGAAAACATTGTGAAGAAACCTGCACATGTAGTCAACTAACCCGTACTTGACCAGGGTGGCTGACTTCGGCCTTATGACCCTAGTTTATGGTCCCGTCCCCAGTAGTGGTGACGTATATGGGCTGATGATGGTGTAACTTATTGATTAGATCACAAGGCAGTTCATAATCTCCCTCCGCTATCACTGAGCCTCCTCAGCGCCAGTAAACGCCTCAGTACGACACAGTACGCCAAAGTTGTACCATAAAAGCTCTTTCGCCTCCCCACCTTTCCTTTGGCATTTTGTAGACGCTGTATTTTTTCCTTTACTGTATTTTTTCGCTAGTTATTTACGAAATATTTTTCGCGGGTCCGTTCCTTGAGAAGTTTCGGTTGGAAAGTTTAAGGTTAAATGTCTTTTAAACATAGTATAAGCTTTTTCGAGACAACGTTTCCTTTGAAATATTTTACTTGTTAAAATAGACTTGGTACATACTTTCTTTGAACTATTTTTCAATGTTAAAGCGCCGGCTGAGGGTTTTGTTTAAAGTGAATTCTTGAAGAAGAGGCTGAAAGGGGATCTGAAGGATAGACAAAGAATATGAGTGTTAGTAGTGTAAGTGGTATTGGGTGGATGGTCTAATGGTATCTATATGGTAGCAAGCGCTACGTAAGGATCGATAGGTCCCCGGTTCAAGTCCGGGGTCAGGCAAAATTTGTGTTAGTTTTTTAGTAAAGAAATAATTCAGCCCGGAGTTTCGAAGTTGGCGGTTGCACGCCCGTGCCTCGGAAAGCACGTTAAGCCGGTGGTACTGCGCCCGATTTCCCATCGGTCATGTCGGATTGGCGTCTTTTAATTTATATTGGATTATATATTTGTATTAAGTGGATACGTCAGACAGGATGTGACTAGTACCAGACTCTAATAGGTTTCGTTGTGCCTGTCGACCTCATATATGGACCTCACGGAAGCTTACCATCAGGTGGATTGAAGTAATCCTGGACATCTAATACAGAAAAAAATATATAAAGAGTAGACTTCTTACTCTATCGTTACAGTGTTAGTGGTAGTTATTTCTCCAACTAAATGTAAATAAAATTCCTTCTGACAAGTTGTACGCTCTGCCGTTGCGTTCATCAAATCGTAAAACGACTATAAATGGTTTACAGCGTTTGCGTACAATGTATGGAAAACATAACTTGGCGCCGCGCGTTTATGGCGTAGAAATTGGTGAATTTCATGAGGTTTCTCTTGTAACCGAATATTTTTTTAGGGTTACGTACTTAAAGGGTCAAAACGGAACTCTACTAAGACTTCACTGTCGGTCCATCTGTATGTCACTAAGCTGTATTTCAAGAACTACGCTACAGTTAGACAATGAAAATTATTGGTGATAGAATTGCGCCATCTTTAGAATTATATACATATGACATCTCCAGAAATTTTTAAAGAACAAAACTATTAATGTACATAAAGACAAATAATTTTGAACTTATTGTATAACAAATAGCTACCTATTAACCCAACAAAAGCTTCTCGAAAACCGGAAACGAAGCGAAAAATCAACAAAGCGAAGTGATAACACCGGTATCCGAGTCAGGTTATCGAATAAAAGGAACGCAAGTCACCATCCGAAAAACACGGCCGATCCATGGGAATGCGGCAACTGTTCACGGAAGGTTCCTGTTACCCTGATGTGATTGGAATATATGATTGACTTTGCATCTGAGTGGGGAAGCTCTTTGTGTTACAGAACACTGTGACAGTTGATAGCAAAGATTGTCTTAGTTCCGGTAATGGGAATGGATGTGTTGAAGCCGGGGTATTGGAGTTTTTACTCGACTGCTAGAGAAAGTAGGTTTTGTGTTCTGAGTATCTTATTGATGCTTTTTACTCGACTGTTGGAGATAGGAGAGTAATAAATAAATAGTATATGAATATTACACAGTAACACGTATACATTGATCTGATCCCGGGGTAAGTAGCTTAAGCACTTGTGTTACCGATATAATAACCATGACATTGCAAATGTTTCAAACACACTAGCTAGACTTTAACAAGATATTACAAATTAAGTAGGTATGTACAAGGTCTGCAGTAAAAGATCGCCAAGAAAATTTTATATCTTGTATGTTGTAGGCAAAATAACTAAATTTGTTGTTAATAATTTATTAGGTGTTTTTTTTTACACTGCCATCTATAAAAGACTACGGTCATTAGTATCTACTCGTCTTTGTTGCGAAACTATTTAAGTATATTGCGCGTGACTTCGGACACCATAACGAAGTTATATTGTCAGGCGAAACCTAACCCCAAACATCTCCCGGATCAATTCAAATCTCGCCATTACCCGCCGCCGATAAATCCGTTGGTGTCTCTTTGTCCGGACGAGCCCGAAACCGCTGAACGAACCTCATTCCCTGTCCATCCAGGGACAATGACAAGTCGAAGATTGCATCGGCCGGCGCAAACCCCGGGAGACGTACGGTGGATTGATAGGATCATTTGTTCCGGGAACGGGTTAAATTTGGCCATTAGAATGAAGATAACGCTGACTCTACTCCTCTGTATACTCTATCCTAAAACTATCACTACATAGTATTAAGCAAAGTTGCTTCCTGGGTAATGTCTGTCCATATATAGGTTTAAATCTTTAACCTGCCTCGTTGGTCTATTGGTAGCAAGTGCTGCGTTAGGACCGAGAGGTCCCCGGTTCGAATCCGGGGTCGGGCAAAATTTGTGTGAGTTTTTCTGTAATGAAATTACTCAGCCCGGAGTTAGGAAGTTGGCGGTTGAACGCCCGTGCCTCGGAAAGCACGTTAAGCCGGTGGTCCTGCGCCCGATCTCTCATCGGTCATGTCGGATTGCCGTCTCACCGAATTATGAGAGTAAGGGAATAGTGTGTTTGCGCGCACACTTGTGCACTATAATATGTCTTGCGCAATTGGCTGATCTCAATTGAGATTGGCCGCCATGGCTAAAATCGGTCGGACGCCTTTTTTTTAGGTTTAAATCTTTAAAACTTCACAACTGAATTTGATGCGGTTTTTCAATAATATTTTAATAGTAGTAAGTAATTTATTCAAGAGGAATTTTTTCATGTAATATTCACCTGTAACGAAGCGAGTGCGGGTCACTAGTACTTTATAAAGATTAATGTGCCTCCATTGTCTTTCTGTCCATTTTCCTGTCACAAGATGGTTCTATCTCATCAACCTCAATAGGTAGATCATTGACATCTCTGCTGCCGTTGTAACCACAAATATTAAAAGTAAATATTTGTTGATGAACAAACTGGGTTTGTTTAAATAAATGGTACGGAACCATTCGTACAAGTGATCGATATGATTTTGACTTTCATATTTTTGATTCGTTATCGTAGTTATTGATTCCACCAGTAACCTTTCTAATAGCTTTTACCGATTAAGAAATAAATCAATTTAAAAATATAAATAAATCTTTACGGAGCGATTTCCTATAATAAACGCGTTCAAATTTGTTGTTAACGCTTGTGCCCCTAAATACCTTAAATTTATTGTGGAATTTCACACCAGAGGGCCTACCATGAGTTGGCTATCGAAAACTTACTTACGTTAAAAACCTATCGAGTTGTTTTTTTCATACAACCGATTTTAGGTCTTCGCGTAACCACCAGCGGCGCTGTACAAGTTTTTCATAGACATATACACACACACCCACACACCCACACACACACACCCACACACACACACACACACACACACACACACACACACACACACACACACACACACACCATTTACTTTTTTATTATTTTTCTTCCTATTGTTATTTTGTAAAAGACTAACATTAGATTCAATTTTTCTTTTTCTGGTGAGGTCCTTGTGTGGAAGACGTCTGCAGCTGTGACACAGTTGAAATACTACTACGGCTGCTAACGTTAACCTATATTTAGTTACTCACCATATTTGTAATATAACAAATGTTGTATGTACTAGGTTAATTTATTGAATCTTGTAAATTGCAAATAAAGAATTTTATTATTATTTTATTATTTTCGTAGGCGATATCGAGTGCGTAAGTTTTAAACTCATGGTAGCCCCACAGTTTTTAGTGTATTCGATAGAGACTCTGGTGATCTACTTAATCCAACCAGTACTTGAGTAGGCTATAACGTGTCGATTTGAACTTCGCTCAAACTAAAGCCATGTAATTAGTTATTCGCAAATGTCACGGGTTAATTGTCAACTGACCTTCGTTCTAGTTCCGTTTACATTGTTCAAGCCTAGACGGAGGGTTAGGGGTTATTAAATAGACATTGTTTCGTATTGTTCTTGTGCTTACATGGGAAAAATGTAGGGGTCGACTCAGAGGGGTTGAAGACGGATTTGTTATAAAACATGTATGTTATAACCACTTGAATTGAAAATGGGTTTTGTGTTATCAAATAGCGCTTTTATACGTCTCTATGCGAATATGCAATTTTCTATTTGCAGATGGCATTATATTTTAAAAATATTACACGTGTTTAGAGCTATAATTTTCACTAGTTAAATGCTCTATTCTGGGCGTTTATTGTAACTACAATCCTTATGACTAGTGACTAAAGTCGGTGGAGAAAAACTGATAATTGTGAGTATTAAAGAGGAAGAGTCAGGGTGAATTATGATTGCTACTTATCACGTGGTTTATGGATTCGAACACATAGATAATACCTTCTTACTGGCCAGCACAAACACACCAATGCCATTTGTCCAGCAAAAAAAGCCAAGCAGTGCCGCGCCGATATTTCGGTGTTCGGTTTTCGGCATCACCTGACCGGTGCCCATAAAAGCCTGCACCGAACCTTATGCAAAGCGACCGTTTATCGCGCTTTTTCCCCGTGGTCCGGCCGCCGAATTCCCCGCATACTTACTTGACATAAATCCGTTCCTGAATAAGGTTGTACGCCCGTCCCTTGTGCAATTAGTTTTTTTCGACGTCGTGTTCTTTTTTGGACCTTTCTGGTTCGTGCCCTTAGGGATAAAAGGAGGCGTCTCATCAGGAATACGTGTATTGTAAGAATGACTTTTTATTGAGGGTTGTTCTGAGATTTTTGGTGAACATCAAACGTCGTTTTTTGGCTTTGATTAACAGTGCCTCGGGTTAAGATTTCAAGATGAAAAAGACACAGATGTTTATTATTACCCTCTTTTCTTCGGCAGTCTAGTAAAAATCTCTTAATTCTTCATTGTATTTATTTTAAAGCTGTATCTTTATTGCTTGTTAAGGGTTTTTGTTTTTATAGGCACTATGATTTCATTTTAAACCGATTGCACTTAATGGGAGTAATGTTTTTTCCTCTGGGCTACTTTACTCAAACGAAGTCGCGCCCCAAACCAAGCTCCGTTTAAAACAAACGAATCCGCCACTTCCACGGTAAGGAATTGCATGAGACATCGTAGTAATTTGTTCGTGTGTCCGACATTATCACCGTCACCCAGTGGTGTCCGCCGAGACGGGACCGGGTGTGTCCGACACCTAAATGTTTGCAGCACGTACTATGTAATGTTGTTATGTACGAACGTATATTGAAAGGTCAAGAGCGGTGTTGCGAGTAGAGTAAGGAAAGGTTCTATATGAAGGACGTAAATAAGATGAGAAGAGGGAATTGGAAACACAAGTGTCCCGAATATGTATGGGAATAAGTATGATTACTTTGGAGTGTGTTGACACTTTTTTAAATTTATAAACAGAGATAGAGATCAACATATACATGTTGATCTCTATCTCTAGAGAGAAGTGGCGTGCATTTGGAGAGGCCTTTGTCCAGCAGTGGACAGGAATGGGCTGATGATGATGATGATGATGTTGATGTCACAAGTACATGACCATCCTAAGGATAAATGTACCGTGTTTTTAGTAAACAAAATATTCTATTCTATACAATGTTGCTATATTGTAACCTTGTAATTTATCGTTTTTATAGACATTGGTCTGGTTATTGTACTAAAACATTTTAGGGTGTGAAAAAAAAGCAGTTTAATTTTAAGAACATTATGTTTGTTTTTGATTAAATGGAACCTATACAATAATATAACTAAATGTCTTTAAAAGGCATGTTATAATTACTGAAAACTGTCAATATAAGAGCATGACAAATCAAAATAAAATATTTTAATTACCATGCAATATCAATAACTTCCGAGCTGTAAGCGCCATCTGTCTTTGATTTAAGTATTCCAGAAAAGCAGACATCCTGTTTCGGAACCTCTGGGAAGCGACATCTAGCTGAAAACTTAGTTCAGCCGTTGCCCGCCCGCCCTTGCGCCGCCCAAGCTAGGTTGTTTCACAGCGCTTTGAATAGATGGCGCTTTTTAGAAATTTGCAATTAATATAAATCACAATTGATTGTTATTTACAGAAATATTTAATGATTTACGAACAGTGGGCGTAATACGTGTGTGATTCTCATGTTAAATCAGTATTTTTTTGTTTTATGTTAATTTGCTTTATGCTTTTTAAAATGTTCGCCATCTTAATATGATTTTTTTTTAGGAATTTTCATTATAAAAATTATCCTACTTCCTTTATGCTTATTTTGAATAGTAATTAATATTTTATTTGTGACCATTTGTATCATAGTCCGCGTAGTTTCTCATTTTTCTGTAAGAGTTGCAGTTTATGCCTATTAAAATAGATGGCGTTCATAGTATCTCTATAAACTGATTTGAAAAGGAAATAAATATCCAAGTGATACCTATATAAAATGAATATGGAAAAATTAATCGGAGTCAAAGAATAAACAAGGGCATATTGCAATGTTATAATGGAGATTTCGGCATCTATTGATGGAACTTTATGACGGATATGCCTAATGTGAGTAAGTACTGATCTGTGTTGCTTGTTTTACCGATAATATCAGAAAAAAATGAGATCTTAAAATCAAAAGTACCCATTATCGACTAGCGTGCAAGAAGATGTTGATGGATGTGGAAGAAGCGAATGTGGTGTGCTAGGCCAGGACCGAAGCACATGGCAGGAAGTGATCTCTGCCTACCCCTCTGGGAAAGAGGCGTGATACTATGTATTAAGAGATCATACTGGTAGGTACAGACGCAATTAAAAAGTAAAAGGTTTTCAAACTTTGGATTGAATGGTACGAAAACGGGAAGAGGTATTTCCATGCGAAGTACCAAAACTATTCTTCAATATACTCCAATTAGGGGTGATACCTTTTCGCTTCCTCACAAGTCTGGTGATGATGAGGCTACTCCAAGTCATCATCGCATGTCAGTTAGGAAAAAAATATATAAAGGTACTCTAATCGATATAATATCCCAGACATCAACGAACAAAAATATCTCTGTGTGATTTTTTCCAGCAACAATGTTATTAAAATTATTTTTCAATAAATGGATGCCCTCCCTTTATTCTCCTTTAAAACCAGTGAATATCGGAGGCTTCGCAATAGTGTGGAATGCTTTGTGCCCCATCGGTACATTGGTGACGTCATATGGTTGCACGGTATGCGTTCTATATTGCCACTACTATCAAAACTCACCTGCATGAAAAAAAAAGTTTTTTTCGAACAAATCGTCACTAGTAACAGATAAAAGGATCCGGATACTTTTATAAGACTTATTCTTAACGATTAAACTACCTATGTGTACAAATTTGGTTTAGAAAATCATGAGCAGAACCAACGGATTAATGTGTTTTGGTGAGCATGTATAATTATTATTTTTTTTAAAAAGAATAATGTTACATGTGTATTCAATCTTTAGTCATCCACTATACTTTTGATTTAAATGAATTAATTATTAAAAATGTACCATCGACGCTTAAATAACTTTAATTGTGTGATCCTGGCCCGGCCTCAGCGCCAAAAAAGGTAAATAGTTTTGTGTGCAGGCTGTACAGGTGTGAACAGTTGTTTTTTAAAAAAGATATAATTGGTAATACTTACTAATTTGGCGACGCTAACCATTTATTTATTAAAAAAAAATAATCTGTTGTGACCTGCAGTTTTACTTAAAAGACTACTTCTTCCGCAACATTACATAAAGCTTAACGTTCATCTTGTAATTTTTGTTCTTTACTAACTCGCAAGTATTTCATCCGATATCATATTACCAAAAAACCCATGGTACCGCCCAGGGCAGAATATTCAAATTATTTGCCATATCGGATAATACCGTACTCATGCAAAATGCATACAATATCATTCTTTACCCCGTACTCGGGTACTATCTGGATGTAATTCATGTAAAACTGGCTTTATTTGAATTTTATGCGTTCAAATTTTTGGTAAGCTCCTACCCTCTGCTATGATACGTATTTTGTTGGCACTAAATTTTTATTATGACTGTAATTTGATTCACTGAAATTTTTACTGCATACTGCATGTTAAACACGTACTAAAAGTAGAATTATAGTATGTTTTGTAAGTTAATTTATGACTGCTGATTATTATTATTTCATACACATATAAAATCACAGATGCAGAGATCACTTCCTGTCATTATTACGATTATTGATTCAATGGGTATCTTGATTTTGAACAAGCATGCAAGTTACAAGCCCTTTTTATGGTTACAGACCATAAAAGAGAAAAAACGGAACTTAGAATTAAGTAAGAAAAATAAACTGTTTTTTATTCTTATTCATACTCTACCAAATAGCTATTCGAAACTAGCTTTCTGCCCGTGACTCCGTTCATGTAGAGACGTTTAACGAGTTAAACATTACTTTTTTATAGCGCAGTCGGTTAATAAGTAGCCTATGCCCTTTCTCAGGCTCTGAAATATATACGTACCAAATTTCATTTAAATCGATTCAGTACTCTATTCCTGATTGCGTAGCAGACTGAGTTACTTTCGTATCCTTGGATGGCACTTGTTAATTTCCATTTCCTTGAAATTTCATTGGAGTCATCAACACTACTGAATGCGACCAGTGACCAGTATTGGGCACTTATTCCTACCATTCTTCGAACTCACCAAGTTACAAGTAACCAAAGCACAACATAAATTACCCCTTTCAACAAATAACAAGAAACCAAACAATCAACATCTCCCGGAAACGGTTACTACTCAAAATCGGATCGCTACTACCGGTCGGTACCATCGATTGGGTATCGAGAACTTCGCAATTAAAACGCTATATTAAATCGGCACTTGAATAGGCTTCAATCACACTATATAGTTCCCTACCTTCGGCATTCAATATAATTTCGTTATATGGCCGTGCGATTCATAAAGAGACCAGAGGGGGGGTTACCATAGATACATTCGGGGGGAGAGCGTTGCTATAGGTGATCTCAGTTGCCTGCCTTCCTACGGGTTTCGATGGAAGCTGGCTCAAGTTAGGGAAGTCTAATTTTATTGGTTTAACAACAAAATATCCGGAATAGTTCACTAACTTCGATGCTGGAAGGGTTTCTGGGGAACTAGCCTTTGGCTTTGACTTATTTAAACTACTCTGTCGAATTTACCATTGGAGTTAGGCGTTCATGTTCTACCTTTTAGAAATGTGTACGTAGAAAATTAAGCGTTTGTGTTAATAAATCCTCTATTAAGCCTTCGTTTTGTTGTAAATGTCTTGTTTAAACATATCGTATTGTGTAAGTACAAAACTATGTACTGTAACTTGAGCTTTTTAACTACCTACCGGTAAAGAGAAGCAACTGCTGTCATAACACATATTTAATAGATGGCAAGTGAGAGTAGGACTAAGACCTGTTTGTGTTAGCAACTCTTTAATATTATATTGTTTTTCTCTACTATGTTGTTAAAGCTGCAATAGAAATAAGTAGGTACTTCAACTGTCTTCCTATCGCGGTTTATTAGCTGTGTTTATTATGAATATTAATAATAATAAATAAATCACACAACATCATATACATTGCTCTGATTCCGAAATAAGTTGCTTTTTAACATACTTTTATTAGGTTACTACCTGTATGTATGTAAGTATTTAAAAATATTCAATAACAAACCTAGTCAACAAAAAACGATGTTCGTCACACAAATATTTTCCACGGATGGGAATCGAACCCACTACACTTGGAACCACAGCCAATTGAAACTCCGCCACGTACGATTATTCGACACTTTAACGGTGAAGAAAAACATCGTGAGAAAACCTGCACACCTACGAAGAAATTCTAGGGTTGTGTAGTCGACCAACCCGCGCTTGGTCAGCGTGGTTGTTAAGTCTTATCGCCGTTGTTAAGGGTAGGCCCGTGCCCGAGCATTGAGGCCGTATATGGGCTGATGAACATGACTTTAAAGAGGCTAAAAAATGAACCTGCCTACGTTTTGCGCCAGCCCCTTACATTTCCGAGTCCTCATTACGGGTTGAACAGCAAATAAACACTGCCGGCGATCGCGGCGGCTGTTATTGGGCATTATTTATTGAGTCCTCTTCCTCTCTGCCAAGTACGTCTGTTCACGAGATTAAGTATTGCTGTTTTTTTTTTTATAATGGTTAAGTATGCATGAGGAGTATAGATTCATGATCTCTCTGATCTACCAACAATTTAGGACGTGAAATTAAAGTATGATTTATATATTTTTTTATTATGTGAAATAAAATTCCGAAAAGGATACGGCATTTCATAAATTTCAAACATTGAAGACATGCCTTTTTTAATCCAACAAGATAAATTCATTAGAAATCATATTTAAAAACATAACTTGAGTTTACGGCTGTCACCGTTTGAAGTATTGAATTTGAGTTGTATACGAAGGACTATAATTTCGTTTGAAGTCACATTTCCGAGTCTGTTGTAAAAAATACGCCTATAAAATAACTGTTTAACTTTAAGACAGCATTCTACTTGCCCGATCAGCGATCAATGACGTCACCTCGCACGCTATAAATCAAAAATACGTACAAAACACACCCGAATACCTTCACCGCTTTTACTTTACAGCGGAACTCGTATACCACACGAACCATCCCACAACCCTCACAAAGCGTATTCCAAAAGCCGAGTGTGTCCGCGAAAATGTTAAAATCTATTCGTAATATTCTCACTGTGTGTACACAGGAAACTGTGTACAAAGAACAGGAAATTGCCTATCAGAGGCTTCCAGTAATCAAACCGTTGCACACCAATCTAACTTGGTTGAGGCTGTATTCAAGTTAATGAGATATTTCGAAACACCGCTCCGATGGAGTGGTGCCTCTAACGGTCAGTCTGACGAGGAATTAGGATGGTTCGATATTCATTGGGTAACTTGGACGATGTGTAGTATTGAGTTGGCTCTTTACATTTGTACTATACACTACATAGTACAAAGAAATGTCGCTTCCCCGTCTGTCTGTATGTAAGTTTAAATCTTTAAAACTACGCAGCGGATTTTTAAATAGATAGAGGGTTTCAATAGGAAGGCTTTTATATATACATATCCGAAACAAAACGAGGGCGGGTCACTAGTTACAAATATAATATTTTTACCTTTATTGTAGCGTAAAGTAGTCACGTCCAGATGATTCTCAAGCTTTTGTTTTGTATGCATTGAATTGTATATGGTTAAACTTTGCATCAATATTTTATTATACTATGACGACATAAACTAAATAGGTCTCACTAAAATTAGTCGTTATGGGTCTACACGCGATATTAGGAGTAGCAAATTACATAGCTACTTACTAATACTAAGTGTAATGTAACGCGAAAGTCTAAAATTTTACATAAATTGGTCTCATACGTTGAAGTGGTTTAAGTTGCAAAAACAATTGTGTAGAGTAAGCCCCAAAAGTGTTTACACTAACAGACAGACAGACAGACGGACAGACGGACAACAAAGTGATCCTATAAGGGTACCGTTTTTTCCTTTTGAGGTACGGAACTTAAAAAAACTACGGTAATTTGTGTGTTCTGCACGTAGTTTTCGTTATATATAAAGCAAAAAATGACTTCATTTAATCGATGCCTTCAAAAAGTATCCCCTACTTTAATAAATACTGCCATATAAGCAAAGTATACTTCTTAAATCCGTCCCAGTCTCCCCGGACAACTATTTGGATTCAAACGCCGGTTTAATCGGCCGGTCCCCACTTCCAGCGCCATAGCGGTGTGACCACCCTTCAAATATTGACGAACTTTCAGTGGAAAGTCTCACCCTCCCCCCCCCCACTACGGGCTTGGAGAAACTTTTAAAGTATCTAAAATGAATTAAGATTCCGGTTTGTGTTACGGTGCTGGGGATCGATAGTTTTTTGTTGATAGCTTAAGTATCGGAGCGCAAATATGTAATTTTGAATAGGAAAAGTAATTGTTTCTGTACAAACGTTTCCGTGGATCATTTGAGGTCTGCAGAAGAGGCATAATGCTTGCGATCTCATAAAAAGTGCCAAAATAGCGATATTGTTTTGTTATTACAGATAATATTTGATACCGTAGGTTTGAAATTAAACTAATTTTACGGATTAAACTCGCGAGTATTGTTATTCTAAACATATTATTCAGAGACCGTTCATGCTCATGATCACGGGCAAGACTGAAGAGACTAAAGAGAGAGAAAGAGACTGTGAAAGTTGTCTTCATAAGAAACCGTTGGTTAATTATTTTAGATTAGTGATATTGAAAAAATAAACAAACCTGTAAGATGTTTGTTAAGTTATGGTAAAATCACCAGTAAGTCTCAATCTAATTGGTCATTGATTTTGGAAAAAATAATAAATCTTTGTATTTTTTCTGCTACTCCTTTCATCGTATGTTAATTAGTTTCTAAAATAAAAAATAAAAGTACCAAAAAGGGCGTTGAAAAAACAATGTTATTCCATCGCTGACCCCAAACAAAAGCAGATACATTTTCAGCAACTCTACCTCCGTCATCAGAACATTCACGCAAGAGTTACTCTGTGGACCCCTAAAAAGGGTTACGGTTATCTGATGTGGTAAATGTAAAAACAGTGTTGAGGTACGAACGGATCTTCTCGACGGATCATTTATAATGTCAAGATGACACTCTATTACCCTGACTATAGGGCTGCCAAAGCGGGGTTAGTAAGAGTGAGTTAGAATGGTAATTTTTAAAGCCACAGAATGCCTTCTGTGCCAGGGGAAAGTTCGGTTTTAATATAGTCAAAAAGAAGCAAATTATAACTCGGTTCATAGAATCGATTAACTAAAACACTAATTCAATGCCTAGCCTTTTCATTGCCGCCGATCGAAACCCGTTTAAAAAAAAAAATATCTGAGTGACGGGCAAGACTCCCAAACTCAAGATGAAATATGTTTGTATTTAGGCAAATAAAGGACAATACTAAGTAGAAAATAGATAGATATTTCTTTCTCCATTATCTTTATAATGTCTTGTATTTTTTTGTATTTGTATTTAATCTGTCAATTTTTTTAGCGTCACTAAATGGTTCTTCCAGAATAACAGCGATGTAGCGACCTTTTTTTCTTTTTTGAACCCGGTGAAATGCGCACCTTAACACCCTGAAGAGGGGGTTCTCTCCGGGTGGTGTGTCGGACTCCCCAGCGACTGGCGAAGAGATGGTTAATGCCAGCCGCGACTCCTGGACGGACTGCAATGCGCAGGGGGTATACCGACTAAAACACCGGGGTGTACCTCGTCGCCTATTGGCGGTGTCGTGGTACCTGGCATAGCCTCTACTCACAACACGCGCTGTAGCGACCTAGTGGCCGCTATAGCACATGCTGACCAAGAACCTATTGGTAATTTTACCTGTCTCTGTTTGTTTAATTATTTAATTCTATATTTTTTTATTATTCAATAAATTTTAATATTTTCTTTCTTTTCTATTTTTGTCCCTTACGAAACCATGGGCTAGCCCTAACCGCCCCTTCCCAGCGGGCAACGGAAGATACGTCACCGTTTTTACCGGAAAGCATGCAGACTTTGAAAAAGTTGCAATTTGTGAGAGATAATTTGACATTCGCCAAACAAGATTCGGTTTGCTTTTGCAACTGTATCGTACCTTGAGCAATGACATTTTTGTGTCTTAATTTGGGCGTGCCAATGCGATGAGAAGTTGAAATTTCAAAAAAATGTATTTAAGTTTTTTTGTTTTGTCATTTTTTAACTTGTTTTTAGAAAAATAATAATATTTTACCTGTATCGTAACGTTAAGTCACCACCACAGTTTAACAGGATTTTATTTTGATTGCATCCAGATTAATCAAGACTAATTGCTTTTAATTATAACAAAATTTATTTTAATAAGGCGCTTAATTAAATCATTCGCTTGAAATTGCAAGGGCTATATTCCCAGATTGTATAAAAGAACAATAAATTATTTAAATTTTGCGTCGCCTCTGAAAAATGTAGCAAGCCTGTATTTGCTCTTCTTACACCTACGCATTTGTCTGAATAAATAAAAAATCTTTTTATGTCAGATATTATAAGTATAAAATAAAAATAACGTTTACTGTCTCCAAATATCAACTTATCAAATAAATATCGCTGGATTTCAACATAATTGCGAAGATTTCAATTTTTTTACTACGATGAAAATAGTCGTCGAGACATGTTTCCATTAACGCACCGTTATTGTAAGACAATACTTAATCCTTCATGTCACTCCTGCCATTACGAGCAACAAAGCCGATCTATCCGCTGGAGTCAATAGCCGACCATTGTCTGAACACAACACAATAACCTCATAGGGCTCTCTAGAAAAACAACCGGTCGAGAGAGAGTCGGAAAAGGGCTACAAAGATTCCGTAGGTACAAACTTTTTTTTTCGCAATGCAGAAAAGACCTTGCATGAAACAAGACTAATTTTACGGATTAAATTGGATAGTATTGCTATCATGAACATTTATATTATTCAAGACCGAGACCCAATGTTTCGAGCTCTTTACAGCGTTCGTGGTCAAGGGTAAGACTCAAGACACAGATACATGTGTAGTGTTCACGCAAATAATAGACAATTGTACGATGCAAGAAGATTATGATTTTTCATTTCTTAACTTGCTCAATAAAACTATTTTGCCTTCCAGACTTTATGTCTAACATACTAGTCAGTACCTTCCTTATTTAGATTCCTAGAAAATAAGATTCAAATTACTGTATCGTATAGTCGGTAGAGTAATTTGTTTACAACTTTAATGGACCGTGGACACATGTGACATTTAAATATTTACCCAAATACGTCCATCACCAGCCCATAGGTATACATGCTCACTGCTGGGGCACGGGCCTACCCTAAACTAGGGCGATCTAGCCTTAGTCAACCACCTGGCCAAGTGCGCGTTGGTTGACAAAACAATCTAAGAATCACTTCGTAGGTGTGTAGATTTCCTCACGATGTTGTCCTTCACCGTAAAAGCGTCTAATAATCGTACAATATGAATTTCAAGTTTGAAAAACACTGTGGTACGTGGCGGCGTTTGAATTGGCGACCTCTAAAATGGCAAGTAACGACCTAAAACACTCGACCATCCTTGTTTTTAATGTAACGTCCATGCCTTTCCAAAAAATTATATTAAAAGACAATCTGAGTAAAACAAAATGATAAACAAAGGTTTCTGTTATCGGCTCCGGAACCTTAAAACACAAGCAATTCCACGTATAATACGTAAGTGATCCCGTGCTTGAAACCTGAAGCGTATTGAAAGCACCGGCACTAATGAGCTACTTCGCCGTTCGCATGGCATCTGTTATGTGTGATAGCGACGAATGTCTATGGGATAATTGCTATCGCTTATCAGGTTAAAATGTATGTGATATTACTAACAGAAATTACTTTAATTTGTGAAATTTAACCTATACTAACCGCTGATCTTATCGATCTGTTATCAAATTAAGCAACCTAAAAAATCTGTCTTTACCTCTTAGCGGGCACTGATAAATACTATGGATCTGTTATTTTTTTTTTTTTTTCAAGAAACAACTAACATGATTCGATAGTACTACTTAAGGTAAATTGTTCTGCTACTGGATAAAAAGTACCAAAATTCCAGGGCGTATCATCATCATCAGCCCATTCCTGTCCACTGCTGGACGTAGGCCTCTCCAAATGAACGCCACTTCTCTCTTGCACGCCACTTCTCTCTAAACGCCGCGGTGTATATTTCAGGCCAAACCTGTCGCTATGCACTTACACGCAATGAGACCGTCCACTCGTTAGGGTGCCGCCTACGCCCATAATCGTCTAACCTTGTTCTGCCCGCGACTTGCGTAAATATGTCAACGCGCCTATGTGTGTTGATAGGTGAGGATATTGCAATAAGTCTGAGCGGTTCGGTGTACTTTGTACCTAACGTTTGCAATAAGTCTGAGCGACTAGGTTTACAGTATACCCTACGTTCAAGGAGTGACCTAGAACTAGTTTTTTTTTCTAACTGACTACGATGATGGCTTAGAGTAGCCTCGTCATCATCACCGGCGGGGGAGCAGATGGCTCTCAGCCTTTGTTTGATGGATAGGGAACTAATATTTGCATGTCACGTGGTTAGGTTTTCACTCGAATTAAGTCCGGTGATGACAACAAGGCTACCGATTTTTTTTCCTAACTGAAATACGATGATTGTTTGGAGTAGCCTCGGCATCATCACCGGACTTGACGGGGGAGCGGATGGCTCTCAGCTCCTAACTACTGATACTAATGATGCTTAGTCATGATTGTAGTCAGTTAGCTAAAAAAATACTTGAATAGTAATGTAACATTTGACGAACGCTGTCAATGAGAATTTAATTAGAAGGAGCTTTGGTACTTACGAGAAATTATGCTCATTGAATGTAATAAAAGATGCCACTTAATCGGTCCAGTTTGGAAGCAACGATGCCTAGAAAAATAACATAGTGATCAAACTTATAACAATGCTCATTTTGTGTCAGGAATGCATTAAAACAAATAACAATAAATATAAGCCCACGTTAAACTAAAACCACTATCTATTAGACCATTTGTCACGTTCACGAAGATTCATAAAGTTAAACGACTCCCGACATTAACAAATGGTAAGTGTTCCTTCCTTAAACTGGGGAAAATATTAAAAACGTTCCAAATATAATTGTGGCAGTAAAAATGTAATAAATAAGACCTAGACAGTGTCTGGGAGCCGTGCGTTTTTGGTGTAGGTGAGCTTGGCGTTATTAATGGTTACTTACAACAAGAAAACCAATTAACCAGGTCAGGTAGCTCGGTACCATGCTTTCTTTACCAAGCTATGCTTTGAATTTTAGACTTTCGCGTTCCATTACACTAAAATTTGTCTTTATGCGATATTAGGAGTAGTAAATTACATAGCTACTTACTGCCCGACGTTTCGACTGGGTTACACCAATCGTAGTCGCGAGCGAACTCTAAGTTTGGAGACTAGTAAGGGCAGTAAGTAGCTATGTAATTTGCTACTCCTAATAACGCGTGTAGACCCATAAAGACTAATTTTAGTGTATGCTTTAAATGTTCTTGATGTAGATGGTTTTAAAGTTATTTAAACTCTTGCGATCCATTTTATTAAAACTAAATGCATCTACACGTGATAAAATGTAACTAAATCTACTGTATGCCAATTACGATGATTGGTATCCCAGTCGAAACGTCAGGAAGTAAGTAGCTATGTATTTGCTACTTACTGCGTTAGGGGTAAGGTGAGAGTAAGTCTGGTGATAATGAAGAGACTATTCCAAGTCATCAACGTATGTCGGTAAGACAAAAATATACTTACTGCCCGACGTTTCGATTTTTTTATCGCGTGTAGATCCATAGTACCTATGAAGTACGTACATATAAAGAAGATTTTAAGAACATAGTCATTTTTATTAATATAAAAATTACTGATTTCCATTAAAATTTCCCTTTAAATTAAAACTCTAAAGTAAAATTTCAGTAAGCTGATTCAATTTGAATGAAAGTAACGGACTTAAACGAGGCTCTATGGTACAAAGAGGAGTGATTATTTTTTTATTATCCCACAGGAAGAGTAATTATAATTTTTTGTTGAACAATTTCGGGCAGTTAAAATGATTACGGTTAATTTGTATTCGGGGAGGGAGTTTTAACCGCAGACATTAGGAGTTCCCTGGGGATCAAACTAGAGTGGGAAGAAGTGCCATGGACAAACGTCTATTGCATACTTAATGAATACGTTGAAATAAGTTTGCTTCATTTGATAATTTGAAATAAAACTAATTTATTAATCTCGCGTGTATTGTTATTCTAAACATATTATTTAGAGACCCGTCGTTTCGAGCTCTTTACAGCGCTCGTGGTCACGAACAAGACTTGTCTCTATCATATCATATGCTTACTTGCTGATTTTGAAATAGCACTTTATGAAGTTTTTTTAAAAAAATGTAATGCTGCTAATGTATTCATTCGTAGTATACAAAAGTCGTTTATATTGTTGAAAATGAGATATTGTTTTCAGACTTAATACTTTTTTGTATTATACTTATACACAATAAGTGGAATATTTTATTTTAACATATTTTTTGTTTCTTTTCAGGTATGTTGATGCTTTTGCTGATCAGAATGAGATCTTCTTCTGTTACAAAGGGTCCTTTTGGAATCTGGTGACGTACTTCTTTAAATTACTGACCTAAATTGCTACTTAAATGTAGGAATTGTGAAAGGTGAGTGAAGTAGAGAAGTAGAAAGGAACCAATGTAAGAATGATGTGCGAAGAGTGAACAGAATGATAACTGTGTGTGACAGAGGGAAGAAAGCATAATGGCGGAAAAGACAATCGACCCTTAGACGGTGTGTTGTGATTAATTATTTTTTAGAAGAGAAATACAATTGAAGATTTTCTTTTATTTTCATCGCTGCCCCGCTACTACTGCCAATATCCCACAACTACATAAATATGAAGGAGCCTACAGGAATCTTTTAAAATATTTTTGCATAGGTTTTTCCATAGTACAAAGAAAGATTCCTTTTATATTTGTTGACCACATATGTATTGCCCACATATGTTATGTAAATAAAACATAAGGTACCGGCCATAATTTAGGGCATTCCCGGATTACTATGTACAATTGAATAAACATCTTCCACAGCATCACCTGTGCCTGCATAAATAACAATAAAGCCTTCATTAACAGCGGATTGGCGACGCACCCGCCGGGAATAATTAACGATCGGAGATATGATTACCGCCACAATGGCTTGTCATCAATGCTACCACAGTGCAGGCATGTAAAGACAGTGAGAAGTTTCAGATATTTTGTTTAGGATGTAAATAAAATGTAAAGGAATTTCATCATCATCATCATCATCAGCCTGTTCTTGTCCACTGCTGGACATAGGCCTCCCCAAATGCACGCCACTTCTCTTTGTCCTCGGCCACTCTCAACCAGCTCCTACCAGCCGTCCTGCGCAGATCGTCACACCACCTATATAGGATAAAGGAATTTAAGGGACTTCAACAAAATTTGGTTTTTTGGGATACAATCAAACTGTGAAGACATTTCAAGAACTAAAATTTTAAAATATTGAGGATTTAAACACGTATTTTGTTTTTTCTTATGACTAACTATGATGATCTTCGCAACGTCACTGGAAGAGGGGGTCTTTCTTTCTTTCTCTCGCCAGCGGCTAGTCTGACACACCACTGCGAAGGAATAAGACAGCAGAGTAAAACGTCTAGAGATGGTAATCGCTAGCCGCGGCTCCTGGGCGGGTCGCAATGTCCAGGGGGTTTCCCGACTAAAACACCGCCGTGTACTTCAACGCCGTATGGTGGCGTCATGAATCTCTAACCAAGACCAATATTGTTTTTTATCAATAAATTACACAACATCACATACATCTATATGATCCCGTGGTAAGTAGTTTAAGCACTTGTGTTACGGATATCAGAATCAACAGTGGATACACAAATATACTTAATAACAAACCCAGACACGGAACAGACACCGATTTTCGCCAATATTTGTCCCGGGTGGGAATCGAACCCACGACTCTTGGAAGCACAGTTAGTGAGACTGGGTCACTAACCACTGTTCCACCGAGTCAGCCTAAGATGGACTAAGTATTTCACACAGTACACTAAGTATTTCCCTATGCCGGTAGACGCCCCACTAGGGCCGCGAACTCTGTGCTCCTCTAATGCGATTAGCGACTCCAAACGCAGTAATGCCTCGCTTTATTAATATGGAGCGGACTGCGGTGAGCCCTGATTGGATGTAAGACGACTGTGTGTGTCTCAACTGTTTACTGTGACGTAATAAATTTAATGTTTCATGACGACGTACCTTGTAAGAGTTCGAGCTAATTGCTTCAAAATGCTAAAAAAAGTTTAAGAATAAGAAAAGGTGTATTGCCCACAAACGTATAGAAATAAAAAGAAACAAAACACAACATGGTTCATGTCTTTTTGGTCAATTAGGACCCAGCCTACGCATATGCCTCAACGACAAGGATATATCGATGGCCCCACCGAATAAACGTGCATGTGAAAAACGTCAATTTTACAGGAGAGAGTAAAAACGTTTAATCCTTACTATCTCGGGTATTATTATAGGTAGGTTAAAACAATGTATAATGAAATTAAAGATAAAAAAATAATCTTTTAGCTGATATAATTTATTTTAAGGAATAGTCGTTAATTTAGTCAATAATCAAGAAAATCCATATTATACAATTACTCGAGTGAAATTAGAGTAGTCAGTTGACTGTTATAGATCATTACACGTTTATTCGTGTGAATTTAAACGATGTTGATGAACATAACGCAATGATACACTATTATTCTAGGGAAATCACGCGTCTTTTGATGGCGGCTGCAATTGTTTGCACGCTTGTATTACAGAAATATTTGGTGATCTATGGATGGTAATAAAAATTACATTTATATTCGTGTCATTAAGTTAGCTTTACAATGTGCTATGCATATTAACATTATGAATACACGCTATGTAATTGCATAATCTTTATAGGGAAAATAAACAAAACTTCTGTTTTTATATATTATTTTTATTTATTATCATAATAATAACAATGAAACTATTTTTTTATAATAATCAGCCTTTGCATTCATAGAGATATTTCTCATTACTGTAGAAATTGAGCAAAAATCAACAAAAAAAACAAACAGCTTAACTTATAAGCATTTTGAGAACTAAATAAATTCCAACATAATCTTTAATAAAATTGTCGTCATCTCAGCCCATTGCTGCCCACTGCTGAGCATAGGCCTCTTCCGAAGCTTTCCAACAAAACCCAGCGATTTTCACCAGGTCGTCGGTCCATCTGGTAGGTGGACGTCCCACACTGCGCTTTCCAGTACGTGGCCTGCACTCTAGGACCTTTCGGCCCAAACGACCGTTCAATCTTCGTGCTATGTGGCCGGCCCATTGCCACTTCAGTTTGCTAATCTGGTGGGTTATGTCAGCAAGTTTGGTTCTTCTACGGATCTCCTCATTTCTGATTCGATCACGTAGAGAAATGCCGAGCATAGCCCTCTCCATAGCTCTCTGCGCGACATTGAGCCTTATAAAAAGATCTTTTGTGAAGCACCACGTCTCAGCGCCGTAAGTCATCACAGGTAACACACATTGGTTGTACACCTTTGTCTTGAGACACTGAGGTATTTTGGACGAGAACACGTTGTGCAATTTCCCGAACGCTGCCCAGCCGATTTGCAGCGGCCTACAGACCTCTCTCTCTAAAGTTGATTTTCCTAAACGGATTGCCTGTCCGAGGTAGATATATT
This sequence comes from Maruca vitrata, assembly GCA_039566165.1. NCBI lineage: Eukaryota > Metazoa > Arthropoda > Insecta > Lepidoptera > Crambidae > Maruca > Maruca vitrata. Next base: position 16,508,982 of record CM076914.1, on the reverse strand, counting down.
CGTCCACAATTTCGAGAGTAAAGTTCCCAACAGTTTGTACGGTGGGTGCAACATGGGCATTAAACATATTTTTTTTTTATCCATGTTCATTCTAAGACCCACTTGTTAGGAAACTTTATCGAGGTCATCGAGCATTTGTCCTAGATCTTCCAGCGACTCGGCCATGACCACGATGTCATCAGCAAATAGAAGGTGAGTGATGTATTTTGCCTTGCCAATAATATTGATACCAAGTTCTTGCCATTCCAGCAGCTTAAAGGAATCCTCCAGAGCAGCCTGCAGTAAACAGTTTCGGAGATATGACAACTACCTGTCGTACTCCTCTTTGTAAGGGGATTTCCTTCGTGCGATTTTCCTGTACTCGGACTGACATGGTGGCGCTGTTATACAAACACTTCAACACTTCAATGTAACGATAATCTACACGGTATCGCTGTGAGGATCTAAGAACCGCCCAAATTTCGATGGAATCGAAGGCTTTTTCATAGTCCACGAACGCTAAGTATAGTGGCCGATTATACTCCTCCGTCTTCTGTATAATCTGTATAGCCTTTTCGGGAACCGGCTTGTTCGGAAGGCTGGAAGTCATCAAGCCTGCGTTCGAGACGATTCGTGATGACTCTAGAGAACAGCTTGTAGACATGGCTTAGCAGTGTTATGGGCCGGTAGTTCTACAGTAAGGTTTTGTCACCTTTTTTGAAGAACAAGACCACAACACCCCTGTTCCATGCTTCTGGCGTTTTGCCGTCGAGCGGGAAGAAATAAAAGAGCTTCTGAGGGACTTTTAGTACCGGTGTTCCACCCGCTTTCAGGAGCTCTGTAGTGATTCCATCCTCACCCGGTGTCTTGTTTTTCTTAAGTTGTTTGAGAGCCATTCTTATCTCATACAGGCTGATGTCCGGGATGTCTTCGGTATAGTGTCGGGTTAGCTTGGCTCTGGGGTCTGTCGCCACAATAGCTGGCTCAGCACAGACCGAGGTATATAACTGCCCATAGAACCTCTCTATCTCCCGTAGCAACTCTGACTTGTTTGACGTCATGCGTCCATCTTCAGTCTTCAGCTTTGTCAGTTGGCTTTGCCCAATAGACGCGTCTCTTGCGAACACTTTGGAGCCTTGGTTCCGCTTAATTGTCTCCTTAATACGCTGGGTATTAAAGGAGCGTAAATCATGTCGCAGAGACTTCCTTATCAGTCTATTTAGCTGCCTATATGACTCAGCTTCATCCGAAGTTTTCAGCGTCAAAAAACGTCGACTAGCCATGAGGTGTCGGGTATGGTCGGATAGATTTTTGAGGTCTTTTTTTTACGGTGGCTTTTGAAAAACTTGGACCGTACCGTATGAACAGTTTCAGTTTACAGCCTGCTATTTATATCTTCCACTGATGAACAGCAGTCCAACCATTGAAAGCGATTCGACAGTTCAAGCTGAAAGCTCTCGGGGTTTTGGATATGTGCCTTCGATGGTCGGAGCGCAGCCTTCACCAGACGCGTTCTTTCCAGTTTGACGTTGATATTCAATGTGCCTCTAACGATACGGAGATCACTTCCGGTTTTAATCCTGTTGATCACAGAGACGTCGTTGAAATGACGTCTCCTAATGGTCATGATGTAGTCTATCTCATTTTTAGTTCAGCCGTTCGGACCCAACCAGGTCCATTTTCTGTGCGGCGTCTTTCGGAAGAATGAATTCTTCATAAAAAGTCCTTCTTTCTCCATAGAGTCAGCTATCATCTGTCCCCTGAGATTCCGATGTTTATATCCAAATCGTCCCACTTTCAGCTCACCATCGCTTCTACGGCCCAGTTTTGCATTGAAGTCTCCCGTTACAACAGTGAAATGTGTTTTGGAGCTATGTATGGCCCCTACTAATGTCCTCATACAGCTTCCACTTCAACACTTTGTATTCTTACGCCGTCACCACACGGCTGGTGCTTGATTTATAGCAATAAATTATAAAACTTATCTATTATTACCCTGCGAGACCCGATTGCAAAAATTTATTGTCGTTTATATTTGGTTAAGGCACTTTTACTCTACTTTTTATTTTATTAAGAATAATGAAATACTGGTGCTTGATTTATAGCAATAAATTATAAAACTTATCTATTTTGGTAAGAAACAATGCAGAATTATTTGCTAAGTTACTTCTCGTGCAAGACACATTACTCAAAAAAGCACCAAAAAAATATACACGAATAAACGTGCAAACGCATATTGCCTAAACTTAACAACAAAGAACTAACAATATCAAACGTTTTGCTGTTTATACACGTTTATTCTTGTGAAACAGAGAGAGTATGAAGCATGTAATAGTCACTTAAAATAATATTCTTGGGACAAAAAAAATTATTATTTCCGTGGAAAAAAGGTTTTTAATGCAATTACAGGCTTGTTTATGATCAAAAAATTCTAAAAAAAATTAGGGAGGTAGAGGAGAGGCTAATGTAACGAAATACCAAAAAAAAATTTTTTTGTGCAATGGCTATTACACGTTTATTCGGTGGGGCCATCGATATGTATAGAAATAAAATTAAAATTTGATTGGAATTTTATTTTGATATTTATTTAATACAGTAAAACCCGCTTAAGACGATTTCTCAGGGACCCTATCAAAAACGCGTCTTAAGCGGGAAAGCGTATTATGCGGGAAAGGGAAAATAACACGAACTATATATATAATTATGTATTATTTTAAAAAATTCGGTATAATAGGCATTAAATTACATACAATACGTAGTGTAATTAAAATTACATTCACATTATATCATTTTAAACTGTCATGGTTACTCACATTAGAAAACTGAAACTGTCCGGGATATTTACCATGTTGTTTTGTTTTAATGAGCCCCCGATATTGACGGTAGGTCTAAGGGCAGACATATCGGTCTACCCTCTTTCTCAGTCTTTTATTACGCATGACACCACTATCATCGTTCACATTATTGTCACTACATTCATATTGGTTGATAAATCAGTCATACCTAAGCCCGAATTAGTGGACTTCCCTCAGTCAAAAGGAATTCGGGGACTCCTTCCCATACATAGCACCTCAGTCATTAGACCCTACGGCATGCGTTACAGAAAGTTTCTACGACGCGGGCGCTGTTGCATGCGTTTCAAAAATAAAAATGCGCTTTTAGAGCGCTCGATCTGGCGGTTTTGGGCGTATTAAACGGGATGACAATCGTATTAAGCGTTAAGAAATGTATGAAAATATATCTTAAGTTGCTGGGACTGGCGTAAAGTGGCGTATTATGCGGGAAATCGTATTAAGCGTGATCGTCTTAAACGGGTTCTACTGTACTTTGAAAAATCGATGGCCGAGTGGTTACGGTCGTTGTTTGATATGCTAGAGGTCGCCAGTTCAAACCTCGCTACGTACCATAGTGTTTTATCAAATTTTTAATTCATATGTACGATTATTCGACGCTGTAACGATGAAGAAAAAAATGGTTAGGAAACCTGCAGAACAACGAAGAAATTCTAAGGTTGTGTCGTAGACCAGTCCGCACATGACCAGGATGGTTCGCTTAGGCCTAATCACCCTAGTATAGGGTAGGCCCATGCCCCGGCAATGGAGCCGGACATGGGCTGACAATTACTAAAACTTTAGGAAGATAAGTTTAAATCATACTGAGTTGGCAAACGTACAAAATATTTCAACAAGTAACAGATTTTTTTTATCATAACGTTTCGTATTAAACAAATATGTTAAATCTGATGTTATATAAACGAAACAAAAAAACTCATGCATCAATTTCACCTCAATATTGACGTATTTCCGCGAACACAAAATACACACACGCGGGTTCAAACAAATTTTGATACTGTTTATGAAGCTTTACAAAATACGCAGAAATCAGAAAACACCGGGAGTCCATTCTGCGTTCGTGAAAATAAATTTTGACAACCGCTATAGTTCACAACGGCAGAGCATTTCATTTTCGGATAGACAATAGGCTGTCTATATGTGCTGAGTTATAGTTACTCGTCACGTGTCCATTGTCATCAGTCAATATGCACCAAGCCCATGAAACGAATACAGTTATTGAAATTCAATACATTCCACCTGCCATTGAAAACAACCGGTCCGATCATTATGTTGGGTCCAATTGGAATTTGGGCCTTAACCGCATAGTTTTAGGGGTGGGATTCGGTTGCGGGTGCGAAGTCTAAGCCATGCCTAGACACAAATAGGTATAATCCGAATTAGTGCGACTGGCCGAGCGTGAAGCACAATATGAATGACCTTTGTCAATGCCACTGACGCGCTCCAGGAGGAGCCCGAATAATTTTACCAAGTGGCCTTTACACGTAACGATTGAGAAAAAGATAATGACATTATTACGTTGTCTTACAGAACTCGGTTAGCAGTAGGTAATTTCTGGTTAAAGCTTCGACATGACCTTTGAAAGATCGATAAGTATGGGCTAACAATAAAGCACAACTTGGTGGCATAGAAATGTCAAGTAAAGTCTTTAGGGTGCATTAAAATATCTGCAAGTTCGCAGCGCGACTGCAGCGGTGTAGGCATACGGCACTGTGATTTGGACTTAATATAATTCTTAATGAGTCTACACGCGATATTAGGAGTAGCAAATATATAGCTACTTACTAAAATCTTACTGTGATTTGTATTTGAACATTAACGTTTATAAATAAATCTGGGACATCTGGGACATTTCCACACACGGTCATCTGACTTCAAACTTAGCAAAGCTTGTACTTTGGGCGTCAGAGACTGATAAGAATACATATATATGTATTTATAAATACATACTTTAATACATAATCACACCCAGACACGGAACAAACACCGATGTTCATCACACAAATATTTGTCCCGAGTGGGAATCGAACCCCTGTTCCACCGAGCCTGTCAATAATTTGTCTGAGTTTATGTAGGGTATTTATGTGCTATTTATCTGTTTATAATATTTGTTCATGTGATATTGATCCCACCAAAACCATAATTGTAAAGGAGAAAAGAGAAAAAAGAGAGCCAAGTTCAAACAAAAAATATGCTGTGGGTCTCGCCGCAAAAATAATGGAGATCTAAATAATATAAATGAGTGCCAATTTCTATAAAAATTGCTATTATTTAAAAAAATGTGAGGACTTAAAGTAGGTTAGACTTGACTTTGCCAGTTTTGATCAGAATTAAAAATATATGTTTAAGATTATCAAGTTATGAATCTAAATATCGTATCGTGTAAACCGTGTCCACTGTCACCCCTGAGCGGATATTCGGCTGTCTTTTGTCCGAGCATTCTCGTCCAATGTTAATTAAAACGAATATTGTTGCAACACATAATACTATTTTAATAAAGGGCTGTTTTGTAGGGCGACGGCGGAAAGTAATAACGCAACCCTTTGACAGCTCAGGTGATAAATTTGGAAGGTGAATTGTATGGATTACTATGTATACACGGATATATAGGTACTACAATAAGTATTTTACTTCTGCTAAATATTAGTCTTTATGTCTACACGCTGTCTGACTGCCCTACGTTTTGACTGGGTTACACCAATCATGGTCACGGACGAACTCCATAAAAACTAGTATTTTAGTGTAGAGGAACGCGAATGTCTAAAATCTTACGTATTTTATTTGAATCACCATGTTTTCAAATATAGTGAGTGATCCAAAGTATTCTTAGAATAGAATAGAATAGAATAGAAAATAAATATCTTCTTAAATATTTTCCTCAATCTGAACTATGATTTATATGGGTGGTTTCGATGTTTAGTAAATGTAGTTATAGCCTTATAGTTATTCCGATGGGTATATGATAAGCTTATCAGCTGATATAGCTAGCTATATTAGTGTGAAGAGTAACGCATAAATAATCATACATCCACACATACTCACTTTTGTATGTATATATAATATTTTTTTATCAAAGCCTGACAAGATGACCTCACTCTACCTGATGGTAAGCGGTAGTGAGATCCACATTATGAGATCGACAGGTTCAAATAGACCATATTAAGCCTGTCGCACTCACCCTTTAGGCTTACATTAGTAGGAAACGTCATAAAATTAATAATAAATCTTAATATGCATTCAATCCTATACACAGAGTATAAGATAAATAATAAATAATGATCGGGATGAGACACCGCAGCCCTGACGCTCCCGTTCTGCAATACGAACTGCAACCTCATAGTTTTCTAAAACAAATGGTGTGCATGTGATCTTTGGGAATGGTACAAGTATCAAGCGGAACGGGATATGATAAAACTTGACTTTGATTTTAATAGACTTGCTACCTATCATACTGTTTATTGAACGCCAAACAAGAATGGGTTTTCATAAGCAAAGTTCAATGCTAAATAATAATCTAAGCTAGTCCTGCAATATGAATATACGGAGTATATGGCAACGAACTATCAGATGTAATGTTACGTATTCCAAAAGTAACATATAGTGAGAAATAGCATAGATAAGACAAATGAAAACAATTAGATAAGGTTCAAAAGGGAAATATCAAATCAAGAGTTCATTTAATGCTTCTCTACATATTATTTATGTGTGCCTACGTTTGATGTAGTATTGGCAACATAACATTATTATAATATCTCGATATAACATATAAGATAGTGGGCTGCCATATCCATGTCCAAAAAAAGCCACGAATTTAAAGAAAAAAAAAGACGTGTGGCACTCGGAGACTGCCGCGGTAAAGCATCGTCCGATTTCGGAGCAGCTCGTCTCGATTCGTGCGAGTTTCGTAGAGTCGTACAATACGTCATATCGCACGCACACGAACACCGTGCCAAAGTCTACCGAACTGAAACGACGTTAGACGATTGTGAGGTTTTTTTCGTGACGGAATTTCTTGGTTCGGTCACCGCGCTCAAAGCCCGCTATAAAAGCTATGCAATAGCTTAAAAAAATCTAAGACAAACACTCATCACGTTACATACAAAATTAAACCTTTATTCAATGCAGTTCGATCGCTTTTGCCTTGAACCACAAGCGCATATGCAAAAGAATATCACGGTGGATTGCCACATTCACTACAGCCGCTCTGCCTGCAACTGCAACTGCATACAACTCTATGATCACTTATTACCGTCTATATTACCTTGCGCTTGCTTAGAATGTACCCAGATTTTAATGTTAGGTGCAAGAGTGTAGGTAGAACTTTAAGGGGAAATTCATGATGCGTTTTTTGCCTGTAGAATTGTCCTTTGTGATTGTAGGGTTTGCAAATCCAAGAAATATATGAACAGTCGGGATTATTACTTTGCTAAAATTTTGTATCTTGTTTCTTTTTGTGATATAAATAATAACTATCCGACAATAATCACATACATTAATCTGAATCTGGTTGATTATTCTTTAAGGTGAGAGAAAACATCGCGAGGAAGCCCTGTTAAACATCTACGCAGACATAAACTTGGCCAGCGTGGTTGTCTAAGTTTAGGGTGGGCCCGGGTTCCAGTAGTGGGAATATTATATGGGCTGATGATGATGGTGATTAAAAGAATTATCTTAGTTTCATGCGTTTGATTTCATAATTCATGTGAAAATTGGTATGGGAGAACTTTTACGTTTATAGATTTTTATAAATCGTGGTATGGAGGTAGCTGGCTATTTTAATACATCATTGCTACTAAAACCCATTAATACGCGGACAAAGTCGCGGGCGGCCGCTTGTTTATATTATAAAACTGACGCACCATCCACTGTTCCTTGCCTGCCAGTAACATTAGGCATGCAGCATATATCCTTTATAGTAGACCTAATAAACAAATGAATAATAATGATCCGATCGTTTTCGTTTACAAGTGATAATAGAAAAAAAAACACTCCAGAAACGTTTGTGCAATCGAATACAGAACACAGCAAACAGTGCGGAGGCCGTATAACGTTACCCAGGTACCTAATTGGAAATCTCAAGTTTAATTTATTCCTTCACCGGATTCTTGGGAGTTCTCATCTCTCCCGTTTCAGTTTAAATTAAAAGCGAAAATATTGCGCCGGGCCTTGTACTGATTCGCCACTGGAGTAGTTCGCGAGTTGGCGCCCGGTAGTGTTTTGTTTTTGCCTCTTCTTTTATTTTTTTAATCTGGGCTCTCTCTTATTAGGGTTTCGAGGTTACCTAACCAGGAATTGTGAATCGTAAATTTGTTTGACACTTTGTCTTTAGAATGATATAAGATGTTCGGTTTTTTTAGGTTAAGTTTAAACTTTTGAATTCCTCACAAATTTTCACCTTTTCAATTTTGGGAATGTGAATTCATTGATTTCGCTGATGATTGTATAGATAACATGTATATTCAGTTGAACTTATTTTTGCTGTCGACTGTACTAATATTGAAAAGTAGCTGTCTAAATCATTAGTCGTTCATTCCATGTCCGCAACTACTTTAACTTTGACAAATAATACTCTATTTCAATACTGAACCACTATAAACATGCGTATCCAAAAACACGACATCCCCGAATGACGCTGACGTCATCAAAATGGCCGCTGTCAGATAACTCAGTCCCGATACGAGGTAGGCATTCATCATCCATCCTTCTCACTCATCAGAACCAGAACTTTCCGGCCTACAAAACTCATGCCCACTCGGCATCAACAAGTGCCAAAGATGCACTTTCCTGGCATAGTGCCATGCCACGCCCAAGCGCACCATTGGATAATATCTTCGGCCAATTGACAGAGCTGTTGCGTGATTGGTGGAATGATGCAAGAATGAGGTCAGTGGGTGTGCAGCGAAGGTCACAGTTTATGTTGTTTCCCGACCGCGGGCCCAGCCTATCATAATTTTGTTCAAAAGCTTCATTCTCAAAAACTTACCTGTTCTTGAGAACCTACGTTTCCAAAAAAAAAAAAATATATCGCTCTTAGTTTTTTGAAACAAAGCTTGAATAAACAAAGAAAACACCAAGATTAAGTGTTTTAGACTCCCTTTCGAAACAATGTCACAAAATTGTAACTCATGTTTATGCAAAGTTTCGATGATGATTTTTATGTATGCGTAACACAAGTGGTTATACAACCTTTCAATCAATCTACGCATGTAATATTATGTTGTATTCCATATTATATCTTTCGGTGGTCCGTTTGTAGGAGAGGCTGGTAATCTGTTATACAGTTCTCCTTGTATAGACACCAGTCTCTGACGTAGTTTGAACATTTGTACCAACTATATAAAAAGTCAAATAAAGTATTTTTTATTTTTAAACGGTTTTATTTAGCTCACCCCGATTAAAATTTTAAACGTAATCATCTCAAGATCACCATCACTTGATGGCTTTGGATGAATATTCTCGTGTTACACACGTCGTTCAACAAATTAAATCAAAACAAATGACAATCTAACCTTCCGAATCCAAAATTGACCGCATATTAAATACGTGATCGTCATTTGTTCCCATGTAGCCATCTGTTTTGAATGTGCTACACGACGATACTTGGCTGGCGATGTATCGACGAGGTATTTCAATGGCCCGGGAACTGTGTCAAAGTGTCGAATCCGGGTCAATAGGTGATCGCAATGTGACCGCCGAGTGCCCTACCGCACGTTCGGACGGGCAAAGAGTATGTATCGGGTGCTGGAATTTGTGTGTGGAACGAGGTTCGGTGGTTATCGGTTAAGATCTTATTTTTGCTCGTACTGTTTCTTAGCTGTTATGGCAAACATGTTAAGGCAATGACGTAAGAAAAATAGATTTTAAATTATGGTCATAATGTTACGCGATGTCTTGCAATTACAGTCAGCTCTTTACCTGCTACATGGTAGCAGGTCCCATACAATTCAGGTTGACTGAAAAAAGACGTTTCTACAAATCACTTAGAATGTTTATAACAATAAAATTTTAAGAAACGCTTGATTTAACTAACAGTCGCAAAAGCAAAAACAAGTTGTCTTCACGATAGATGCGATCAGTTATTAGCATTTCACGGCCGACTAGAGACCTAAACCTAAATATAAAATGTAACCTTCAGATCTGTATTTATATTAAAAAAAAATAAACACCGACACCCTTCCAAGAAACATGTTTCTGCATGAGCAACCCGTATAACAACGTCTCGCCCGGCACAGATCACCGCCCGCCGTCATTATAACTTTGCGTCTACTTCTTCGGGCGTGTTGCGATGAAAATATTTTCTCACTATTACTCACCTGGAACCTTGGAACTAATAAATCTTGGAGGATAAATAAAATAAACAAACGAATGTCGCGCAACACCGTATAGATCGGTTGTGTTACACGTGCCTTAGCTAAGACAACTGCCTCGTTGGTCTATTCTGCCGTGCTAATTAAAAATGCAGTAAGTAAGGTTTCCGGTATTTCGAGATAATGGCGCTCAAAGTTTTTTTTTTATAATCACATTTTTTGATTAATATTTTAACGATGATTAAACATGTTGCGTATTTAAAATATAGCTCAATACACATACTTTTATAAAAACTAACAAAATCTGCTGTAAGTTTAGTATATTCAGAGAAAAACGAAAAATCAACTTATGCTTAGCATGTTCCTACTAGGCAACACTAAGGTTTACAAACCAAAACTGCAGTAAAGTTGGAGTTACTGCTCTTTTGATTAGCAATCACAGGTTACTGCGTTTATGCCTTGTAGTGAAGGTATACCTTATATTTTCTTGTCACAAATTATAAATGCAGTGCTATAGAAACGCTCCGTTTCTAAAAGTTGGTAATTAAAGTGAAAATAACGCATTAACTTAATTTTTTTTAATGATTATTGCTTTAATATACTATAATCTTTATTAAATTTTTACAATTGTGTAAATTTTTGCAGTATATGGGACTAAATATTGAAGTTATCTTTATTATTGGTACTTACTGCGTTCTTTTCTAGTGAAACATTTTTTTCTTGTAACATTACTTGTACTAGCTACAAACGATAAATGCAGTAGGTAGTGGGAAATAGTTTCAAAAATTAGTGTATAAAATTTACTATTGACTTGTAATTTATTTAAACTATCTATTATTACGAAGGAATAGTTAATACAACTATTTCAATACTTGAAATGATTATTAAAATAAGGAATTTCAAAATAGTCACAACTTAAAAAAAAATCTTCAAAAACTTAATAATTTCAGTACCTTAAAAAAATTATGACGTGAATATGACGTTAATACTGGTGTTTAAACCTTTTAAAATACAAAATAATCAAGTTCGGCAACATGACACTAGGTGGCTTTATTACGTTTATTGAATTACATAATCTGTAAGCTCAGTAATAAAGTTGTGATCAAGTAAGTTGATATTTGCAGCACGAATTATTGACACTTGATTAGGAATGTTACATAGTAGACTTTATTTTTTCCATACATTTTAAACTACAGAAAGACTGATCTTAATGTTTTAATTGAAATAATGGTTAATGATTTAGTGGAAAATTGCTTGTTACTATTTAAAATAAAACAACCACATAATTATATTGTAAATAAAATCACATATTTGTTTTACTAACACGAAACACATTCAGATCCTTAATCCAATACCCATGTAGGTGTACTATTTTATATTTTTATTTCCCTTACGGAGGAAACAAAAATACCTACATAATTTACAATTAAATACATCTATTGAACTGTAAAAACTCATTCTGTGTGATTGATGCACGAACAAGAAATCGATTTTTAAAGTAATTCGTTTTACACGTGGGAACAGAAAAAATCAGCTTGAGAACGAGCAGTCAGCCTCGGGCACTTAAAATAAATACGACTAAGAAGATATAATAATAGATCTGTATTGTATTATTTAAAATTTTGAAGAGATAAAATTGATCCCTATGCTCACGCCGCAATCGTTATGTCTGTAGTTGCGTGTCTGAATTCCTGAATCTAACCTAATCTTTTGAGAAACTTATTCTGAATTATTTCTACTTGTTCAATATAAGTGGTATATAGAGGATTACATACGGTGGATGGACGCATTTTCTAAATGGCTTGTTACTAAGGAGTTATAAAACATGTAAGTAGCGATATTTTCAAAATCTTCACATTGACGGAACACAAATCCCAGAATTCTGTATGCTCTGGATGTCACATTATTCACGTGAGATGCAAGGTTTAATTGGCAGTCACGATACACACCCAGATCCCTTACCCTCTATCTGATACACAATTGAAACAATTATTAAATTTTATTTGCCGTTTTTCACGGGAGTAAGTAATTGTGTAACATTTCTTAATATTTAGTTTAAGCTCATTCAGTGAAAAGTATTCACAAAAAATGTTTAGGTCTTTCTGGAACTGACTACAGTGATCAATAGATTTAACAAGGGCAAATATTTTAGCATCGTTTGCATAAAGAAGCGCATAAGAACGGCAGAAACAACGCATTCTATAATTAATAAATATTAAAAAGGAGGGCCCCCTGGTGAGAACCCTGCGCGACCACTGATGTCATCGGATGAAACCAGAACTGAAACGTAAGCCTTGAACTGCTGCTGCTTGGGATCTATATGCAATTAACCAGATGGTTAACTCTAACTTTAAACTTTTTTTTAACTTCTAAGATCAGAAGATCGCCTTGTATACTGACGTTGTCGAGTTTAGCAATTAACAAATTGTGCGAAATTTCGTCAAATGCTTTCGAAAATCTTTATACGTGGCGTCAACTTGAAAACTATTTTCCATGGTTTCAAAAGTAATGTCCATAATCTCGCATAAATTTGATTCAGTAGATCTGTCACTATTAAAGCTATGTTGGTTTGATATTATTAAAGGTTTTACCCCAGGATAAATATAATCATATTTTATCTTTTCAAAAAGTTTAAGTTAGCAATATTATGTTTATCACCGTTCTTGAGAATGGGAACAATAATATATTGTATCCAGACCAAGGGCATTACCTCTTTTATTTAAAGAAATATAAAATAATAATGAAATAGGAACCGTCAACTGCCGGCAACACTGCTTAAGAAATACTGAGACTGAGACATCCAGATTTTTCAAATATTTTTCAATCGCCGTGCTATTTATGTAAACATAATTAATCACACAATCATTACTCGCGGTTCCATAGTTCGAGACGCTTCCAGACGGAGATTCAAAAACAGACTAAAAAAAAACACTTTAATAAGTCGGCAATTCTTCGACTGTCCAACGCGTGAATATTACTCAGATATAAAGAATCAGGAATCCAAACTTCGAGCTCTTCAACCTTACGACGGGTAAGAGAAGAGAGCTCATTTATTTTAGTAAGGCTAAAAATAATGCAATGTTTTGGTAAGTTAATTTGATGAAAAAAGAAACACATTTTTATAAATATATTTATTGCCCTTTAGAAATTAAAAATATGTTTTTGTAAATGTATCAGAATGTGTGGTGTTTAATTTTAAGGGCATTCAATCGGCTCTTCCCGTTGCCTTTATCCATTATTCTTTTGTTAACCCATCTTGAGGAAATCGGAAACAAAATTTAAGTAACTTTGTTCATGTTGTATAGTATAAGTATCTTTTTAAATATCAATTTTTTTGAAATCTGTTTGACAATTGACAATTTTAAATCAACCTTATTGTCATTATATTAGGTTGTTCTTATACAATATTTTTTTATTAAACTCCCATGTCACTCAATCTCACATTTTATTGGATAAAATGATAAAATCACAATATAATATACTCGCAGATGTCATGAAATACCTCCATTTATAAGGTTTTTGTGTCAGCTATGGTCTTTGCACTCGTGTACCAAAAAGTTATTATGATTATTTTATTTATATACTTACTTACAAGCAAACAACTTCTCGTCGAATGAGTATCGAGGACGAGCAGTGCGTGCGATTGACACATATCGCCCCTGCATCCTTCCCCGATCCCCGCTAGCTCCTGCTACTAATCAAAAGCGCAGTAAAGTCCAACGATACTGCGATCTTTCTTTGTAGTTTCCAAAAGCGTAAAATTGTCTTTTGTCAATTAATACCGCAGTCTACATTATTGCTGCTATTATTTTCTGCATAACCAAGAAGGTTACCCGAAGGTGATATCAATGAATAGTGCAGCAAATGAACTTACTGCATTTTTAACTTGTACCTTATATTAAACTCATTTAAAAAGAGGACTTAGTAAAAACGCAGTATCCGATTTCACTGCGTTTAAAAGTAGCGTCTGAAATTATTAACTGTAAAGATAGTACATAGCATAATAGCATGAATTCTTTTCACTGCGATTATAACTAGTGAAAACTAATTGAGGCCATAGAAATACCGGAGCGCAAAGAGCAGTATCGACTTTTACGGCAGTTTTCCTAAGCAAAATGCTTCTGATGAAATGCTTTACTGCGTTTTATCTTAATAAAAGTCCTACTTCCCGAATAGCTACAAAAAAATGGATAAAAGTACCAAATAGAGCTCATTGTGAGGATTCCGAATATGTATGTAACTCAATTTTGCCAAAAACCTTCCTTACTGCGTTCTTAGTTAGCACGGCAGTATTGGTAGCAAGTGCTGCGTTAGGACCGAGAGGTCTCCGGTCCGAGTCCGGGGTCGGGCAAAATTTGTGTGAGTTTTCTTGTAATCAAATTACTCAGCCCGGAGTTAGGAAGTTGGCGGTTGAACGCCCGTGCCTCGGAAAGCACGTTAAGCTGGTGGTCCTGCGCCCGATCTCTCATCGGTCATGTCGGATTGCCGTCTCACCGAATTACGAGAGTAAGGGCATAGAGAGTGCACTTGTGTTTGCGCGCACACTTGTGCATTATAATATGTCCTGCGCACTTGGCTGATCTCAATTCAGAGAGTAGCTATAATGATAGCTTATCATTGTAGTCAGTTAGGAAAAATAAAGCTGTTGTGTTGAGGATATGAGAAATAATGGGATACATAAGTGTATACTTAATTAAATAGATAATACACAAAATCACGGAACTATCATCGATGTTTGTCACACAAATAAATACTGCACGGTAAAGGAAACATAGTTATCGGTAACGTCCAAGGCACTTCAAGCCCGTCAGTCTTCAACGGGGCTAGTGAGGCAGAAATATTGAGGGGACGGCTCGCACGTGTTCATTCACACAACTGTTTATTATGAAATATAGAAACATTTTGTTGGTGTTTAATGTCAGAGAACCAAATATAGGTTAAAAATAAATTACTCATTAGTCTTTTAAGACTAGATTGTAATCAGGTGGCGTATATTATCGATAAGGACATCCGTCATAACAAAGTATGAAAGGTAAAATAGTTTTATTTTTTTGTAAAATATTACTGTTAAAATTGTAAACAAAAAAAAAACCGCCTTCAAAAACCCGACTCACTAAAAATTACAAAATAATATAACGAACATTAATCTGGGTATGAATTTGATATATTGTTGAAGGCGGTGCCAATTAAATTTTTGAGGAAAACTGCATGAAATATAAACGGCACCGCCTTCAACAATATATCAAATTCATACCCAGATTAATGTTCGTTATATTATTTTGTAATTTTTAGTGAGTCCGGTTTTTGAAGGCGGTTTTTTTTTTGTTTATAATTTTTTTCATCCTTTTAGTGTTACATTTTTACACCCTATTAGTTCAGCTCACCTATAATTCTACTGATATTATAACTAGTAGTCTTAATATGTATACAGTATTGAAAGAATTATCCTTTTACTCCAAACAATAAAGGAGTAGACCTTCCATCATCAGCTCAACATTATAACATTATGATTGCAAGAAGCAATGCCAATATAACTTCAGAAAATATGTGAAACGTGGTACATGTGCCTATAAAATTTAAGGGTTGCCCTAGATTTCTCCTGGATCCCATAATCAGATCCTAGACTGGACCCCATTAGTTCAGCTCACCTATAATTCTAGTGGTATTATAACTAGTAGTATTAATATGTACACAGATTTGAAAGAATTATCCCTTTACTCCCAACTATTAAGGAGTTGACCTTCCATCATCAGCTCAGCATCATAACATTATGATTTCCAGAAGCAAATGCCAATATAACTTCAGAAAATCTGTAAAACGCGGTCCATGTGCCTATAAAATTTGAGGGTTGCCCTCGATTTCTCCTGGATCCCATCATCAGATCCTAGACTGGTCAACCTAATAGTTTAGCTCACCTGTAATGCTACTGATATTATAACTAGTAGTCTTAATATGTATACAGTATTGAAATAATTATTCTTTTACTCATAACTATTAAGGAGTTGACCTTCCATCATCAGCTCAGCATCATAAAATTATGATAGCCAGAAGCAAATGCCAATATGACTTCAGATAATATGCAAAACGCGGTACATGTCCCTATAAAATTTTAAGGTTGCCCTCGATTTCTCCTGGATCCCATCATCAGATCCGAGACTGGTGAAAATGGGACCACCTCGGAAGTAAACTCTATCCAACCAAAAAAAAATTTTTGAAATCCGTCTATAATTGACGAAAATATCGGTGAACATACATAAAAAAAAAAAAAAAAAAATATTATACATACAGACGAATTGAGAACCTCCTCCTTTTTTTGAAGTCGGTTAAAAACTACTATACAGCCATGAACCGTTATTTTTGATTTTGTAATTATTTAGAATCTGTTAGTTTTAATTAAAATTTACTAATGATAACATTATACTATAAATTTTAATTATGTAATTACTTTACATTACATCAATTATTAACTTAATAAATTTACAGATAATTTTGATTACATTTTAGGGTTTTCTAAATAATTCAGTACTCCAGGTAACATTTATTTAAATTAAGTATCATCAAAGAAATAGTGAGATCTTACGCAATACTAAGAATGAACGATTTCCTCAATTAGCTTTAACATCTTGACATTGCCAAAGACGCAAATCTCAACCGAATGGAAATTTTATTGCATTTCAACAACCAATTATAAATCACTGGATATAAACGCTCGTTTCAAACGTTCCTGTTTCTAGAATTTTCAGATAGCAAGGAATTCTGTTTTCGTAGAAGGCATTCAGAGGGAGATCATTATTTTTGCATGATTTTGTTGCACGTTGTATTCCGGAAACTGTACTGTAAGAAAATCTTTGCAGGTATTTTCAATAGCAATCTCTTAGTTTTATTTTTACTAGGTATTTATAAAACAATTATTATTCATTATCATGAAATACTTCAAACTTAAAGCAAGTAAATGATAAAATTTTAATTAGTTTCCCTTTAAAACGCGTCTTAATTGCTTTTCAATTGTTGGAAAACTATGGTTAATCAAAGTATAAGACCGTCAAAGGTACTTTCAGGCCTAGCCGTTCACATAGAACGACTTAGAAGGTTTGATCCGGACAAAGGATTGATTTTTTTTATCCAATTCATGTCATCAGGAAAAGACAAAGGCATCTAGCCCGTACAGCCCAGTCTTTAGTAGATTCTTAGGTATTGCAGCCGAAGCCAAGATTAATTTGTTAATTTCATCTGCTGTCAGTTTGACGTTTTCTGTCAAAATAAGCATACGAGAGTCAAGCTAAGGACATCTAGCGGTTGGTTCAGCCCGAAACATTGTTGACGCGAAACGCGCCAGATTATACCAGTTTTCATTAGTCCTGCAAAAACAAGGGATCCCATTTTAACAAGCGCCGCAATAAAGGCCAGTGCAGCGACTAAAATAAATCGTGGCTTGAGAGCGTCCCTGGCGGAGGGATCTGCCACTTAAACTGTCACTGTGTTACACCGTAGC
This sequence comes from Maruca vitrata, assembly GCA_039566165.1. Lineage (NCBI taxonomy): Eukaryota > Metazoa > Arthropoda > Insecta > Lepidoptera > Crambidae > Maruca > Maruca vitrata. The sequence continues at coordinate 16,491,352 of CM076914.1, read as the reverse complement.
GTAATGGTGTTACACAGGTGCTGCGAATACGATCGTGGTGTATCACAAGATATAACCACTTTTTTATCATAATCATCATCAGTCCATAATATTTCCCAACTGCTCGGGCACGGGCCTACCCTAAAGTAGGGCTATAAGGTCCTACTACACAACCTTAGAATTTCTTCGTAAATATGCAGGTTTCCACAATTTGTTTTCGTTCACCGTTAAAGCGTCGAATAATCGTACATATGAATTTCAAATTTAAAAACACTTCGGTACGTAGCCGAGTTTGAACTGGCGACCTCTCGCATGGCACGCAACGGCCTTAACCACTCGGCCATCGACGCTTTTATAAGCAGCAAAAATGCATATTTTACAGAAGTGGAAAAATATATACCTACATTACTTGAAGGTACATTTTTAAACTCACAATTGAATTTAATATTGATGAACTAAATTATTCACTTTCACACTTTATATTTACACTGTACCATAGAATTGCTAAGTAGGTAATACCTAGATTTTTTTGCGCCTATAAAATTAAATTCTTAAAGTATATAAATGTAACCTAATCATTATTTTGAGATATTTCACGAGCCATCTATCACAGACAGACCTTAATTACAAGTACGGTGTGAGGTCAGGAAATTTTTAGACTATTTTACAGCATCGCCTAGACAAATTTTGCAGTGAGATAAGAAAGAAACAGGACAAGCGCATTATGGTGGCTTGCGGCTTTTGCCGGGATTATACTGGAACAGATGACGGGGTCGAAGCGGCCAGAACGCTTAGTTTTTGGAGATAACGGTGATTAAACGCGTTTTAGGGTTGGATTTGCTTTGGTTGGGGTTGTGTGGTTTTTTTTTCGGAGTTTGGGTGTGATTGTGGCGTATAATTTGCATACAAATAAATGATGCATGATAAAACTTAGTTCCTTCGTATGCGAATTGAGTAGCGTTGTGTAATCGTATCGTTGCGTGTGACTGGAGTGAAACGATATTGTTTTGTTTTAATGAGCTCCCGATGTTTTCAGTTTTCTAATGTGTGTAATCATGACAGTTTTAAATGATATAGAGAGTGAAACGAGTTAGTACTTACTTAGGTATTTTGTTGGCAGTTTGATTGTTTTAACATTTACTCTCGAGAAAAGGATTACACATGTTGTTTTAAAAACATCTAATTTTGGTAAGATTTATTAATAACATGATTCCTAATTCAATTATTTGTAGAATAATAAATTATTAAATTTGTTGTGTAAAAAACAAAAACAACTCGTCTTACTAAAGATGTTCTACGAACGCAATTTTAATAGTAGTAAAGGAATTTTGTTTTTAAATAAAGTGCTTTCTTCGCCAAAAACATTTTTCTACTTGTAAAGCCTTTGTAGTTTCAAGTACCTACCTGCCTTAAAGAAAACAACCCACCTCCTATTAGTGTCTGAGTGAAAAAGGGTATCCAAAGCCCTTTATCAATACACCAAATCAAATTACAATCCATTAAGGACCGCACCCTTTGTGTCTAGAGAAAAGAAACGTTAACAGTTCTATGCTTTGGAAAAATTTATCATTGAATTTTCTGCTTGCAATTTAATTAGTAAAGCATATTCGCCATTGGGGCACCGCGTTCGCGACGAAGCAGAAATTATGTTAGAATCATAAGTGAGTTTGGTTCCGTGGCGCAATTTCATTGCTCGAGTTTTTTTTTAAAGGTTTTTCTTTAAACATTGACTGTGTCGTTTTATCGGGAACCGTTTGTACAGAAGTAATAATTTTTTAAAGTAAAGTTAGGTTGTTAAAGGTTTTGTGAATGTGTTTTAGAACTTTCAATATGTATAGTCGGGCTGGTAAAAAAGTTTTAACTTTAACTAATGGGAAAAAAAAATTAAAATTATAAAACTACTCTTTCTTTGTTTCATTCAAAGTTTAGTTTGGTGCTATAATTCCACTTTTAGTTATTTAAAGTATATTTACAAAAGTTTACGAATCTACTCCTAAATAAGCAAGTATGGATAAGTTTAAGCAGATTTTTTATCCTAACTGAGATACGATGACGGCTTCGAGTAACCTCGTCTTCATCACCGGACTTGCGGGGGAGCGATAGCTGTTACCCCTAAATGTAATCTGCATCAGACAAAAAGTAAAAATAAAAATCATAAGGCGGCTCAAACACACTCGTAATATTAAATAACCGTCAACATCATTATTACTTTGCTTTACATTTTATACTTCAATCGTAGATGTTCTTTTGTTTTAACATCAATAATTCTCCCCCGCCATGTTTTCCAATCCGAAAACTAATCGGAATATTCCCTTTAAAAAGTGTTCTCTAATCCTGGCCGCTATTGCCCATATTTTTTTACGGCAAATTTGTTTACGTCCTCTGCGGGTCGATTAAAAAAGAAAAAAGCGGCTGGTGGTAGCTCGCTGGTTAAAAGGAGGTTCTTTATACCTTACGTAGTTTAGTGGTTCCGTGTCATTGATGTCTTACGACATATTATTATAAGAATGATATTTTAAATTTTCAGCTTAAAATATCGTTTTAGATGTCATTTTTACATAATTGCGTACGTAACGCCTATTGCATATAAGCCTTATTGAACAATATAATTAATATCGAGACGAATTTGCTAGTTAAACATTCATATATTTTTATATCATCATCATCATTCTCCTGCCCTTGTCCTCTTCTTCCACTCGGGCCTGTCATTCGTCAGCTTTGAGTACTCTCCTCTCACTCCCATAATCATCTTTCATATTCTACAAAAAATAATAAAGTTATTTTATACTACTTACTAATTTTGCATAATGTATGTATTATACAGTATTTAAGTTCTTGAACAATATGTGCAAAAAAACTTTCTTTTTGTTTTAGTGTCTTTGATGAATAAACTTTCTATTATTCTTATAAAATCAAAACAGGCGTTTTAACCACCGCCGTGCGGATCCCTATAATTCAGAAAACATTAGAGGCGAGACTTTCATTATTACGCCATCAAAGGTGTTTTTTTTTATTTGTTTCCTTTTACGGTCCATTTGCTTGACTCAATTAGCATTTTTGTTTGATTGGATTTTATTGTGTTTAATTTAGGAATTGATTCGTGTGGTTTTTTTTTACCAATTTCGGCGATTGGAAATGTCTGTGATGTCTAGAGCTTCTGTGAAATTGGGTAGGTACTACGAAAGTAGGTACATTACCGGGTCAGAAATCGTAAATGAGATTTCAGTTATCGTTGCTTAGTACTAGAATATTAATCAGACTCATGTTTTTCGAAAAATTATATGGTAATTTTGTTATTTCATACAATTAATTTGTCACGGTATCAAGAATAGGTGCCTACCAACCATTTACAGTATTTAAAATTACTAGTACAGTAGTCTTCAAGCCGTCCTACCAGTGGAACTTTTTATTTCAGTACTTTTCATGTTGATCAAGACATTCAGTAATGATAAAAGTTCCATTAACAAAAGTAAACTTACCTCACCCAAGTACACACGTTCGTCTGAATCAGCTCAAAGGAACACTATCGCTTCCCGGACAGGCGATCACAATAAATTATTCCAATCTCCAATTGAAATTTATAAGGAATTCGAAGCAGAATAAAATATTGCCTCTCTCCTCGCCCCTGATCCGATTTCGCGGCGTTTCCTCGGTTTTAATGAGCACATAATGATGAAAAATATGGCAGACCATCCATCGCGATATTAATCAGCGTGATTTTTCTGCTTACCTTTTTACTTTGGGTAACTGCGATCGGGGATGGTTGGATGGAGATTTCGACTGGGAGGGTACTTTAGGTTCGGTTTAGGATGTTTAATGAGGTTAGTTTAAGATGTTTAATATGGTGAAAAGGTATTGTGAAGGTGTACGTATATGAAGAATATAATGGTGTACTATTTTAACAAACAAAGAAGGCTAAAGTTAAGAAAAGAATCATTTATAATGTGGAATGAAATTGTAAAAATAAGTAATGAATAGAAAATAAGGCGAGAGTACGTAGTATTGTCTATTATTTGCGCGAACACTTCGATATATTAATTTATAGAATTTAACACGCGTGTATTGTTATTCTAAATATAATATTATTTAGAGATCCGACGTTTTGTGGATACAGGCTTGTTTATTTCAAATGCAAGAATACGTCTTAGCCAACAAAGGAAAAAAATATAATGGTTTTTTTTATGACAATTCAATATAAACAGGATGAACTATGAACAAAAAGGAAAAAAAAACTCATATAAAAAAACTATCTTATCCTCACTGAAAACTTGCTCCTCAACGTTTTCCTTAAAACTCTCAAGAGTCAAATCAAGAACAAAACAGTACACTAACATCTCAAATAAACTCTAAAACTTGTACAACATGAAAAATACAAAGCATAAATCTCAAAAATTACACAGATATGTACAAAAACTAATTTGGCCAACAATGATAGAACTCCGGACTCTAGTGGAATAGTTTCGGAGCGTACTCTTCACGAAAATTACCGTCTTGATTGCTCCTGAGATAAATTATACCGGTCTGAAGTCAGTTCTGACAAGGAAATACAGACTTACTACGGACTGGATGAGACAGGCGGTTGAAACAATCTTCAAAAGTTAAAAACTTTTTGAAATAGTTACGGCGATTACTAAATTATTACTAGTTTTGGTTAATTCAAACATAAAGCCAAAAGCAGAGGATCTTTTTAAAGAACGGTCTGATTATTGAATAAAGATATTAGGGGTGACAGCAATTCGCTTTAGGGGTGAGGTCTATCCGCTACCCCGCAAGTCTTGTGATGATGAAGAGGATACTCCAAGCCATCATCGTATGTCAGTAAGGAAAAAAAATGCGTAAAAAAATATTTTGTTCTAATATTTGTGCTATTATGCACGAGTTACATTTTTTTCGAAATTCCATAATTTTATAGTTTTATTGTAATACTTTCGAAACATTACCTAGTGTGAAACCTACTGTACCGTAATCAATGCTAATGAATTATCGTAAACAGAAAATTAAATAAACTTATTTATACACCATGCCCTTTGTTAATCTATGAAAACCCTTGAAGTAATACTCGTGTTTTGAAGGATTGTTAAAAACATTTTCAGGCCCTTAAGAAGCTTATTGGATAACAGCTCCATAGTAATGACCCTTAATAATTATTATCTGAAGATGGGATTAAACTCCTAATTATTGGTATTTCTTTTAAGCCTTTGTTTAAGGAGTTGCTCTTGAGTTTATGGTATTATTTAATGTTAAAAGGAAATACAAACCTTTCAAACTAAAATAAATTATATTTGTCTCTCCCTGAAACTTACGCTTATGATTTAATCGATATTTTTATCACAATTGAAATAAAAAATTATCGTTTTATAGTTTTCGAATGTTCGACAGTGCTTCTGAAGCTTGGATTACATTTTTGAAAATTTAGTACGGACTACGGATCTTTTTTTTGTATTGAAGAAAAGGAATAACACATACTTATTGCCTTCTTGATATGGCTTAGGTTTGTACAGCTCATATGTTTATTTTTGACAATTTAAGTAAAATGCAATTTAAAAAACTGAGAGTTTTTTAATATTTAGATGAAAATGCTATTGTACCAGTTTTTTACCCTATTTACTAGATAAATAACGTTTAACACAAAAGGGGTTAATTTTAAGCGACTAACGGCTGTATTAACAAAGTTGCAGGCTGAATAAAAAAAATTGCACATATAACATATGTACATGTTAATTTTTATTTGTTCTATTAATGCTATTTAAAGCTCTAATTTCACGTATACACTTGATTCACATCCATTTTCCCTATTTCCCCACCGTTATAAATGTTGGCCAACTAAAAAGGTGTCGTCTAGAATCCACAGCGCGTCTGCAGCCGTCTGATAAACGCCCGCTAAGCCTTCGCTCGATTTGTATTAATATTTATAAAGGCACGTGCACAGCGACTGGGTAACAAAGATCTACGCTCATTGGCGAGTATTTGTTAAGATGGCGTCAAAAGATCGGAAGGTCGAAGATGGCGGCGGAAGAAAATTTTGATGCATGTTGTACCCAATCTATTAACAACAATCTATAACCTCCATGTTACCATATGAAACAGATGTTACGTTAGCCATATGACATCCTAAAGGTTAACCTTTCATATTTTGGTTATTAACCCATATACTTATTGTGATAGAACGATTTTTTATTTGATTTTAACGTTAGCTCTGTTCATTGTTTTTTTATTTCGATATATTTATTTTCAAAATGAGAAGTCTTCAAGAATACCGTAAAAGAAGTATTTTATAAATAAACCACCTTGTGCTATATGCAATTTAATTTGAACATACTTACATGAGTGGTATGTATAAATATGATGTGAAACATACAGCGGTGTACCAATTTGTGACACAGTTCCGTAGCGTTAGCCTAAATAACTAGTAAGAGACGAACCGTCACACCCTGTCTACAGTATAAAAAACAAAGCAGTAAAGATGACTTGACACTTGACTTAACTACCACCACTGCGTTCTTATGTTATATTAATTACGGTGGCTTCTTCACCGTAAGCTACCAGATAGCTTCCATTTTTGACCCCTTTTACAATCGTTTTATTTTGTCCAATGTACAAATAAATTTGAAATTATTGACAGCAATGGTGAGTGAGACAAATGCGCCGCGATGAATAGTAACGGCGTAGTAGAACTTACATTTAATAATATGTTTGAGAGAAATATGAGAAAAACTGGAAAAGTAAAAAAATACCACTAAAAAGAGAAAATATGACCATAACGACTATCCAGTCGTAGTAGTCGTAGTAGTCGTAGTAGTCGTAGCTTTTTCCTAACACTCTTTCCATATAAGTATCCACTTATATGGAAAGAGTGTTAGGAAAAAGCTTCCACGGGTGAGAACTATCCCCTCCCCCGCAAATCCGGTGATGATGATGAGGCTACTCCAAGTCATCATCGTATGTCAGTTAAGAAAAAAAATAGTTTCGACCTGTGGCTTAAACATGCAATTTGCGCTGTGTCCGGTACATAGCTGCTAGTCAACGACCTTAACCACTCGGCCATTGTTTTTTTTTAGTTGACTTTTACTTCGTCCGAAGTCACCACACTCTCCATCGCCGCACTGCGCCGCAGCAATTTACAATCTCCGAAGCACACTCCGCGTTGTACTCCATGCATGCAGTTTGCGTTCCTGCTCCTTTGATATACCATATGCAAGTAATTGATGTTGAAGATTGCTCTTCGTCTAGTGTAAAATCGTTTTCGACCATCCACGGAATATTGGGCCGTAACGCAACTACATTGGGCACTATTTCGATTGGACCGGCCGATGAAAGCTAATTCGTATTGGTGGAGCATAAAATTAGCGTCATATTTCTGCGGGTGGAAACTTGTTTTGATGGATTTGATGACCGGTCAAAGGTTACTGTTAATTTAGTACATTTATGTATGACTAGCGGCCGCCCGCGACTTTGTTCGCGTATTAATGGGTTTTAGTAGCAATGATGTATTAAAATAGCCTGCTACCTCCATACCACGTTTAATAAAAATCTATAAACGTAAACGTTCTCCCATACTAATTTTCACCAGTTTATTTGTTTATCCACTGTCATTTTTGGTATCCGTTACACAAATGCTTAGACTACTTACCACGGGATCAATGTATGTGATGTATTCTTTATTTATTAATCGAGTCCCAAAGTAAACAGCTATGCACGTATACACCGTGAAATTTTAGTGGTTGTTTTCCCGTGGCAGAACGATTTGCCTTTAGTAATACTATCGAATCATGCAAATTATTCCTCGAAAAAAAAAATTTTTTTTTTCGATTTTTCAGAATAATAATTTTCCAACTCGAAAACGAGAGAAGCTATCGCTGTTTTTGAAGATGTGACGTATTCAGGTACTGCTTGCCGTGTGAAATCGATGCTTAAAGCTAAAGAAGCTCTACACCCTAAGTCATAAAGCGGTTAGAACGTGCTTTCGAGTTACGGTTAAACCTTTCGTAAAACCGGCATTTATTGATTTTACCAAAAAATAACTGCACACATCTTTTGTACTACTAAGATAGAATCATTTTACTGCGGGAAAACAACCACTAAAATTTCACGGTGTATATGTATTTGAATTTAAAGTAAGCAAAGATACTGTCACGTGTCAAACATTCCAATACTTGCCTCCATAGCATATTGTATCTTTGACAAAATTCACCTGCGAGACTTTTAAAACGGAAATATTACATTCTCACTTTCTCCAGTAACTTGCGAGATCATAATAATAGTATCTACGTAGGCAAAGTGACACGTCGCGATGTCGACAGCCAATAGGGTAGCCTTTGACGCCGGCCCTATGTCCTTTGGTAAAGCATTCATGCACCGGCGGGCACTGAGTAAGAGCGCAAAATATTGCACTGTAATTCATCGTGTGAGGTGTATTGACAGACTTGGAAGGTAGTTGGGGTGTAGGTGGAAATTAGATCTATATTGACCGCACTGATAAGATTTCATGTTAAACAAATCGTGGGGTACTTTAGGTTTTCAAATGCATGTAATTTCACTGCTACATTCAATTCAATTTTAGTAAATTTGGTAATCAAAGCGGTTAAAAGGTAATTGAGAGCCAATTTTTCAATGGCTAGATAAAACTTAACGGAGGAATAAACTATAAGCCGACAAAAATAATGACTCGTCACTACTGACACTCACTCTTAGAAATAAAACGTCCATAATTTTGCCGTCTTATAGTTTACGTCGCCTATTAGTTTTATCTGACCATTGAAAAATCGGCCCTAAGTCGATTAATTTATTTGGACTCATTATTTCTTAACATTTGCTTAGTTTTTTCGTACGGGAACTGCACGCTAGTGAAAATATTGCACTTGGCCATACTGCCGTGCTAATTAAAAATGCAGTAAGTAGGGTTTGCGGTATTTCGAGATAATGGCGCTTAAAGTTTTTTTTTTATAATCACATTTTTCGATTACTTTTTTAACGGTGATTAAACATGTTGCGTGTTTAAAATATAGCTCAATACACATACTTTTATAAAAACTAACAAAATCTGCTGTAAGTTTAGTATATTCAGAGAAAAACGAAAAAAACAACTTATGCTTAGCATGTTCCTACTAGACAACACTAAGGTTTACAAACCAAAACTGCAGTAAAGTTGGAGTTACTGCTCTTTTGATTAGCAATCACAGGTTACTGCGTTTATGCCTTGTAGTCAAGTTATACCTTATATTTTCTTATCACAAATTATAAATGCAGTGCTATAGAAATGCTCCGTTTCTTAAAGTTGGTGAATAAAGAGAAAATAACGCACTTACTTAATTTTTTTTAAGATTATAGCTTGAATATACTATAATCTTTATAACATTTTTACAATTGTGTAAATTTTTGCAGTTTATGGGACTAAATATTGAAGTTATCTTTATAATTGGTACTTACTGCGTTCTTTTCTAGTGAAACATAATTTTCTTGTAACATTTCTTGTACTAGCTACAAACGATAAATGCAATAGGTAGTGGGCAATAGTTTTTAAAAATTAGTGTAAAAAATATACTATTGACTTGTAATTTATTTAAACTATCTATTATTACGAAGGAATAGTTAATACAACTATTTCAATACTTGAAATGTTTATTAAAATAAGGAATATCAAAATTGACACAACTTAAAAAAAAATCTTCAAAAACTTAATCATTTCAGTACCTTAAAAAAATTATGACGTGAACATGACGGTGGTGTATAACTTTTTAAAATACAAAATAATCAAGTTCGGCAACATGACACTAGGTGGCTTTATTACGTTTACTGAATTATATAATCTGTAAGCTCAGTAATAAAGTTGTGATTAAGTAAGTTGATGTTTGCAGCACGAATTATTGACACTTGATAGTATACTATATTTTTTCTATAAATTTTAAACTATAGAAAGACTGATGTTAATGTTTTAATTCAAATAATGGTTCATGATTAAGTGAAACAATGCGTTACTATTTAAAGTAAAACAAACATCATCATCATCATGTAAATAACATCACATATTTTTTACACGAAACACACCCAGATCCAATGGATCCAATACCCATGTAGGTGTACTATTTTATATTTTTATTTTCCTTACGGAGGAAACAAAAATACCTACATAGTTTACAATTAAATTAATCTATTGAACGGTAAAAATCATTCTGTATGCTACATACACGAACAAGAAATCGATTTTCAGGGTAATTTGTTTTACATGAAAAAACAGCTTGAAAACGAGCAGTCAGCCTCGGGCATTTAAAATAAATACGGCTGAGAAGATATGGAGAATTTACAGTATTATTTAAAATTTTGAAGAGAAATAATTTAGTAGTTGCGTCTCTGAATTCCTGAATCTGTAACCTAATCTTTTCAGAAACTTATTCTGAATTATTTCTCCTTGTTCAAAATAAGTGGTATATAGAGGATGCCATACGTGGATGAACGCGTATTCTAAATGGCTTCTTACTAAGGAACCACTGGATTGATTTACATAACCCAAAAATACTTTCGACAGAACGCCATTACATACCACGACTGGTCAGGGAAGCAATTGAAATTCAAAAATTCAAAAACTTCAATCGTGAAGACGGGTTTCAACTAGCGAAAGTATGGCATCCAGTGATACGTTTATGTAAAAATAAAAATGTGTCCGTTTTCGAGGAAAAAAGAAGTGATACCGTGAGTGTAGTGTGTCTGGATCGAATTCTGAGTGACAATAATGTGAACGAGGGTAGTGGTGTCGTGCGTAATAAAAGACTGAGAAAGAGGGTAGACCGATATGTCTGCCCTTAGTCCTACCGTCATTCTCGCAGTCCTACAGTTCATCCGTGATCATGGCGCTTGCAACAGTGCCGAAATATCGGGAGCTCATTAAAACACAACAACATGGTAAATATCCCGGACAGTTTCAGTTTTCTAATCTTACTAAGGAGTTATAAAACAAAGTAAGTAGCTATATTTTCTAAATGTTAACAATGACGGAACACAAATAACAGCATTCTGTATGCTCTGGATGTCACATTATTCACGTGAGATGCAAGGCTTAATTCGCAGTCAAGATAAATACCCAGATACACACCCTAACCCCTGTCACCCTTCTAATCGATACACAATTGAAACAATAATCAAATTTTATTGGCATTTTTTACGGGAGTAAGTAATTGTGTGATATTTGTTAATATTTAGTTCAAGCTCCTTCAGTAAAAAGTATTCACAAAAAATGTTTAGGTCATTCTGGAACTGACTACACTGATTTCTGAACTCAACAGATTTAACAAGGGCAAATATTTTAGCATCATTAGCATAAAGAAGCGCATTATATGTGTCATTAATAAATATTAAAAAGGAGGGGCCCCAGGTGAGAAGCATGTGTGACCCCTGATGTTATCAGATGAAACTAGAAGTGTACCCTTTAACTGCTGCTGCTTGGGATCTTTCTCGTAAATATGCAGTTAACCAGATGGTTAACTTTAAACTTTTTTTGAACTTCTAAGATCAGAAGATCGCCCTGTATACCGACGTTGCCGAGTTTAGCAATTAACAAATTGTGTGAATTTTGTGAAATGCTATCGAAAAATCTTTATTCACGGCGTCAACTTGAAAACCATTTTCCATGGTTTCAAAAGTAATGTCCATAAACTCGCATAAATTTGATTCAGTAGATCTTCCACTATTAAAGCCATGTTAATTTGATATTTTTAAAGGTACTTACCCCAGGAAAAAGAGAATCATATTTTATCTTTTCAAAAAGTTTAAGTATTACGGATAGTTTAGACATGCCGCGATAGTTAGCAATATTATGTTTATCACCGTTCTTGAGAATGGGAACAATAATATATTGTATCCAGACCAAGGGCATTAATTACCTCTTTTATTTAAAGAAATATAAAATAATAATGAAATTGGAACCGCCAACTGCCGGCAATACTGCTTAAGAAACAGTGAGACTGAGACATCTAGATTTTTACAAGCTTTTATTAGACTCACTCTGTTAGTTTTCCTGTATGGGTGGATTTTTGTAATCGATTTTTCGACCACTTCCTATTATCCGATCGAACTGAAATTTTGTATGCACGTTCAGTTCGGATGACAATGCATGATAGAAAACTAAAAAGTAAAAAATAAAATTAAAAGTAAAAAAAACTTTTTAAAAATAAGCTTTTATTTGAATGCTCTAAAAAGAAAAAAATAAACTTTTACACTAAAACTTTTGCTGTTAACTTATAAAGTCAATTCAAATTGAACACATTTGACACAATTTATATAATATAATGAAAATCTAAAACTGTAACTGTCAACACACAAATTGTATACGCTCCGTAAAAAATAATTGGTTAAAATAAGTTCAAACCTAGTAAAAGTGCAGTGTTTGTGTGAATTATACGCTAAAACTTACGTGCATTCAGTGGAAGTGTTTGCACAGCACCATAACAGGTTTATCAACTTGTAATTTGCTTATCAATATAACCATCTATCGACATTCACTGTGGAACATTTTTCGTGTACCCGACAACCTGAACATTATCGCAACGCCGTCACTCACGCGTAAGCGACGCCGTTTGCACGGCGCTTACGACCTTTTGGTCGCGGCTTTTCATACAACAAGCGTTCGGGAGCATTTATTACTGGGCTGTTCATTAGTGTTCATGTGCCATAGCGTGAACAGTACTAGAGCATTTGGTTTGAGCGCCTTTTTAACCGGGCAACGAAATTACACAGCGACTTATCTTCATAATGAGTAAACAAACTAATGGATGGGGCTGCTGCGCTCAAAACTTGGAAGATACGAATTTTCTACGTTGCGAAGACTGCAAAAAATTGTTTCACTATGATTGCCTATCTATAAATAGTTCATGCGAACTTACTTCATGGACCTGTCCTCTCTGTGCAACCAAGACGAAGAATAATGACAACACGCCAGTTCGCTTCAACCCGAATACAAACATAACAGTGAGATCTAACAAAAGACAAGCACTGCAGTCTCCTCCAGGGGCTACGAGCAAGCAGGTGACTGAAGACGGAATACGTAATATTGTTCAGGAGGTGATGCAGCAAGAACTAGATCGTTTTACAGCTAGTCTTAAAGCTATGATCAATTCGGAACTAACACCCATACGAGAGGAAATGAATGATGTTAGAAACTCAGTTGACTTTATGAATAGCCAATTTGAAGATGTGCTCAAACAAAATAGAGAATCTAAAGAAAAAATAAAAGAATTGGAGGATCAAAATAATAAATTGACCACAATTGTGAATAATATGGCAGGACGTATTAATACAATGGAACAACAAGCACGTGCATGCAACATCGAAATACAGTGCATTCCGCAGAAGAATAACGAAAACCTTGTGACGATCGTAACGCAAATAGGAAAAGTCGTAAATTGTGAGGTCAAAGAGGAAAATATTGCATATTGCTCACGGGTGATGAAAGTAAACAATAACAGCACTCGTCCGAAATCTATAATTGTCCAATTCAATACCCCCCGCCTGCGTGATACTTTTTTAGCCGCATGTATTAACTACAATAGATCTAAAATTATGGCTGACAAACTAAACACATCACATATTGGATTAGGAGGCGGAAAAACCCCCATTTACATAACCGAACACTTGAGTCCATCCAACAAGATGTTACATGCGGCAGTCCGTCTGCGAGCAAAAGAGAAAGGATATAAGCATGTTTGGGTAAGAAGTGGTCGTGTTTATGTAAGGAAAACAGACGAATCTCAATATATTTTTATAAAAGACATGGATATGCTTCATAGAATAGAATAATTTGTTTGTATTAGTATTAATTTTTTACCCTGTTTTTAATATTTTGATATATTGTAAAAAATTACACATTCCATATTTACTATCAAAATACTCGAGGCCTACGCTCCAAAACACAAGAATTTTACGTAAAACTTGCGTGTAGTACTTTTGATGCTATAGTTCTTACAGAAACTTGGTTACATAATGGCATTCTAAGCAGCGAGCTTTTTGATAATAGATATATCGTATTCAGAAGAGATAGGGAATCTTCTGGTATTCGCAATAAAAAAGACGGAGGAGGTGTGTTAATAGCCGTTCTTAAGAAATATACTGCTCAACGTGTAAAAGTATGGGAAAGTGATTGTGAAGACCTATGGGTAACTGTGAATACTAACTGTGGGCTTACTATAGCATTATGTGCGGTCTACCTGCCTCCGCCAGTTCTAAAAACAACAGTTAAGCATTTCATAGACAATTTTAATACAGTCACTGATAAAAAACTCCAACTTAAATTTAATATTACTGGGTGATTTCAATATGAGTATGATTGACTGGGGGCAGGTAGCTAGTGCCGGGGGTACTTACACTCACTTATACAATCAGCAGTGTAGGGATTTTATAGATTTTACCCACATAAACAACTTGCGACAATGTAATGAGGTAACAAATAAGAATAATAAGATTCTTGATTTGGTACTCGTCGATGAGCCTTTCTGTAGTGTTTCAAAAAGCGTTGACCAACTGTCTAGAGTCGATCCGTATCATCCCCCTCTTGAAATCATCTTGCTAAGCAATCCAAAAAGCTCTCTCAAGCCAAACACAGTATTGAAATTAAACTTCAATAAAGCCGATTATGAGTCAATTAAATTTGAACTGAAAAAAATTGACTGGAATGTCGAATTTGCGATTACAAACCATCCTAATGAAATGCTTGACATTTTTTATTTATTATTAAACCGTATTATTAAGCAGTCAGTCCCAACTACCACTACAAAACCTACTTCAAAACCTCCGTGGATTACTAAGGACTTGCGCAAAATGTTAAGTGAAAGAAACCGGTACAGAAAAAGATACATGGCGTATAATAATCCACTTGATAAAATTGCTTTTCGTCTATTAAGTCGGAGATGTGAGAAGTATTCAAAGAAATGCTTCAATTCATATCTTGCTGACATTGAACAAAAAGTCACTATTAACTCAAAGTTCCTGTGGTCATATATTAAAAGTAAAAGTAAAGGGACAAGTAAGTATCCATCAATCTTAAAGCATGGTAACTTAGTTGCAAATAACGGGTATGATATGTGTAACATGTTTGGATCTTACTTTGAATCGGTTTATTCTCCTGTTGATGGATCTTGCGAAATAGTTGAGACGTCTACATATCTAAGTAATTTAACTAAAACTAATTCAGACAGCTTCATTGATTTAAATTTTGATTTTAAGACTGTTAATAAATATTTAAAAACGTTAGACGTCACTAAAGGATCTGGTTCAGATGGAATACCGCCATTATTTGTAGTAAATTGTGCAGACGAGCTCGCCTATCCACTTTTACTTATCTTCAACAAGTCTCTTAAAGTTGGAGTCTTTCCTCAGCAGTGGAAAGTTGCTAAAGTGGTTCCGATTCACAAAAGTGATGATGCAGAAATTGTTGATAATTACAGACCAATATCTATTTTGTCAACCATGGCAAAAACATTTGAAGCACTAATATGTCCCAAAATACAACATTATTTCACAAAATACTTAGCACCACATCAACATGGATTTACTTTGGCAAGATCCACTTGCAGTAACCTTTTGACTTTTGTAGAGGACACTATATCGAATGTTGATTCGAACAAACAAATCGATGTCATATATACTGATTTCAGTAAGGCATTCGATAAAGTTTCCCATAACATACTTTTTCAAAAACTGAGTGTTTATGGATTTTCTGGCTCATTTTTGACTTGGCTGAAATCTTATTTGACAAACAGGTCATTTTACGTTGTGGCAGATGGTTACCAGTCTTGCACTTTTAGTATCTCTTCAGGAGTACCGCAAGGTTCTCACCTAGGACCCATCCTATTTAACATTTTTATAAACGACCTTCCATTTGGCTTTTTATACTCAACTCCATATATGTTTGCCGATGATCTTAAGTTAGCTCGATGTGTTAATACCCATAGTGAAGCTCAGCTATTTCAAAACGATATAGATTACCTCTCTAAATGGTGCACTAACAACAATATGAAATTAAATGTAAAGAAATGCTCCCAGATAAGTTTTACTCGAAAATTGTTACCTTTAGAGCACAACTACCATATACAGGGAGTAAAGCTTAACAGAGTAGAGGCTATTAGAGATCTTGGAATATTGATAGATCGTAAATTAACGTTTATCCCTCATATTGAAAATATTATCAAAAGATCCTCTTCTATGCTTGGCTTTATTTTAAGAAACGCAAAGCCCTTCAAATTTGAAACAAAAATCTCACTTTACAATTGTT
Source organism: Maruca vitrata (assembly GCA_039566165.1). Classification (NCBI taxonomy): domain Eukaryota; kingdom Metazoa; phylum Arthropoda; class Insecta; order Lepidoptera; family Crambidae; genus Maruca; species Maruca vitrata. The sequence goes on along the minus strand of CM076914.1, from coordinate 16,475,118 downwards.
TGGTACGTAGTATACTTGAATACGGCGTTTCGGTTTGGCGTCCTCATTTTTCTACTCACTGCTTGCGAATAGAACGGATACAAAAACGCTTCTTGAATCACTTGGCATACTCTATTGGTGTTTCTAAAAAATTCCGAGTTACTCTAAACGACTTCTCAGGTTCCGAATGAAATCCTTAGAATCACGAAGAAATATATACGACCTAGTGTCTCTTTTCAAAATACTGAACAACCATATAGATTGCCCGGACCTACTATCAAAAGTCTCGTTTAAAGTACCACATAAATATCCAAGATCTCAAGTTAAACTACTATCGCCCCCATTCCGAAAAACTGTATTAGGTTGCAATTCCCCTATTTCAAGGTTTTGTAAATTGTATAATCTCTGTTCCTCAAAAATTGAAGTATTTGGTATCTCCCTATGTAAATTCAAGTGTAATGTGCATAAGATGACTACTTTGTAATCTAATCGCTGTTTTTTTTTCCATTTATGAAATGTAGATATACAAACCTTTCAGAAAGTAATGTTAACAACATTAAGTTAAGTTACTAATTTATTATTATATTTCCTGCATGCTGTGTTTACTTTAAGAAAATTATACATTTAGAATGTAATTTATAGCCTATTTTTAAATGTATGTAAAGTGTATAATTGTAGTGTAAACCAAATAAATAAAATAAAATAAAAAAAAATATAAAAGCTTGTCGCGATATTTAAGTAGGTACTCGTATTTCCTCACTTAGAAAATTTTAATAGGCAGCAAATAAATACGAGTACTTGAATATCGCGACAAGCTTTTATATTATATAAATTGTGTCAAATGTGTTCAATTTGAATTGACTTTATAAGTTAACAGCAAAAGTTTTAGTGTAAAAGTTTATTTCAAATATTTTTCTATCACCGTGCTATTTATGTGAACAGAATCAATCACACAATCATTACTCGCGGATCCACAGCTCGAGTCCAACCGATATCTATACCACCAACACCCAGTTGATACAAAAATTGCAACCAATTTGACAATTGATAATTTTAAAACAACCTTATTGTCATTATAATAGGTTGTTCTTAAACAATATTTTTTTATTAAACTGCCATGTCACTCAATCACATATTTTATTGGATAAAATGATAAAATCACAATAAAATATACTCGCCGATGGCATGAAATACCTCCATTTAAAAGGTTTTTGTATCAGCTATGGTCTTTGCACTCGTGTACCAAAAAGTTATTATGATTATTTTATTTATACTTACTCGAGGACGAGCAGTGCGTGCGATTGACACCTATCGCCCCTGCATACTTCCCCGATCCCCGCTAGCTCCTGCTACTAATCAAAAGCGCAGTAAAGTCCAACGATACTGCGATCTTTCTTTGTAGTTTCCAAAAGCATAAAATTGTCTTCTGTCAATTAATAACGCAGTCTACATTATTGCTGCTATTATTTTATGCATAATCAAGAAGGTTACCCAAAGTGGATACCAATAAATAGTGCAGCAGTTAAACTTACTGCATTTTTTAACTTGCACCTTATATTAAACTCATTTAAAAAAGAGGGCTTAGTAAAAACGCAGTATCTAATTTCACTGCGTTTAAAAGTAGCGTCTGAAATTATTAACTTTAAAGAAAGTACATACCATAATAGCATGAATTCTTTTTACTGCGATTATAACTAGTGAAAACTAATTGAGGCCATAGAAATACCGGAGTGCAAAGAGCAGTATTGTCTTTTACGGCAGTTTTCCTAAGCAAAATACTTCTGATGAAATGCTTTACTGCGTTTTATCTTAATAAAAGTCCTACTTCCCGAATAGCTAGAAAAAAATGGATAAAAGTACCAAATAGAGCTCATTGTGAGGATTCCGAATATGTATGTAACTCAATTTTGCCAAAAACCTTCCTTACTGCGTTCTTCGTTAGCACGGCAGCATAGTAGTTGTCTAAGGCCTGATCGCCCTAAGTTTTGGAGTTCGTATATCGACTAAAGCAAATCTTATCAGGGCCTTAGATAAAAATACAATATCAAATAAAACTACATATTATCACACATAATTTATTAACAAATAACTAACAGCATACAAAAAAATATTTGTAAAGCAACATTAGCTTATAAGAACAAAATTACGCTAACAAATCTAAAAAAATTAACAATGTCACAAAATATGACGATCAGTATCACAAACAAGTAATGAGTATTAGAAATTAGTAATGAGTAACAATACAATAATCAAATCAATAATTTAATAAAATATCTCTACGTAATATTATGATGATTATTATAAAAGTTGATAATTTCTACTAATTTGGAAATCCTTTTGAAACTTTTCAAGAACTAAATAAAATCTTAATTTACTTAATATAATATCGCAGAACCTAATTTTCCTTTCCTTTTAATTGCCTCTATCAACTTGAGAACAATTGAAAAACGGTTTCAAAATATTACAAGCAAAGCTATCGTTTTGTAAGCTTGTTCATGCATCGGTAGCTGGTTCCAGCCAAAATACATTTCCGAGCATTCGATATCGCCAACTGTATCGATAAAAACAGTGAAATCGCATTACCCTTACAAACGCTCACCAATTAGACCGCGCAACACATTACGATACGAACGAAATTGGAAAACGCGTCGTTCGAATTTAGATCGTGGTCTAACACCGTTTCGTCTTTTCGCCGCTGCGGGCTCCGAACGGGCTTTCGATCCACTAATCAACATTTGCCACGCTACAGTCAGTGGAGTCGGGTAAAGTGTTGGAATGTACCAGTAATTTTGAGATGTGTAGGGCGAGTGTTGAACGCAGTCAGTTTCTGTGGGAAAAAGAAGAGTATCGCCTAGATAACTTGTGTCACTTGTGAATGGCGTAAGAGTATTTGAAACGTCATCCATTTTGAATTTATTTTTCGCACATTTTTGTACATTCCGTTCAATTCGGGTTTCCGACCAAATATGACTCTTTGGTACTATTGAAAAAAAAATCACAGAATATTTGTTGTGTTCGGAAATGATCTCAGGTCATTCAGTGCATTTTAAGATATCTAAAATTCCCTAAGAGAAAATGGTAAATAGTTAAGTCTATTTGACCTCTTTTAAAATATACTTTTTTCTTTTATCTGCTTGTTTAGGATATTACAAGCAGATGCTTTACTTTAGTAGATATAAAAGAAAATCTTAGTGTTACCCACAGTCAAACAGATTAAATATTGTTATTATCAACTAGAATTGGATCGTCGTGATTGATCGGGCAAATATTAGCAAAATGTCTGGCTTGTTTTTGAATTGCTGCTCAAATAGTTTTGTTGAGAGAGAAATGTATGCCATGATACGAAATGATTTTATTATTTCTTTTTTTTATATAAAGTAGGTTCTCATAGAAAATCAAATTAAACATAGACCAAATTTTGTAGAAAGGTAACTTAAAACAAGTTAAAATAAAAGTTATATACTTGCATATCCCATCCCTGCGTAGCGCAAAGATTTTCCATAAGCAAATATTTGATACTTTTTTGTCAATCCTATAGCACGGCAAATGTTGATTGTAAGAATACCTTGGCTAATGATAAACGTCTAATTAAAATTTGCACGTCAATTTTTTTTACAACGTATAAAAAAATGCAAAAAGCCCATATCGATAAATTTCGGTATCTACCTCAGTACCAAAAGAAGGTGCTCTCAAAAACTAGTAATACATTATGCAAGTGTGTACATTGTGTGCGTCATTTTGTACTATTTGGTACTAATAATATAAAACTTCTCTCATTTCCGCGATCTTTAATGCACTATACCTAATTCTGCACGCATGACTCGTAAGTCGGTATCATGTACTTTATGTTGATGAACGCGTCTGGCCCTCCGTACCGCTCCAGGATCTGAAGGGTGTCCTCAATCAGGTCAGCCACGTTCTCCCCTCTTGTCGTGGTGTGGTCTACGCCGGACCCCAGACTTCCTAGAGAGAGAAATGATATGCTTAATAGAAATTAAGTTGACAGCGTCGTGAGTAGATCACTAAAAAAAGGATCAAGGAACAAAATCAGATTACTTGTTCTGTCAAAAATTAAAAAATTAACAATACTTTATTATCATAAAGCCTTACCCACACCCTCAATATCCATCTGTACTATTCAATAAGGTTCTCGAAAACATCTTTGACGCTTTTATCCCACTACCATTCGTACTGAACCTTGATAAGATCATCTACCATGCACCTACACTATGAAATACACCTAGCTCATTCATTTGTTTTACACCAGCCCAACTTAACGACGTCACCGGCACACTGGTCAGCTGACGGATTTGTCAAAGTGCCACCGGAGCCGCCGCCGGCCGCGGAACATCCGTCACGCGCGCGTAATTGACGCGAACGTGATACAGTGTGCGCGCCAGATGCTGAGAGATGGTCGCTTTGAACATGTGATTCACAATGTTTTTGGCAATGGAAGCCTTTGGAGTACTAGAAGTAAAGCAGTACTAGTAACAGTAAATTGTTTTGATCAACTACATATAAAAACAGTTTTTTTAACCAATACTTTATTATCATAAAGACTCGCCCACATCCTAATATGCATATTTACTGTTTCAATGTGGTTCTCGAAAACACCTATGACGTTTCCATCCCACTACCATTTGTAGTGAACTTTTATAAGACCATCTACGCGGTATGCACCTACACTGTAAAACACACCTAGCTCATTTATTTGTTTCACACGAGCCCAACTTAATGACGTCACCGGCACACTGGTCAGCTGACGGATTTGTCAAAGTGCCACCGGAGCCGCCGCCGGCCGCGGCACATCCGTCACGCGCGCGTAATTGACGCGAACGTGATACAGTGTGCGCGGCAGATGCTGAGAGATGGTCGCTTTGAAAAAGTGATTTACGCACTTTTGTTTTTTTAAATTGAAGATATTGACAGGGAATTTTGTTCGTGTGTTTATAGTTAGCGCGTGATTACGCTAACTCGAGCAGTTTGAAGTATATTTATCGTTCGTTATCTTCCCCAGTAAGATTGTTGATGCTTATTTTATACTTGCTCATCAAAAACAACAAAAAAATAGATGAATTAAGAATCACGACGTGAGCTTTACGTTTTTAGTAAGAGATTTGTTTCTTTCAAGCCTTTTTTTCTTAAAAGATAGATTCAATTCTAAAAGATCAAATAGTATGTTTATACTTGTCAATAATATTTATGGTATGCTGTTTTTATTCACTTTTTACAATAAGCTGACATTATAACCTACCACTCTTGTAGGCTCTTGATAGTTTAAACACCTGTTAACATTGTCTCTTCACTAGCCGAGCGCCAAAAACAACAGACAGTCGGCAAACAACGTCCTGTCTGATAGAGCTGTCAGCGCGTCACTATGTTGATTATGTGCGTACCGACACGTGACGACTATGCTTGGAGCAGGGTTAATTTTGTCATTGTATAATGTAAAATTTGTAGTGTAATGTTGATCTAACCGATTTGTCGCTCTCGTTTCAACTAGTATTTTGTTTGCTTGCACCACGTAGAGTTTCTAACAACTCACTCTCTACTGGAGGCCGAGAAGTCTGGGATGGGCTTTTTTGTAAGCTTTTCTTTATTAATATGACTTACTTTGACCAGAGTCAGGCCAAAGTGGTGTTTTCATTCACCACCACAGTAGGTGAACTTATAAAGCGTCATGTTGGATTGCCGTCTAACTGAACTACTTCCAAAAAACAGGAAAAACAATCATTTGTCCATGGACTACCCTACCCAGAAAAAAAAAACATTCTTATTACCCAAAATCAAACTCAAAATATTGATTGTTTTCCATATTGTGATGTACAGAAAAAGTACTACAATTAAAAGTTACGAAATACTAACGGTTCCTGTCCTTGAACAGATTGAGGGTAGGCAATATCTGCCTGTAGTACGGAACCAGTGCTTCTCCAACTCTGTCGCAACCGACCACGATCATTTGGATGCACTTGAGGGCGTGGCAGATGACTCGGGGACTCTTCGTGCCTAGAGCATCTGGAACAAGGAGTTGGTTACATCTGGACGGCATTAGATGTGGTACACAGGCTTGGAATTTGTTGCATCCAATAAAATATTCATACATACATAAAATCACGCCTTTTCGGGGAGGGGTAAGCATAGATAACTTTCTGTCATCTTGCCACACCACTTTTGCTTTTTTCACATCCATCAATCTCTTCATGCATGCTCGTCAGTCATCTCATAAAATCTTAATATATACTCAAAACTCAAAGGTGATTGACTAATATGTATCAACGAACAGGCCAAACCACTGGACAGATCGGGCTGAAATTTGGCATGCAAGTAGTTGTTATGACGCGAAGAAAGGATTACCCGAAGCGAAGCGAAGGCGGGTCACTAGTATTGGTAAATTCTTTACTATATTTTAGTTTGGTGATAAAATTTACTAATGATGACACTGATTGCTAGAGAGAGTGCTCGTGATCACGAGATGCTTCCATCAATGTATGAAAATACGCAAATAGATATAAAAATATAAAATATCCTTCCATAGTAATCCCGAATTTTTTTCAAATAGTTTCATTTACAAAAATTTCGTTTGTGCCTACTAACTAAACTCTACAAAGCTAGTAGACACCAATGATAATTTGTTTTTGGTAAAGGAAGCTTTTGGAGTACAAGGAGTAAATCATAGAGCTAGTAGGCACTGATGATAAGATACTTTTGGTAATTGAAGCTTTTGGAGTACAAGAAGTAAAGCAGTACTAACATAGCTCTATTACTCTTGACAAAAAAGACCTGTTGATTCTCGAAGAACAAAACGAGCCGCCAAATCAGCGTTCGCAACATGATCCCGTCTATTTAGATTGGATCGGGATCGGGACGCGTCGCAGATAATGAAACGCTCAGCCGGGAGACGACTCCGAGCTGACGGGTCGGGTTACAGAATAAGAGGATCTTTCGAGGTTCACAATTTTCAATGGCTGTTCGAATTCATATTGTTTTTGGAAAAATTATAAGCATTTTTAGGACATATTCATACGTTTTGTCTATCTATTATTTGTACGAACTACACATTGGGATTCAAACGAATTTCAAGAATGACAGACTGGACTGTAACCATGAGCCATGTAATAAGCTCAAAATGTAGAGTCTTCAAATAATTAAAATTTAATAGATAAAAATAAACGAAGAGATTACCACGGTTTTTTTAAATTCTAAGGTTTAAACAGTAAACTTGGCATTCAAAGGAGATGACAAAGTGTGAGAAAGTAGTGAGGCCGACTTTACTTACTATTTCATTGATTATTAAATTATGAAATTTCATTGATATAAATGACATAAATGTTCAGTTATTTTTAGTTTTATTTTTGTTATATTAGAGTTTCAAACTTAGTTTTAGTAGTAAATGAGGCAGCCTCCCCTTAAGGTGATCGTAAAGACACCACAATACAGAACATATTCTAGTGTAGGTGTCACAGATAAACTGCTGTAAAAAATACAACTCAGTAGGTTAATAAATATTTGACAACACACATTGTTAACCAATTTGTAATTCTACTTGTTGGAAATAAATATTTTGTACTTTATGTACTTTGTACATTTTTACCTGATCACAAACCCACTTGCTTCAATTGGTCAAACTGACAAACAACATTTACGTTGTTACTCTGATCTCCCAAATTAATGAGAGGTCTCAAAGGCAGATAGATAAGTATTATTATACAAAAATTCTTCACTTCACTCCCTTAACGTAAACGTCCAAAGTCATTGAGCAATTTCAACGTTCTTTGTTTGTTAGAGGTATAAAAAAGATGATGAAAACACAACTTACTTTTAATAGGTATTATAAGTTGAGGGACCACCGGTAGGATTTTGTAAGAGCCCTTCGTCACCAAGTCGTTGATTCCGTGCTCGACGATGAAGCTGAAAGGGTACATCCCTTCAGAGAGACCGTCGAAGAACATCGGCAGGTAGTGGTGGAAGTCCAGCTTTTCTATGGGGACCTGGTGAAAGAATTGTAGTAAGTCTACTTTTCTAGAAGAAATCTTCCTGTAGTGTAGGGGAACGCATAGAATACGATAACCAATTTGTAGTAATCTTAGTATCCATAACTATGTATATAAAATCCGTCATTTGCTTTATGTTTTAGAAGATTATCTGTAATTTTTATTTAAGAGCTGTGGATTTTGAATAAATAAATAAATAAACTTACAAAGTGTGGTTGCTAAGTACTGGCATGGGAACGTTTATCAATAAGGCTCTTCTTACACATGTTTAAAGCATCTTTTATAGTCGACATTTTGAGTCACTATGCAAGGACTAACTAGTAGTACTAACCACGTTTCAAATCGCCATCGGAGCCACATTCGGAGACACGACTCAAACTCACTCTCTCGAAATCGATAATGTAAGCCATATATAAAATTGTGTACGAAAGGTTTAATGTCAGTGTACGCTCTATATGATGACACCCTCACCTTCCAACCGAGCTTCTTCCCGCAGTTGGTGAACTCGATGGTGACCGGGAACTCCCCCCGCTGGTAACACTTGCGGAACATGGTCGGCTTGGGGGGCAGCGGGTCGTACACCCCGCACTTGGGGGGTGGCATTACGCGGGTGTTCTTCTGCATTGCTGTGATGAAGAAGAGAGAATTACTAGTTAAAGGTAAAAATGGGAGGGAGTTCCAAAATAATGTAGTCATTATTGAAGATTAAGGTTTAGGATAAGATAAAAGATTGGACATAATAATGTTGTCCGACCGTTTTCGGTTTTGGCTTATCTTAATGGAGATATGATTTTAATGGTTCTCTATTTGATCTCATAAAATTTTTATCCATAATTTTACATCTCATAATGTTTTATGTCCGAATCATCATTTGCCCGAATGATCATTATCCCTAACTACATTTATCATAATATCACTTGCCCTAAAATCGAAATCCCTAAATATTATTTACCCTAAAATCTTTTGCCATAAATATCACAATCTATAAAGTTTAAAAGACATAAAAGGCTTTTCCATAAACGTCATAAGTCCGAAAGTACTAAAGGTCCTAAAATGTTTTGCTATAAATATTACAATCCATAATATGTGAAATGCACAATGCTATTCTATAATTTGTTACAAATCCTAAATATTATAAATATCCAACAACAGTACCATCTTACAAAAACTGACTTATTATGTGTGACGAACATCGGTATATATAAATATATTTATTTTTATTTGTGTATCCACTGTTACATAGAAATTAAACAGTAGTAAATATTTTCTGGCGCTTCGCCGGCCGCTGCCGCGGCACGCTCGCTTCGCTCGCTCGGCTCGCGCGTTTTATGGTCACCAGTTCTAACCTAACCTAACCAAAATTCTAACCTTACCTAACCAAATTTATCAAAATAATGATTTTCCAAATATTGTGTTTTAATTTTACCCGTACCATATCTATTATCAGATCGATTAATAAAAGAAACATTTGTCAAATAAAACATTTGATCAAACTTTTTAGACCAATAGTAGTTTGGTATGATAACTCAGTTGTTAAATATTCATTTTGCAAAATAATTATTTGTAAAATGAAAATTTAACTGTTGATCATTTGGTCAAAAAGTAAGTCATTAATAAAATGATGATTTGACGAAACCATTTTTTGACCAAACATTTTTTGAATAAAACAAAATTATAAATAATCATTCATAATTCGGACTAATAATAATATTATTATGATAAAGCTCCATTCGTAGTAACGAACATTATACTATGTAACACTTCGGGCATTTAACTTTATAGCAAGTAATTTTAGGAGATTTGATTATTATAGAACTCGATATTATGACAAAAAATGATTAGAATTAAAGACAATTAGGGATTATGAAATTTCGTACATTCGAACATTATGGATTTTGATGATTATAGCAAACGTGTTAGGGATTTTGATTTTCGGACAAACGATTTTCGGATAAGAAACAGACTCCCGATTTTAATTACTCATACGTAGTTTGGAGTACCGGCAAATAGACATCATCGATCAGAGATGAGCAAGATTGTCACAAAGGCAGACCTGCCCGAGGGACTGCTAAATGCTGATAAATATATTAACATAAAAAAACACACAAATTTGACCCACCACCGGTCCTTACTTGAAAATTGTCACGAATAGACCACCTAAGCCTTATACAAATCCTAGTCAAACGAACATAGCAAGGATATACCTTTTTTATAATAGGCTAACAAGAACACCTCTACCGGTAAGCGGATCCTCATATGAGGTCTACAGGCACAACAGACTATATTCGGTTAACTAAAGAAAAAAAGCTAGGTAAAAGATGTAGCATGATCACATATTACACACTCACCTTGTATAGTAAAAGCGGGTACGACCCGCAGCTTCTTCGTTTTGTGCCCATGGGGATAGTTGGGGCTCGGTTTCTTCAGCGAATTCCTGAAATCCCTCCCGCACTGGTCGGGTACACACGGAGGCAACAACACCATACTGACACTCAACAATCAAAAAACATGTTACGCGAGTAAATAATCCAATAAAGATCTAAAATGTTGACAGAAGTAATAAAATAAGTGAGTAAATTTGTTCAGCGAGGCTGGGCGATTGTTTATTTTGCAATATGATCGTTGCTCGGCAACGGGTATCGATTGGGAGACGGTTGCGACGCCCGTGGCTTCGGCGTAGGGGCGGTGCACACGAGGTGGTGGCGAGTGGCGCCACCGTGCGGTAGGAACTTGAACTATTTTTTTTTTCAACTCGTACATTGTATGGAATTTAGCCACGCGGCAGCATGTCAAGCCAAGTTCATGCAGATGACCATGGTAAATCCTACGGTACGGCTTTATGAAATTTTATTTCTCAGCCTTTTTTATAAAATGGATGAAAACTTTTTATCTACAAATTTAGGATATCATAGTTAATTTAATGAAGCTGTTAAAAAGAAATAATTAAAAAAAATTACAAGTTTAAACTTTACGCATAATTTTGTGTTTTTAAAGAAGTACGAAGACAGAAAATTTGTATTTTTTTATTGCTGTCTTAAAATTAGTAGTATTTTATTTCCTTCCTCTGTTACATTTGGAACGGGTAAAAATTATAGCCAGATCATCGCTTTGTTAAGAATTATCTTCCTGCTACACACAATTAAGTACTAAATCTCTACTTAAAAAGAATCCGTATCAAATCTTTCATATTTTTCCAACCGATTTTCATCTTAACATCCAACTCAAAGAGCTTCATATCCATTGAAAAAAAAATACAGTTTTTGGTATAACTCGTATACAATATTGTATTAGCGACAGTATCATGACAATAATGCCACAATATATCTTCTCGTTGCTATGATACGGAACTGCCTACGCAAAATCACATTGTGTAGACCCAGCCTTACTACCAGTCCAGAGTAAAGAATGTTATAATATTAGCGATGGGAAATTTTATTACATTTTAATATAAGGTATTTTCACAACATCTTTATTCAGTAGCTCCCTCAAATTTTGATCGGTTACTGCTTTCATTTATGTAGAACATGAAAAAAAATTTCGTCTTTGATAACTTTTTTGTATTCGGAAACTTTGCGGGCTTCATTTATAAGGAGAGCAGTTTGATCGCTGATTGTTGTATTTCTTTATTAACTTGCAAAGAATAAGGAAATAACCTACATTTTATTGAACAATAAAACACGTGTATTGGGCTGTTCCACGAAATATATTAGAAAAAGAAAAGACGTAAGCGTATTGTTCCTAAAACAAAGGTGTTTGAACCGACTTCAAGAAAGAAATATAATTTTGCATTAATAATTTGAAAGATACTTATTTTAATAAACATATAAAAATTATTAATGAAATACACGGCACTTTAATTTATTACTTTCTTATTTAATTATTGATTATTTTTCATATATTATACCAGAGCCGCTCTAAGTTGACCGATTTGACACATGTCGGACTGACTGCACTAGTGAGGGACAACGGTAAAATTGCCGAAGTATATAAGTAACAGTTATTTCCACTTTATAACCAAGCAAGGTCTAATTATAACAATTTAAATTTATTATTATTCTATTAAAAACATTAATCACATCCAAAAGATTGAATTTAAGTTCCTTATTTATAAATATATTTATTTTTAAAATACAATACTTATTAAATCCTTCATCCTATTTTAAAAAAATACCTGGTGAGTATTACCCACTACGACACGATGAAAACGTGTCAAACGGCGTAACCTTGTAAAGGCGTAATATAGAGTGGAAATTTTACGTTTCCTTTTTATAATTCAATTATTTTAGGTAATAAAAGACAAATAATTAGATAATTAGGTGCATTTGACATTTTGAAATAACGTCTTATTTTTAAAAGTTGTTCTTTATGATTCGCTAAATATGTTCCTCTTAACAAGGATAAATGCAAAATATAAAATAAAAAGTGTCAAATCAGTCTTCTAAGAGCGGCTTCGGTATAATACAGCTGGCAAAGGAAAACCCTCCTTACCTGTGTAAATAAATATGACGCATAAATACTAACTTCACCCTATTTAAGACATTAAGTTTGTTCACTCTAGATATAAAAAAATAATAATAAATAGGTATAAAGCAATCAAAGCTCAAAATACAGATTAATTATTACGCCAACACGCGGCATCGTTAGAATATAACAATTTTCAAAACTCTATAATAACACTGGCCGAAAACGAGTCAAACCTGAAAAAAAATCATGCGACTAGTCGCAAGTGTGCTGACGTCACTTCGAGCGACGGATTTCACGGCAAATTGAACGGAGGCCGAGACCGGGGTTCGATATTTAAAATTTAATATCGCATCATCTGCCCGCCGCATTATGAAAATTTTTATATCATCGTCGATCGTAGACCGGGCTGTGTGTACTAACCTTTATGATGAAATGTCAGTTTGGAGGGAATATTTTTGTTCGTACCATGTAGGTTGGTTATTAAGTTTTAGCCTACTTTGGCATGCTTAAAAATAAATTGCAGTTTGTTTAATTTTTTATTGTTTAGGTACACTGACACTACTGACAGATAAAAATCATGAATACAATTAAATATTTATCCAATTTATGAACACTATATACCTAACATGATGATATTAAAGTTAAAGTGGAAATACAGAAAAAAACCTTGTCAAGTGGAAGTGAGGCTTGCGTAGGTACCGAGTACCTTTCTAGGTGAGTATGTGTCAGATGTCAAACGATATGAAAAGTGTGAGAAAATTTAGTTGATCCATGATCTCGCCTTTTCTAGAATACTTCTGTGTAGGTAGAAAGAGTAGAAACTCTACGGCTGTTACTGAATGTCTGACAACACCTTACTTAAACTCTATTCGATAGTAATTTACTTTTATATGGCTTTACAAAAGATATAAATTCCGGAAGACCAAAGAATGCATTCTCATTAAAATAATTTGACAAAACCCAACCACTGCGTTCGCTATACGCGATACACCAATAACCAGACCGAAATAAACTGACCCCCAATATAAAAGCGAATTTAAAATTGTTCAGTTCTGCCTAGCAAGCACTGATTCGGGTCGCACGGCGAAACGAAAAAGGTAAAAAAACGGAGTGAAAAAAGGAGAAAAGGCGAAAAAAGGGGCAGGTATCGGCCGAAAGCCGACGTTTCCCCCCGCCCGGGATTTTTTCGGGTTTCCCGGCCGTGATCGGTGCCATTGACTGTGCTGGTTAGTGTTGTCGATTTACGTTTCGGTTAATCGATAGATTTCGTATCGGAAACGTTTTACCTGTAATTTCCACGTCACTTGCTTTGGTAAGTAATTGTGGGGGTAGGTTAAAGGTATGTTATTGCGATTAGTAAAGCCATCATGCCCAAAAATACATTTTAAATAAATTCCAAAACTACCGATGTAATAAAAAATAAAAATAAGAAAACATTTCTGAAAATATTACACATAATCACAGATTAAACTGATTTCGTGGTAAGTTCATAAAGCGCGAATATCAGAAACGGTGGAGTTATAAAGGAAAAACACACCCAGACACGGTAAAAACACCGAAGTTCATCACACAAATATTTGACCCTATTGGGAATCATACCCACGACTCTTTGGCATAAAAACCCCTGTCTCTTCTACTACTAAAAGCCCCATCGAGCCATTCTAACCGAGCGAACACCAGGCCTACGATTCGATCAGTAGCGCTACCACGAGTTTAAAAATGACAGATTCGAGATCGCATATGTAAAAATGTCTATGGAAACATGTACAGCGCCCCAGCAGCGCCAGCGGTAACGCTAAGAACTAAATCGGTAGTATGAAAAAAACAATTCGATAGGTTTTTAACGTACGTAAGTTTTCGATAGCTGACTCATGGTAGCGCTACTGTACTAGAAGCGGCATTCATTCGGCACTTACTAAAAGTGAGCGATTCCCGTTGCAAGTATCGATACTTAATCGACTTCTCGATAGCATCCCGCTTCCACAGCATACCCGATACAGATGCCGTAGTAATGCCTGCGGAATGAAGGATTTTTTGCGTGTTAATTTGGCAAGTTCGCTTTGTGAAAGTTTTTATAACTTTTTAAAATTGGATACCGACAGTGTTATTCCGTTTTTGAGAGCGGACGCTTTTTGTCGGATAGGGATATTGGTTTCTTTACTTGTTTAATATTGTATATTCCTTACCGATATTAGACATATGAAGGTTTGTACGTATAATATGTGTATTGACGTCATGATTTCATGCAAAGACTAATGAGTGCATAGCAATGACACTTCAATATCACGGATGGTGATTGTGTTTACAATTAATAATAGGTTTAAATTGCGTAGAAGATAACAACGTAGTGGGTTAGGAATTACACACTTAAATATTATTTTTTGTAGACAAGAGAGTATCAGATGTTTTATTGCTCTTTTTACTTCCTAAACATTTAATATTAACATGAATTAATTGTACGTCCATGCATGATTAATTATGTACATTGCTTACTTATAAGTAAATATTCATGCCCGCGACTTCGTTCGCGTAGAGACGTTTAATGGGTAAAACATTGCTTCTTTATAGCGCAGTCGGTTAAAAAGTAGCCTATATCCTTTCCTAGGCTCTGGACTATATATGTACTAAATTTCGTTTAAATCGGTTCCGTGTGCGTGAAAGCGTAACAGACAAACAGAGTTACTTTCGCATTTATAATATTAGTAACGATATTAAAACCAAGATTATTCCCATTAGACACGCCTTAATCCGTTCTACCAGTTAATACACTATAAAGTTCTCAACTTGCCCCATGTTTTGGCAGGGTCCCGTGTCTTTATCGCCCTTAGATTTTTATTCCCGGAACGTTGAAGGCTGAATCTGGTTTATGGTCAGGACGTGCTACTGGACCTAGTACTTAGCAGATCGTAAATCTAGCCAACGATGTACCTAGCTAGTTTATATGCCACTAGTGGTTCAACCAGACGATGGCCGAATGGATGTCCCGTGTTTAAAGAATGCAGTTTAATAGCGTTTTGACATTTTTACGGCGGTATTGTAATTTATTTCCTTTTAGGTAACATTGGAATTGTTTTTATGTATTTTCAATGGGTAGTTAAGAAATTCAAAGTGACTTGGGTTTTTGTGTGCATTTTTAAGTATTTTATCTACCTTTCATTTTTAGAATAACCTTTCACGACCAAATAGGTCAAACCTTAAAGCGAGGTCAAATCAAATGTACCCGTAATCGATGAGCATGCATGAAGAGGTTAATGGATGTGGATGAAGCGAAAGTGGTGTGCCAGGACCGTAGGACATGGCAGGAAGTGATCTCTGCCTACCCCTCTAGGAAAAGGGCGTGATTTTATGTATGTATGATGTATGTATGTTTTATTTTTATAATAGGCTAACAAGATGGCCTCACTCCAACTAATGGTAAGAGGTAGTGAGATCCACATAGGTCGACAAGCACAATAGACCATATTGAGCCTGTCGCACTCACCCTGAAGGCCTGCTTAAATGCCGTAACTCTAAACCGCACTGAACATTATTTCCTTCATATCTTATTGTTCAACATAATATACTGCCAGTCTTCAAATGCGCCCTTACTTTGTATATAATATTACCCCATAATTACAACCCGCCCCAATATTTCCGTCTCAAGTGCTTAATTCTCCTCGCTGCTTATGCAAGTACATAATTCGATTCGATTGATTAATTGAGTGCACAGCCTTATCGGATATTTATCGTGATCGCGTCTTCAAATCCAATAACTTGCTAATGAAATGTTCATTATTTACGGCGGATGCTACGGTTATTGAGATTGTTTTTAGATTACGTGTTCTAAGTGAACAGGAGGTGGGAAAAATGCTTCTTTATTTGAATTATCTGTACGTGAAGGGTTTTAACTGTATTAGTACCTTAGTAGAAATTGAAATAATATATTTGAATAAATGAAAAAAAAATCAAAGTTTGTCCTCCAAGATTAGAGAAAATGTTAAAATCTCTAACTGGATGGGAAAATTTTCATAACCTACATCCCAATTAGTTAAAAATTTTCATAACCTATTTAGTTACCATAGCTTTAAGAACAAGTAGTTTTAACCTAATTATTTGTCTCGTTTCAAAGAAGATTATTCGATAAAAGATTTAATCCTGGTAAAAAAGGAATGTGTTTCAGATAAAAATTTAATTATCATAAATAATTAATATTCAACATTCACGATATCAATCACTTACTAGGGTTTTCTTTAAACCTTAACCTTATTGAAAAAGATAAACAGTCAACCTACAATCTACAGTACTTATTATATCACTTGCTTTGGTATTTCAACTGGTGTTTATGTAATAAATGCTTTCAAATCCGGTAACACCAAAGATGTGCTACAATAAAACGAATGGTTCTCAATAGAATGCACCATATTCAGTTCCAAGTAACTGTACACATAAGTGTCTGAAAAACACCATATAAAACTATAATCAAGTATTCTATTCAAAATAAAAGTCTTAAGTACAGAAACAGGTGATCTATTTCCTAATTTATTTGTGGTATCACTGAAAATAAAATTAAAAAACAAACTCCTAATCACAACATCCCCGTCACATCGCAACGCAACAATCCTCCAATTTACTTGTACACGTTTCCCAAACATTGCTTACTAAACTGCACATTCTGCGCTCCAAAATGTATACGGGACTTAGCCTTGTTAGTCTGCTTTGAGACGTCGTATGACGTCACACGATATGTATGACGGCACAGATATGGCGGTTCATTAAGGTGTTTACCAACGGACCCCCGCCTCGATAACTGTGGATTCCAGGGAATTCCAATGAAAACAAAATATTATATAGTTATTCGATTTGGGAGGAAATGATGGCAATTTGTGTCGTCGATGGCTGATGATGTATAATCTGATTCATAAGTAGATTGTAATTTTCCTCTCATCGTTGTGTGTGTGATTGTAATTGGATCAGTGTAGTGCGGATTCAATACGTCTGAGACATACATTTCCAGGTATTGCGTAAAGAGACGCCAAGAGACGTTCGGTATGGTGAAATGAGCACTGAGTATGTCAGTATTCCGAGTAACGCATATTGTAATTTAATCAAACCAATTATTGGTAGTTCTGGTTGTATCTAGCCTGTGATGTCCCACTGTTGGGAAAAGGCCTCCCCTAATACACTCGATGTTTGTCGATTGGCAGCATTTAGTAATAATGATAATTTAGTTACTTGTAGTACTACTTGTTCTTTTATACTCATTATGAGTTCTTCATCTGTACAGACCATATTTAGATGTACATATTTCCGTTTTTCGATCTGAATAAAATGAAAATTATAAACCATGCGGTCTACAGATGCTTCAAATCCTACAAAATATTTGAAAAATAACACTTCATTGAGTTGTACAGTCTTTAACTGTGACTTACACATGACTATTTTTGTATGTATGTTTCTACTTTATAAGACGTCTGACCGATTTCGGCCATGGTGGCTGATCTCAATGGAGATCAGCCAACTGCGCAAGACATAATATAGTGCGCAAATGTACGCGCAAACACAAGTGCACTCTCTGTTTCCTTACCCCTATAGTTCGGTGAGACGGCAATCTGAAATGACCGATGAGAGATCAGACGCAGGACTACCGGCTCAAACTTCCTAACTCTGGTTTTAGACTTTCGCGTTAACACGTTTGCCCGAGCCCGGACTCGAACCGGGGACCTCTCAGTCCTAACGCAGCACTTGGTACCAATAGACAAGGTACCAACGAGGCAGTCAAACTAAACAACTAATCGGTAGAAAAATAAATAGATGTTTGAAACAACCCTGTATGACGTACGTTCGTGTATACACACAGGTTCCAGCAGGAACTCCCTATAATGACATTTCTTACTTCCTCCGTTGAGCGGAAGTCACCTAACCTCATCTAGTTACCCCCTCGCCCCCACCCAGGCGGGACCCCCACTAATAAGAGTAAAACAAGCGCCCTACCGCAAAATATTCATCGTACGTACTGTTGACGATTGCAATTAATATTTGTTTCTTTCGAGGAGATTAATCGTTGCAGCGTGAAGGTGTTATGAGAACATGGTTTTAGATTAGGCGGGAGCGGGTTGAAATGGGCGGTATTTTGCTAGTATGTTTTACGCTATGTTTGTTAAAGTATGTGTGATATTTCATACTCTTGAACATTTTTTTTTCTTTTATGAGGGTTTTTTAAATTATACGGTCCATTATGTAACTTTCGTATAATTGTCTTTAAACTGTCGTGTCCACCTCATTGTGGATCTCACTACCGCTTACCATCTTTACCATCAGGTTGAGTGAGGTCATCTTGTGAGCCTTTTTTTTTTAATGTACTGAGTTTGCATGCAAAAGTATATTTGTATTTTTAAAACCAATTTAATGAGTGTGTATACCAATTTTAATGTTTTATTTCCTTGTTTCAGGTAAGATTCAGATTTTCACAGTGAATTAAATATGGCACCACAAACAATGCATAGCATTGAGCGTAAATGTTGCATAAAAAAATACTCTTACGAACTTCATAAGCATGTGAGTATCTTAACAACTATATAACTATCACACTCATACTCGCGCCGAACAGGCAGGGATTAGCGAGAGACAGTATGACGTACCAACATCTGCTATGATGGATCGGCCGCGCCGCAATACGATTAAAACCAGTGATACCACTCTGCATAGAATGGTCTTTCCCGAGTGAGAAAATTATGTAGATTCATTTACTAATTATACCTATGAAAACTGATACTGCTATGTACCTCAATGTAACAATATTATCATAATGAATAAGCTTTCTGCAGACTAAATTCGTACGACGTACAGTCAACTGCAAAAATAGACTACCTATCGATGTAATGTGATTTTATAAGTTTACTATAATCTATACTGAAAACTAAGTATGTGTATTTTTTTTACCAAGCTTTGTTTTACTAAGCTTAGAAATTTATTTTAGTTATCAGTGTTATATGTTTTTATTTTTCTTTTAGATAATGTTACAATGTAGTAATTTCAATGTTGGCAAGTATTTTCTCGTTTGCATAGCCATCTATTATTGCCATGCCTTGTTTGCTACACTCAACACAAACTATTTAATAAATAATAAAATAATCATAAATATATTGTTATAAATTAAGTTAACGTTAGTAAACCATAAAATAATATTCATATATTCATAATTTTCATAGTTAACTAAATCACCTTATCACCTCACTGTAGCTACCAAACTTTACTGTGTTCAAACATACCGGCGCATCTCGGCTATCATGTCAGACGGTCCTGAGCATACGAATTGGGTGCATCTTAATAGATGAATAGAACTGCATTGTCTTGAGTTATGGTTGCTTCGAGCATGGGGTGGCTTGATTGTTTATTGCGAAAATTTATTCTTTCAATTTCGTGGCTTAATTAGACTGACAAATCCAATTAAAGTATGTGTATTGTTGGTAAAGTTTTTTGAGCATTTAATAATAATAATGAGATTTTACCTACCCAGAGAGGTAGAGAGTTGAAAAACTATGTAAAATAATAAAACGCATTTATTGACCACAAAACAGAAAAACAACAACAAAAAAGAAAAAAATACCATAGAACATAACATAGATAAGTGGTCAACTAGGTCCCAGTCTCAACATCAAATATCAAGTAATGTGTAAATACCTGCCTTATGGTGATATGAAAATTCACCATATAGATCACTATATGGTGAATTTTTATTATGAAATAGTACTTAGGGTTTACAAACTGGGTATTGACTTTCTCTAATAAGTGCGACAAAGCACCTGTGTCAGAGGCAGTGGCTGTGTAGTTCCCGTGAAATTCTTAGAACTAAAACTAATTCATACAACATCAGTATTAAACCAATAAGAAAATAGAAGCACTGCACTGCAACTATCAATTATCTTACCTATCCATACACAAAGTTTTATTTCAAGTGCTTCATTAAAAACGCCAGCTCACGCTTTAATTTGTCTTATCTGTTAAAGCAAATTTCAGTGCAACTTTAAAACTATCTCCGACCGCCGGTTTTGTTTGTACACTTGTTTATTTAGCGAGCCAAAATGGCGGACGCTGATAAATTAGCCGACGGGTAAACAACTTGCGATGTGTTGTCGTGCTGGACTCAAAGTTTCGCAACAAATCGGAAAGACGCTGGAAATGCGAAGGGACTTACAAAAATAACGTAATTGCTTTGCTATTTATACCGCAATTTGAGAGAGTGAAATCTAATTTCAGATACTATTATTATTTGTCTCTAACTATAAACCGTATACGGTTAGAAATATTATCTTGCTATGTTTTCATTTGAATATTCTACCACCAACAGACATTCTATTTAGGTAAAATTTTATTGTAATATAATTCATTCGATCTGACACCTGTTTCTTCAATCTGATAGGTAAATAAATCTATCGTAATTTAACTTTAACCAATTTCATATAACTTACCAATACAACAAAAAAAGAACCTAACCTATTGAAAACGAAGCACTAACAACAGAAAATTGAATCTGAAAAAAGCTATTACAACTCGGCTTTCACAAAAGCTGCCGTCGGCCATTACCGCCCAATAAATCGGTAAAAGCAAACACGTGCATAATCGAAAACTTAATTGTGCACTGCCGTGCCCAAATGGCCGAATCCTCAAATGAATTTTCATACGTTACACCTTTTATGGGCACTCTAAAAACTCAATATTGTCACTCCAATAGAGTGAACATAAAAACATCCGATAGCAATAAATGGCTTTAGCTGCATCCATTAGAGAGATGAAAGTATGAACTTCGGGATTATCCACTTAATGCAACTGGAGCTTATGTTTGGAGTAAGCGGGGAGCGGGAGCGGGGAAGCAAGAAAATAAGTGTAAATAAGAAAAGAATAAAAAAGTCTTAGGTTATGATTTAACTTAACGATTTCTAAATGGATGAAGTGGGTGAGTTTCCCAAGGAAACAAACATGCAAAGACAGGCACATTGATGTCATAATTGAGAACAACTTAGGAATTAGGTTTACAATTTCATGTGGATTTTCGAATAGATACAAGTTATGTAGGTAAATTATTTTTATTTTATGTCTACTTTTGGAGCCCCAACTAAACGCATGCCAGTTTCGTGTAAACAAAAATCGAATCACTTTTTACAAAAATACCATCCCTGACAAATTTCGCACCAAACACTCTTAATCCGTTGATTTATCATCTAACTACCACCGCTAGTGACTCAAACTCTTCCGCCAAGTTTAGTCGTATGTTCCCGTGAGCTGTAAAAGTGACTCCGTAATTTATCGGCCATGAACAAACTTCCAATGAGTTCAGAGTTCACCGCAATCTTACCTGCGATGTAGACACGGGTAATGACACTTCGTAGGAAACAAGTTAAAAAACTGTTAGGCACTTGGACAGTTAGCTTCTATCTGGGTTAGTGCTGGCTGAGCGATGTTTTGGTACTCAAGCGTTTTACTGTTTGTTCATGTTAATATCAGTTGCTATAAAGCATATAAATGTCTGGATATTTAGTGTGGATTCTATTTATGATGTAAATATAAACAAATGATATGGTTATAGATTCAATTTTAAACTTTACTGCTAATATTTTTGTAGAGTAAACTTAAATAACAAATGGTTAATTCTTCTGCAATAGACCCTGTTTGACTTTTGAACGTCCTGGCAAAACTATGCATAGACAACACAAAGCTACAGAAATCATTTTCAGGCTCCCATCAATGGTATATGGATTACTTTAGGTAAGCCATAGAAAGGGCTACAAACTAGGCCTGGCGTGTAAGCCCATAACGTATCTTAGCCGGCGGGCGCCTAACCGAAACCTATAGTAGTAAGCTGATGTTTATAGTGCCTTTGAATGGCAATGGTACCGAGATTTTGATGGTAAGGAATAGACCATTTCGTACCATTAATACGCTTAAAACTATCATGTTCTAACCCAAAATTTCATGAATAAAATTGCACATAGTTAAAATAAAATGATGAATAGTTTTTCTGAGACGCCTTTTTAAAAAGGTAGCAATTTATTCCGCCAGCTGTAATTTTTTGTTCATTTCTAACGTGATTATCATATTATGTAACCCCTTACCTCAATCATACTAGTTGTAAAATGGTTTGAAACAAAGGTTTAAATTGAAAGATATCTTAGACGTATGTAACTCCATTCTAGCAAATCCCAACACTTGGTTACGATATAACTTGAACGATAAAATCCGAAATAACACCGTGTATTGTTCGTATAGCAATGCACTTATTACCATCTTAACTAACAGTAAAGCTCTTGATGTAGCAAGTTTTTATTGGTATACGCTTCGGATGACTTTATTTGGGAAGTTCGTTTGAGCACGTGTGACATAAATGGCAGCGGTTTCAAATTGTTTGGTGTAAAGAATTTACTGGGGTATGAAAAGTTTAGCTCTGCGAAAGTTGTTTAGTAGCAATAATGAAGCAGCCAAGAAATTGTTTTGCTTGATCTCGTGACTCGTTTAGACAGTACTGAAAATGTTTGATTTAAAATCAAAATGAAGGACATGTAATTTGATCATTTGGTAAGAAAGTCCGTCGAGCTCCTTTAATAACATAAAACTAAATATATAAAAGTATAATTGGTATAGCAACAAAACAAATCGTTTAAATCATCATACAAATGAAATGAAAAATTTGATGGACGCATCCTAATTGACTGTATTCTTTCATAATACACCCCTACCTCAATTCCGGTAATCAATTGATTACTAGCAACGGACATCAAAAGCGAGATTAGCAAAAGAGGATCGACAAATGAATTAAATTACAATTTTTATTTGTCTGAAAACGTTGCTAAATCCGAGATCTGTTTGCGTTTGTTCCTTCATCCAACCTTTACAGAACCGCATTGATCAATTAGTTGACATGCCTACTCTAGCGAAGTGGAATGCTTTTTTCGATTTTATCTGCTCATCGGAATAAATTTGATATTGGAAGTTGAAGGGTATTAGTGCAGCAATTCGTTTAATTATTAGCCAGTCTCCATTTCCGTTGGGTGTAATTTCATATTTTTCAAATTAATGTTTTATTAACTCGCTGTAAGTCTTCGTCTGCTGGAATACAAAACGATTATATTTCTTTTCTGTTTATTAGAGATATTGATAGTCATAGATTGATTTCAAGATTTTTGTTAAGCAATCTTGTATATAGCAAATATTTTTTTTGCTTATAATAATAGTAACAATTTATGCAGTTTAAAATCCTAAATAGAAATATAAACGAAATACGTAATAATGAAGTAAGTATGTACATTTAATTAGCATTATCGAAAAATTGTCATATAAATAATGTAAATAATAATACTAGGTTGCTTGTAAAGTTACAAATTGAAGTTGTACCAAGTGACTACAATTTAAAAATTTCAACTTTCATTATTTCACTACAATCTAGGTACACCGAAAACACCCAATCAACCACTACCACACTTCGTACGCCCAATAAAAACGTCACTCGCATATTTTCCGAAACGAACAGTCCTATAGTAGGGGCTACTCTGCAGTATTATGGCGATGGAGCTAAGAGCTTCAGGCCATAAAGTTTTGTTTCACTTTGAACGAGCCCCGGATAGTTACCCTTATGGATATAGCCGATACGGTATGGAGATGGAACAGGTCAGGATAGGGTGAGAAGATGTATACGTAAATGTAAAGGTGGTTGTATAGAAATGTCGTAAAGAGATTGATAAAATTTATCTAGATATATATTTAATATATCTAATGTTTGGCATGGTTCATAACATTGACAAAAATATATAATTACATTAAAATTGTACATTGTTAAATTAAGTTTTGTAAAGATTTTTCAATTCAATTTTTCTATGAAATCAGTTGACTTAGAAAACATCTTTCAGTATTTGTGTTTGCATCATTAACGCTATGCAAGCAGCAAACGGCAAAAGGAAAGCTAATTAATAGTTGCTGCCTCACATTCATCATTACTAACGCTTACATCAGCCCCTACAAATTACATTACAAGTTCCAAACCCAAAGTGGCAGAAACCATCCGTCAGCTGAACATAAACCCCGGCTAATACTTCATAAAAAGCTATCCAACATCCAAATACAATTATTGAACATCGCGCGTCAATCACGGCGAAGTTTCTTCCAGAGGCTGGAAGAGGATACGGCGTAATCACAAACATAGAGAGGAGGCGTTGTCATAGTAACGGATGCCGCAGTCCGCATGCGCGAGCCTACCACGCTCCGCCCATATGACCGCCTGTTGCTACTCGCTTGCCGCTCGCCAGTCATCCTTTGGCCCTCATGGACCCTCAAACATAATCAAAACAAAAACAGCAATAAAGTTTCCCAATTCGTCATTGGAAGTACTATGATCTAAAACGGGCGTGCGGTAAAGTTGGCTTTATGAACAAGCGTGCGGCTATCGTCACCGTCTCCATCCAACGTACGAGGCGACGTGAGATCATCCCGCTCCCTCAATTTCATGAGGACTGGCAACATCAGGTACCTTATGGAATAAAAAATGCCGCCCAAATTTTAATATAAGCATTTATAAATAGTATAGCACATGACATTGAATAAATAAAATGACCCACGCCACGCTACACTGACGATAGTGTATTTTTTAGCCATAAAAATCATGTACAATTAAAATATTGATTATAATGAAATCACATTGTATAATATTTTGTTTATAAAACAGAGATACTTACATTAATATTGGGTCCTAACTTGTATTTTTGGAGGTTCAACGAAAGTGGAAATGTAGTGAAGTAGGTTAGAAAAGTTCCTAAACTCGCCAACATGTGGCGCTACTAGTCCCAAAATGTGTGTTTAGATGAAAGGCTTAAAGAGTAAAGCTTTTGGGAATCTAATCACTCAATATACATAATAAATCCAATCCATTGAGATTGACTTGCTATTGATAAAAGCTTGAATAAAAACTTATTAATGTCTGTTTTTAATTCGCTAAATTATTCTATACCTTAGGTTGAAGTGACCCAATTTAAATCCGACAAATTACAATAATAAACCAAAAGCATATAAAAAATCTTTAATTTTAAATCGTAATAACTAGGTATAACTATTTGTATCCGCAGGTTATTTTTATAGAAGGACAAAAATAATAATTGCATACAACTAAAATTCAACTTTACAAGGCAGCTTAATTCGTTGTAATTACAGGATAATGTGGAAATCATTCAATTATTTGTAACAATGTCTATCATAATTTGAATTTGTTAAAAAACAAAGCTAGATTTAATTTGTATTTCATGTGGAACAGTCAAATTAGTAAATCAGTGAATAATGCCCCTGTTATTAATTCTTTGTAAAAATTATAAACTAGCAGTCATTTTGGAATAATATTCCATCACAAATATGATCAATTGTATATGATAACTGACGAATCATATCTACATTTTAAAAGATACATAATTACTTGAATATTAATTGAGTTTTTATGCATCTAAGTAAATAAATAAGATAACAATCCATCTAGATTCGATCTTGTAATCAGCATAATGAACAATCTGTTTCCATCCGCCGCCATGTCCCGTTTTTAATGTTGCTAACTTGGTCATTATTCTTCTCGGAGCCCTAGTTATAAAGTAGCTCCTTAGTATGCATATAGCTTAAGAGTATGTGTGACGCGCAGAATTGCCTCATCTGTCAGCTACCGTAGATGTAAATTAGATTGTTTGCGGGCCGGTGTAAATTTCCCGCTCATCTAGTCCCCGCTAAGGGGTTGGTAGTGCCCCGAGCTAAGTTGTACATTTGCCCTAAAATTTTCGTTGTTGTGTATCAAGTTAGAGTTCAAATTATGTGAATATTTTACACGGTTGAGATATTCCGTCGACACGGGATGATAATGTACTCGGACGGCTTGTGAGGATGATGGCTTGATATTTAAACTTGCACTTTCTTAACGTTTTAAAATCTTAGCATTTTCTTTCGTAAAATTATTTGACAAGTATCCGATGGAGTATTTGAATAATTCCTTTCAATCCACAAAAATTACGCATTATTACAATTAGGTACTACATGACTCCCAAAAGCGACTATAAGTAGTGCTTTATTTCTTGTTTTAGCATAATCTACATTTAGAAATTAAATTGTATTTAATTAAAACAAAATCTGTTTTTTTTTCTAATTTGTTGTCACTTGCCGTAAATTTTACAGGACGCTCATGGCAGGATAATTTTAAAGTATATCACAGAGTAACGTTAAACACTCGTAAATTTCGTCTCAACTGAAATTGCTCGTAGGTAAACTATGTGAGTCCGGCTCAAAGTTAATTCGGGTGCCGTTAATGGCTTTTTTAATTGGGAACACTAGTCTCTTAAGTCTTAATTCTGAACTGAATTAGTCGGACAAGAGAGATTTTTATTGGCATTGCACTAATTAGGAAGTTAAGCTTAAGTGCGCTGTATAAAATGTTTTAAAGTTTTAATTTCCAAATTGAGTTGTTAGAGATAAGAGATAAGTTTTAGTTTATGGAATCTTTTATTAATTTGATAGAAGACATTTGTTTCGGGTCAAGATTGGCTGCTTAACTCAGTAGTTGTTCATTTTTGGAGTTTACTAAGGCAGTAATTACATGTAAATGTAATGTACTTTAGAGCGGAACTTATTATCTAATTTTCATTAATGGAATCGGGTCTTTTTTTACACTATGCTACTAGAAGCATTATTAGTTTATTTATATCAATATCTTTTAGCCCCTTTTTATCGTTTTGTCAACAAAGTTTTTCAATTACGTCATAAAATGCAGGAGCATTGTCTTATTAATTAACAGCCGAAGTGTTAAAGGAAAATTTTAATTGATTTTATTTTTGTTACGGCGCGCGGGGTAAGTAAATACTGCCTCTATTGTACTTCATTACAGTACCATTCACGTTTTAATTAATTGTCAGGAACTGAGGAGAGCGTTTGATTGAAACACTTCGAAAACTTGTTAGATATTGTTTGGACAGGTTTCACGAGCAAACCTTGTCTGTTCGGATTACAACCGTCTTGGAAGTATTTCCGATTAATCTGAATTTACTTTGTAACGGATTGAGGGGTGGGGGCTATTTTTGATTCACACTGCCCTGCTTGTTTGGTTACGTTTGAATTTGACGTTCATTAGTTTTGATTGTTGTATTTAACATAATTTGACTGTTCTTGTAATTGCCGCAGCTGAAAACAACATTTTTTTTTTGATACATGGGATCGTTCGCCATATTGCTTTTGCAATAAAAAAATGTTGGAATCATCTTGCGGCATCTTGCGGCTTAAATCATCATGACCACAAGTTTATTGACGTTGTTGTCTAGACTGCATTTCAACAAGGATATTCGGATATAAATTTTCTATAGTATACACGTGTACGCTTAGGGCAAGACGATCGCACCATTCTGTACCTACTCCCACTCTGTAAAACTGTTCTACAATCGCATCCAACTGCAGTTACATAATCTGACAAGTTTAATTCTCGCGAACGGCGCGCGTCCGCACGATGCGGAATGGCGAAAGTTAGCTTGTTTATTTCAACTTTGGAGGTGCGAGCACACAAATGGGAGGTGTGGAAGCTCGCTGACTTATTGCCGGTGAGGATGTGAGGATGACTGTTTGGCTGGGTTTGGGCTTTGTTCGGTTCTTTCTCTTGATTTTGATATCTTTATTTGTTCTCTAGTACGGATCCGAGATAGAGACGCTTTTTTTTTTTTTTTCCTAACTGACTAACGATGATGGCTTGGAGGAGCCTTGTCATCATCACCGGGCTTGCGGGGGAGCGGATGGCTCTCACCCCTAAAAGAGAGATAGAGACGCTTGGAACTTGACCGGGGCCTTATGGTCTAGTGACCCACACTCTCGCTTCGGTTCGAGTTTACTACACACAAAAACGTTCGTCTTAAATCCGTCTATCTAATAAAAAACCTCATCAAAATCCGTTGTGTAGTTTTAAAGATTTAAGCACACATAGGGACAGACATGCGAGGGAAGCGACTTTGCTTTATACTATTTAGTAATGATGATTATTATATTATGATGTATATTTTAAGATTTCTCATCGTTTTACCGTGATATTTATCCGTGTCTGTTGACACTGTTTCTTTCTTTTTCACAAACGCTTTTAATTGATTAATTTGAATTCGGATGAATAATAACACAATGTCCCTTATATCAAATGCCAGTACAGTTTCTATAACTGATAACAACTTAAGGTGGTAGTTCAAAAGTACAAAACCCAAATATTTGTATACATGCAAAACCATTACAAATCGAATACTCATACCACCTCTAATCCAGTGCTCTACGCCTGCAAATCTCCACACTATTAGCACCACCCGAATACCTGCAAGTACGTTTGATAATATTCAGTTATTAAACCTTTTACCGAAACAGTTTCTGCGGCGGACCCCGTAAGCCGCGGCCAATGCTACCGTAATGCGGATTTGAGACCCCTCATTAGTTTGATTGCACGAATCTGCGTTTGAACGGGCGGACCTGAGGATTATTTTATGGAGTCCATTTTGATACATTTCTAGTACATGAAACAAAAGAACTCATGAGGAAGGTATTCGCTTTAAGGGTGTAATGGCAGTAGTTGCCGACTAAATCAGAACAGAAGAAACGTTCGGTCACTGTTTTGTTCTGTGTTACTCTTTAGCTCATTTTTAACCGACTTCAAAAAAAGGAGGAGGTTCTCAATTCGTCTGTATGTATAATATTTTTTTTTTTTTTTATGTATGTTCACCGATATTTTCGTCAATTATAGACGGATTTCAAAAATTTTTTTTTGGTTGGATAGAGTTCACTTCCGAGGTGGTCCCATTTTCACCAGTCTTGGATCTGATGATGGGATCCAGGAGAAATCGAGGGCAACCCTCAAATTTTATAGGGACATGTACCGCGTTTTGCATATTATCTGAAGTCATATTGGCATTTGCTTCTGGCTATCATAATCTTATGATGCTGAGCTGATGATGGATGTCAACTCCTTAATAGTTATGAGTAAAAGAATAATTATTTCAATACTGTATACATATAAAGACTACTAGTTATAATATCAGTAGCACTACAGGTGAGCTAAACTATTAGGTTGACCAGTCTAGGATCTGATGATGGGATCCAGGAGAAATCGAGGGCAACCCTCAAATTTTATAGGCACATGTACCGCGTTTTACATATTTTCTGAAGTTATATTGGCATTGCTTCTTGCAATCATAATGTTATGATGCTGAGCTGATGATGGAAGGTCAACTCCTTAATTGTTTGGAGTAAAAGGATAATTCTTTCAATACTGTATAGGTACATATTAAGACTACTAGTTATAATATCAGTAGTATTACAGGTGAGCTGAACTAATAGGGTGAAAAAAAATATGTAACACTAAAAAGTATGAAAAAAAATTGTAAACAAAAAAAAAACCGCCTTCAAAAACCAGACTCACTAAAAATTACAAAATAATATAATACGAACATTTATAATAATCATCTGGGTATGAATTTTATATGTTGTTGAAGGCGGTGCCAATCAAAATTTTGAGGAAAATTAAGCACTCTGTGCTTGTCTGTATGAAATATAAACGGCACCGCCTTCAACAACATATAAAATTCATACCCAGATGATTATTATAAATATTCGTATTATATTATTTTGTAATTTTTAGTGAGTCTGGTTTTTGAAGGCGGTTTTTTTTTTGTTTACAATTTTTGCGTTTTAGGGTGCAACCTAAGTCGTCACTTCTATAAACGAAAATATTTCTTGGCCATTAATATCCGGCTTACTTCGATTCGGTCTCCAATAAACTAACTATCGATTTCAGCCAATTTTCTTATAGCTTTCCCCGTGTCAAGGTTTCATATCTTGATTAACTTACTATAATCTGTAAGGCTCAAATAAATAGGTTCTCTTTTTCCTCTCCCACAAGTTTAATTACCCATCTGAATGCGTCAACATGGTATTAGTGGGAACTAATTATGAACACGCCCGAGCCAGTCAATAACACATTCGTACCAAAGGATTTCCCCCTGAGGGATTTCAACGGCGTACTAGGCAACGTGCAGACTTAAACTTCATTTCCTAGTTACGGATATAAGAGATTATGGCCAGAGTTCTGGACCCAGCAAGTATGGAATTAAAGTGCTGGTTTCACAGTGATAGAGAAAATTTTAGGGTGGTCTACGTGGATGATAACTGAGAATTGTTTTCTACAATGTGTCATGTTATTAGATTAAAACTATTTTTTCAAAACATTTTTAAAACCTTTATGTGGATTTGAGTAATAAAGAAAACAAAATCACTTAAATCTACAAAGATGTTTTTATTAATTATGACCATATTTATAACTAATATATTTTTAGTAACCATAATTTATTTAAATTCTTAACATTTTTACGTTTCGTATTTTTGGTTAAATTGTTAAAATGTTGTTAAATTAATATATATATTCATATTTTGAAATTCGTGTAGCTCAAACGAATTACTTTAAACGGTGAAAGTACTAGCGAAATGTAACGTTAAACTTACACTGTAATTAATTTCACATTATCAGCGTTACCGATACGATTCCCAATAAACCCTCACAATAAAGCGAGAACACGTCACGTTAATTTTAATTAACGTAACAGTACCTCTGATTAAAACCAGTATTGAATTGCCGTTTCGCCTGAAGCCAGTACTTGGGGACTGACAGTTTTTCATTTGGGTGACGGGTGGTAGCTCTGGTTTCCGCTTAAATCAATGTAGTTTTCATTATAAAACCAAATGCAAGTGACTTGTAATGAAACTGAATGTGAATTGTATTTTTTAAAGAAACAAAACGTGATGATAAATGATTGTTTCAATCACGGGTATCAAACACAAACCGAGCTAAAGCGATGACTTAAGTATGTAATATAAAGAAAAGTAAAAATCTACTGTACTCATTAACAAATTAATTTCTTAAACAAAATGTTATTTATTAAGTCTCAATAACAAAATGAATACTTCACAGGCGAAGGGAACGTTGAAACGGAGAATTAATAGCTAGGATCAAATCGACAAAGACAACATACTTAAGAGACGAATAAAATATTACAAATTGAAGAGTGTCGGCTCCCTTGGCGGACGGCGTACATCTGTCGCGGGCGGTAATGCACATTTAATCTCCCGACCACTCCAAAATCTGCCAAAATGCTTTATTGCTTTCGTGAACAAGTTTTCAAGCTGCCTCTCGGCATTGAAGATAAAACTTTACAAGCATAATGAATCTAAATCGTGCCGCCAATTTCCAAAATTGTTCGAGAGTTTTGTTTAAAATAAAACTTGAATTTATCTCGTTTGTTGGGAATTAATTTCGCCTTTTGTTATTGCGTAATCGGTTACCTGTCTCTACGTTTTTATTAATTTATCTCGTAGTGAAAACGGGTTAATAAAATTTGGGCGATGTTATGAAAAGCATGCCGTTTTAAATCTATACTAATATTATAAAGCTGAAGTGTTTGTTTGTTTGTTTGTTTGTTTGTTTGTTTGAACGCGCTAATCTTAGGAACTACTGGTTCGATTTGAAAAAATCTTTTTGCGTTGTATAGACCATTTATCGAGGAAGGCTTTAGGCTATAGGCTATATAACATCACGCTGCGACCAATAGGAGCAAAGATACAATGGAAAATGTGTAAAAAACGGGGGAAAACGCGAACGAAGTCGCTGGCACAGCTAGTAAATAATATAAAAGGCTGTTCAAATAATGTTTTTCATTATCTCCCTTAAGTTATCCGTTTGACATTTTGTTATACTTGAAATTTTCGGGCCAAAAGTGAGCAATTAATTTGTGTATAAGTTTTCAGTTATTATATTAATATAATTATATACGTAGGCTAGCATGTTTCATTCTTTTTCAAAGACGTCAATTAGATCAGCTTAGACCTACAAAACCTTTTTTTTGTTTGAAGTTCTGTTTTGAGTACATAACGAAAGCAGCCATATCTATTTTGAGTTGAAAACGGCTTTTTATTTACTCTTAAAAAAACAACACCGTAAATCAGTCCATTACCGTTCGCCAACATTACAGCTAAACATATTTACAACGACCTCAAACCCGAGAAAGGTAATAAATCCCACAAAAACACCCGAAACCAAATGACAAATGCACTCGCACAGACCCTTTTTCATTTACACGATGTACACAGCGAAATAGAAAACTAAACTAAATAAAGTTACTCCAATACCCTCGGCGGAGTCCGCGTCAGTTTTAGACAAATAGGGAAGGAAGGAGCGTTTTCCGTACTGCGAGAACCTTGCGAAAGGGAAACGGGCGGCGTCGAAAAAAAAACTGTAAAGAGTACGTCCTCAGTGAGTCCAAAGGGTCCCGTGCATTGCGACTCGCAAATTCATTTGTAAACGGCAGTGCAGCAGTTTTTTTGCCACACAATGAATGTCCTTTTGGACATGGCTTTGCGAATGTTGAAGTTCCGTCAAGTGAATTTGTTTGAGCTGTTATATTTTATGCGAGCATTTCCGTTTTGAATTTTTGTAGGTTGGATGTTTGGAGGTTGTAGATTTTTTAGGAATGACTATATTTTTGTCTTACTTTTTTGATTTCGATTAGTCGGTCTGGTGTTTGGAACACGTAATACGTAGAGTTTTGTTAAATCCCATTAACGTAACGCCGAAAAATAAATATATATTTATTATTTGAAAGTACATTTAGATAGGGAAACAATACAAAAAAAAATTAACTAGATCTCATTTGCATAACTCTCCTAAACCGAATAGAATGAAGCAATTGAACATCATATTGTGATTGATACGGATTTAATTTTCCTCGTAAGAAGCTTAATAAAAAAACCGTTTAAAAACCAAGTTCCTGAAAAGTCCTAATTCCTTCTAAAAATGACAATCATATTTTCCTTTTTAAGCCATGCCTATCTTTTGACTAGATTCTTAAGCTGTGTAGTATTCGAACAATACCTTGAGACGGAGAATTCAAGTCTCCCAATAGCGTCTCCCATTATGAATGAATTACCATAACGCTTAGCATTGCTGGAAAATCAGTTGCACTTTATTTCCTTTTCATTGCTACATTTTCGTATTCCAACTCCATTGAAGTATATTTACAGTCTGCCTTTATAATCATGACACCTGCATGTCCAGTTAAATATATAGGACATTGATTTATTAAGAAACCTTTTTATGTCACTTTAACTATACGCCACCTCAATCATGACTCGCACGTTGTCAAAGCAACTTACTAAAAGGGTAACACTGTTCCGAAATTTGTAGGGAACCCAAAAATCGAGACGTCACAGCGACCTAAGAGGTTTTATTATTAAGTTAGAACGGTCAAGGAGACCGTACTGCAGACGGTTGAATGTAGTGCATTGCAGGTTCACTTAGCTACGTACAACTGTAGCGTATATCGCTGCGCAGCATTGTACGCCGTTCAAAGCGAGGCTCTCTACCCGGATAATAACGTTATGTAAGCTGAATTTTTGTAAGGAGCAGTTGCAAAAATCGTTGGCAGAACCCCTTTTGTTAGGCGAGTGCGACGGAAACTTCGCGAATGTTCATTCTGACGCTAAGTTTTGAGATTTCTCAGAGATTTTTCTAACATTTCATGCGATATAATCTGTGTAATCAGTACATTTTAACGTTTCACGATTTTGTTTGTTTGTTTTTCCCACACTTGGCGCGGCTCCAGAGTCGTTCAATATCTTTCATTCCCATAAAATGTATTTAATGTTGTACTTACCTTTTCTCATAGTTAAAATAGATGTAAAACCGTATTTTATGTCGTTTTCTTAAAGCTACTGAGTCTGGTGCATTGCGCTTTGAGATACGAGATCTTTAGTCATTTAAGTTAGTGCGACGTAGTTTGTGCTTTCTTGGATAGCTTGCATAGGATATTCTTGGTCTTTTTATGAATAATTCCTGTTTGTATTTAGTTTTATTTAATATTTCCGTGTTGATCGTAACTTTTAACCTTGCTATGGTACAAAGTCTACAGGTCATGCCTTATGGTATAATACATACATTGGTACATATATCCCTAAAAGTTAATATTATAAGGACGATATTATATTTCGACCGCTAATTGAATATCCAATGCAAGCATGCAATTATTTTAATTGGCACAGAAAAAGCCACACAAAGCGTGGCCGTCAAACAATTTCACAATTCAATATGTCATCGGTTATCAACAAACAAATCAACCGAATGAGTTTAATGAGCATAATAATAGAGTTCGTTATTTAGTAAGGGGTGGCGATGCGATCACTGATCGAATCGATTGGTTGAAAAAATTCATATGTACCATCATTCGACGCTTTAAACGGTGTGTGAAGCCATATCAGAGGCCTACGGGCGGCTTAAAAACTCTGACACCAGGTTGTTCATCAACCATACGATAAGAAGAAGAAGTCTTCTGAACCTATACCGCAGTACATACCTAATGAGGGTTTTCGCGTAGGACAAATTCATTTGATTGCAATTCGTAGGTAAGAAGTCCAACTGCAGCATGATTGGTTCTTTTTGACGTGACATTAACAGAAATTTCAATATTCACCAATCAGCCAGCATTTTGGCCTCATATCTACGCCTTGTCTTCTAGTGAGTTTGTCATACGCATTAACCCTTATTGAATTAGAAAAAAATTACTTCTACTTCTTACTGTCATTGAAATTCGGTTTTTATCGAGGGCCGTTTCTTATAAAAGTGTTAAAAATGGTTATGTATTCAAGTATTAAATAATACTTCAATTGTTCAAATCAATGTCAATAAAATCGATACTTTTACAGGTTTATATTAGAAAAAATTGCCATCCCTATGCTAAATGCTGGAACGTTGTTGTGGAAGTCTCCTGCGATCAATCATTTGAGGACTGGTTTTAATGGTCTAGAGTCTGGCTGTAGAGTCTAGGGAGACTTTTGTTTTTAATCATAAGGTTATTTTGTGGCATTTATACGCTTTTCTTTAAGACATGCGCTTGTCGCTTGTGACATTACCTTGTCTTTACAATTCTGAACCGGATAACTAAATCGCAAACATATTTTGGTAATTTATTACTGTGTTTAGTTTTTGTTTAAAATTTGATTTTATCAGATAGTTATGTTTTTGAAGAAGCACAAACGAAGTATTAATGGCCATTAGGGATAAATAATAAATATTTCACAACATCATATACTTTGATCCGATCCCGTGGTAAGCACTTGTGTTACGGGTATCAGAATCAACGGTGGATACACAAATATACTTAAATATGTTTAATAATACACCCAGACACGAAACAAACACCGATGTTCGTCACACAAATATTTGTCCCGGGTGGGAATCGAACCCACGACTCTTGGAGCCGCAGGAGGTAAACCTGGGTCACTAACCACCGTTCCATCGAGCCAGTCAATCAAGTCAATAATGAGTATCTTAATTATAAGCCCATACTCCGGGTTTCCATATCACATAGGCATTTTAAATTTAAAAACACTGTTGAACGTGGCGGGGTATGAACAGGCGACCTCTCGCATGGCAAGCAGCAACCTTAACCACTCGGCCATCGCCGCTTTTTTTAATAATGAGTTTACCAGACGATAAAAGTGTTTTTTTACTTTTGGTAACACAATAATGCTTAGGACAATGAATGTTCATGTTGTACTAATCATACCTTGAGGGCCTTGTTCTAACAATCCTGAATTAGTCACTCGAACAGGCTAAGACAATTCAATCAATAGTGTTTACGAACAGTAACAAACAGGTTGCTTATAAACAAAGCGGATGCTAATGAAGATGTTTATTCAGGGTCTGGTATCCTTTCTGTTGAAAAAACATTGTTTTCTCTTGCAACGTGATTTTGTTTAAAAAGAGATAGAGTTGAGTAAATATTTACTTATTTCATTAGAATGAATTCAGGCTTTCATGCTTATTATACAATACCTGTTACTAATGCTTTGTATTTGCTACTGATTTTATCACGTTCAGAACTAAAAAAAAGTATTTATAGATTTTGTGGTTAGTAGTCTCTCTTAGGAGAATCTAGGCACATTATTTACTTTACCTCATAGAAACTGATTTTATTTGTATAATTCTATATACTTTGACCGAGTTTCTGCTACATTATATAATTTTAAATGATAGATGTAATATCTGGATGATAATTATTTTGTAGGATATTGCATATCTTTGTTAGTTATATTGGAGATTATGATTAATTAAACGACCCCTAGTTCCAACATCAGTTTTAACTTTGCACATAGTATTGTCTCTATCTTCTAAACGTAGATATTATCTGGCCGACCAGATAATATCTACGTTTAGAAGATAGAGATAAAAACCGATTTTTATAACAAGTAGGTGATCATAAAAGTAAAGTACCTACCTAAGTTAAGTAAAAGACCCGGGCTGGCGGTTTCGAGAAATCGAACCCACGACGGGTTCGATGTCCACTTGGGACAAAGTTTTGTATCATGAACATCGGTGTTTGTTATTTATGTCTGGGTGTGATTATGTATTTATAATTATCTATTTATATATATTCAGTATCTGACGCCCATAGCACAAGTTTGCTTAATTTGGGGTCAGATGACCGTGTGTGGAATTAATGTCCCAGATGTCCGAGACATATCCAAAAATACCCATTGATAATTAATAACTACGACACGTTGACACTAAGGCCCGAGTGCTCTGTACAAACACTTAACGTAACAGTCACTTGACTGAAGTTGTTTTTCCTTCCTTATGGAATTATTGTTTTATTTTTTACTTTCCCACGTTCGCGGCTAAGACGAAACGTTTTATATAGAAGCCCTCCCTTTGAAGGTAGATTTTAATCGTCCTATTCATTTGAGGCAAACGCTTTTACCGGCACATTTGAACAAATGCCGGATGAAGGTACAAAAGCTGCGGTTTTATTTCACGTTTCATCTACGTTGGGAGATAATATTTTACCAGAAATAAGAGAAATGGAAAAATATTGAATGCGAGTGTTTCCTTATAGGCACGCTTGAGGTCGCCACTGCTTTCCATTAGAAGTTTAAATGTAGGGATTGGACTGTGAGGACTCTCCGTCTTTGATATATTTACGAGATTAAATGGGCACTCAATGCGTCTGTTGTTTAAGATTCAGCAAATCTATGGAACATCAAAGTATTGGGGTGATATTTTTCAAAATTCATGTCTCCATCTTTTCGCATCGATAGCAAAAGTAAATTAAATGATTTTGCTTAACTCTACATAAAGATTTATAGCCCGTACTTAATGTTTTAAACTCACTAACAAACAAATGATATGTAGTTATTACAGCGAATCGCAATTTGCGACTCACAAGCACACCGGGGAAGACAATTTATGTGCTACGGGTAAATATAAGATTCAGTTCTTTAGCGAAACCACCATAAATAAAAAAAATATACCAAAAAAGTGCGTGTTGAATTTTAGATAATGTAAGGTACTATTTTCAGTGTTCTTCACATTGAAAAATTGTCATGCATAATTATTTTATACATTTTATACATAATTGCCTTCATTTTAATCCCACTATTGTACAAATGCCTCCAGCAAACCTGTCGACTCCTCGTAGGATAGTATTTGCCAGTTTGATAGTCTAAATCGCCATCTTGAATCCGTTCTTTATATCAAAACTAGCGGCCGCCCGCGACTTTGTCCGCGTATTAATGGGTTTTAGCAGCAATGATGTATTAAAATAGCCAGCTACCTCCACACCACACGTTTTATAAAAATGTATAAATGTAAAAGTTCTCCCATACTCATTTTCACAGCTATTTACCATGGGATCAGATCGATGTATGTGATGTTGTGAAACATTTATATTTATTTATTTAATTAGAAACTGAAGAGATCTAGATTAAATTTTTAAATTTTCAGCTCAACTCCCAATTTTAATGCCTACACCTAACACTAAACCGTGGTCTCACCTGTAATGATAATGTATGCAAATTGCTAACTCGGCGCCGACTGCGCAGTATCAAACTTGATATTTGTGTGTTTTAAGTTGCTGCCTGATTTAGGATCACCGTAGGAGTAGATACGACTGTGTAGCGAGCGAGTGTGGGTGCGAGTTTGTTACTGATGGTTGTAATGGTTAGATAAACCTAATAATAAAGCGT
Organism: Maruca vitrata; assembly: GCA_039566165.1. Classification (NCBI taxonomy): domain Eukaryota; kingdom Metazoa; phylum Arthropoda; class Insecta; order Lepidoptera; family Crambidae; genus Maruca; species Maruca vitrata. The sequence goes on along the minus strand of CM076914.1, from coordinate 16,436,614 downwards.
CCGACCGATTTCAGACATGGTGGCCTATCTCAATTGAGATCAGCCAAGTGCGCAGGACATATTATAGTGCACAAGTTTACGCGCAAACACAAGTGCACTCTCTATTCCCTTACTCTCATAATTCCGTGAGACGGCAATCTGACATGACCGATGAGAGATCGGGCGTAGGACCACCGGCTTAACGTGCTTTCCGAGGCGAGGCACGGGCGTTCAACCGTCAACTTCCTAACTCCGGGCTGAGTAATTTCATTACAGAAAAACTCACACAAATTTTGCCCGACCCAGGACTCGAACCGGGGACCTCTCGGTCCTAACGCAGCACTTGCTACCAAACGAGGCAGTTAAACCTAGGTATTATTTAAAAGTAAGTATTGGCCTTCTGTCACTCTTTTGCGCCACACATTACAAGATTCATTCGGATAGACCATCCGCGTGAGGACAAAGAGAAAAGACTTATTATTATGCTACTTTTAACCAATCTTCGTTTATAAAAGTAATGTTTTACAAAATATTATAAAATGAATTAGTCTAAACGGTTAAATTTATTTATTTTTATTTTTATTTATTAAGAATAACAAACAGATACACATTACATGTAAGTAACTACATATAAACTTATTCAAAAGAATCTTAAATGTGTAACCAACACCGTTATCCGCAGATTGATATAAACACATTTTGAGCTGATAAAGATACAGGTACGACAAGTGAGGAAAAAAAAACAAACAAAAAGAGACTACAGGTATAAAGTAATTGTTACAAAAGTAAGACTTAATGTTATTGTTATTTAGGGCTGGAGTTTATTTAGGGCAAATTTTTTAAAATTATGGGAATTGAGAGAACATATATCGAGGCTATTAAAATTATCATTAAAAGTGGTTAATAAATTTGTGATAGGGGCACGTGTCCCAGCAATAGTGTTGCATCTATCAGTGTGGAACGTTTTAAGTACTCGTGAATCTCTACTATTAGGATTCCTAGGCACTATAAAATTTACTTGATTAAAAAGTTCCACACAATCAATGTTGTTATGTAGTATATTATATAGAAGATTTACTGAGAGGAGATGACGTCTCGATTCAAGAGTCATCATCTTATAATTTGACAGCAGTTGGCTGTAACAGGTATACGGGCGATGACATTGATAGTTCATGTACTTCAAAAATTTGCGTTGTACTCTTTCAATAGTCATTTTATATTTATCAAAATAAGGGTTCCAGACTTGAACCGCATATTCCAACTGAGACCTGACGAGCGCTTTATATAAAAGTAAATAAGTTTGCGAACGGCGGAAGTTATTCGCGGAACGTGCAACGAAACCATACATTTTGTACGCTTTATTTGTGATCGATTCGATATGCATGTCCAAATGAAGCTTACTATCTAATACTACGCCTAGGTCACGGATAGATGAGACTCTCTTTAAGGCTACGCTGCTTAGGCTATAGTTATGCACGATAAGTGACTTTTTTTTCGTAAAACTTATATATTGGCACTTGGGTATGCTTAGAAATAATTTGTTTTTAATACAGTATTCCGTCAATCTATGAAGGTCGGCTTGTAGTGATAAGCAGTCATTGCTTGTAACAACTTCCCTATATATTTTTAAATCGTCAGCGTACATGATAAATTTTGAGTTTAGAAAACACGTTCTAATGTCGTTAACGTAAAGAAGAAATAATAGCGGAACCAGTATGGATCCTTGAGGTACGCCTGAAGTTACAAAGACTGACTCAGATTCAAGCCCGTTAATAACGACCTTTTGTGTTCTGTTTGTAATGTAAGAGGCAAACCAGCGGAGCAGATTTCCACGAATTCCGTTGAAAGCCAATTTTTCTAATAGGATTTTGTGGTCAACCTTATCGAATGCTTTCTGGAAATCCGTGTACACTACATCGACCTGTATACGTTTATCCATATTTTTAAACAGATAATTAACAAAAAGTGTGAGATTGGTGGTCGTAGAACGTTGCTTGACGAATCCGTGTTGTTCTGGTACTAGGAGGTGGTGAAGTAGCGGATAAATGTGTTTATGTACGAGGCGTTCGAACGTCTTTGCGAGTACAGGAAGAAGGGAAATAGGCCGGTAATTTTCAACATCATGATTGTCACCGCTCTTTGGTATAGGAGATACGTTGGCACACTTCCATATACTAGGGAATACTCCCTCCTGTAAACTTTTATTGAAGATTGAGAGTAGCGGAACACTGACAGTACTGTGAGTATTTTTCCAAAACAGCGGTGGTATACCATCTGGCCCAGAGGATTTTGACGTGTCAAGTTTTTTAAGTTCCGTACATATCATCTCCTGAGAAAATTTGATGTCAGTGATATAAGAAATCACGTTCACGTTATCAGAAACATGCATCAAATGACTATCTTCCGCGTTCAGTGTGGAAGGCTCGTAAACTGAGTGAAAGAAGTCAGAAAAATATTTACAAATATCGATGGGATTTTCAGAGTGCATGTTTTTAAAATGCATACTTGAGGGATAACGTGATGTATTTTTTTTATTTTTAATATATGTCCAGAAGAATTTCACGTTACATTGAATGCTTTCCTCGACTGAGTTAATATATTTTTTGAAGCATTTTGCACATTCAGTTTTAAATCTCGATCGGTATATAGAAAAGGATTCGTAATCTGCACAGTTCTTGTACAACTTCCATTTACGCCAGGAGCGTTCTTTATTCTTAAAGATATGAATTAGAGCAGGTGAAAACCATATCGGAAAGCGGGATGACTTTGGGCGTGACAGAGGGATGCAGTTTCTGATGATTTGGAAGACAATGTTATAAAACGCATCTACAGATTCTTCAGTTGATAGATTAGATAACAGGCAGTCCCAGTCCACAGACTCGATTTCTTTGTTGATGATTTCATAATCGGCTTTGTGAAAGTTTGGCTTAGCAGATTGGAAATTTTGCATATTTTTGGCATTTGTGTCTAAAGAACTAAGCAAAGAACTAAGCAAAAAACTAAGTTAAAAGCCAATTCCAAATTTTAGTCGATACATTTAACAGTATTTGTTTTCAATGCATTTAAAATATTCACTACAATAAGGGCTGAATAATATGAACAGCGTCTTAATTTTATATGCTAGAATATTTTGTATTGACTAATCTGTACATTCCTTTCTGTTTTAAACTATCTACCTAGTTTTACTATTTGTTTCATAAAATATAACCTGAATTTCTAATTATTCTACTTTTGAAAAATGCTGGCCAAACTAAAAGATTGTATGTATGTATCCAATTCTGCGATGTAACTGTAATCGGTTGAGACTAATCCAGGTGTCGGCTGAGTCTCGGAGTTTCTCGAGCGAGTTTGTATAACATAACCTGTTTATGTAGCACTTTTGATGTGAGTGGATGAGTTTGCTTACCTCCCTCGTTTTATATTTAGACGTGGAAGTAGTTGGTTATAAGATTATAACGTTTGTGCGAAGTGGATGGATGTTAAATCTGTACCGACCGTGAAAAGACACGGCGTGTGTCACTACATAGTATAAAGTAATGTCGCTTCCCGCGTGCCCGCGTCTGTCTGTACGTATTAATGGTTAAATCTTTTAAAAAACGGTTTTTGATGCGGATTTTTGACGTTTTTAAGCTTAGCTTTAAATAATAGAAATAAACCTCACAATCGTCTAACGTCGTTTCAGTTCGGTAGACTTCGGCACGGTGTTTGTGTGCGTGCGGTTAGACGTATTGTACGACTCTACGAAACTCGCACGAATCGAGGCGAGCTGCTCCGAAATCGGACGATGCTATGCAATAGCTATACCGCGGCAGTCCCCGAGTGCCACACGTATTTTTTTAAATTATGTGGCATTGTCGTTTACGCTACTAAGGCACTAAAAAATATAACTCTTCTACCTTCTGCAGTCTGGTCAGGATAAACACATACTACATAGTAATATAAAACATATTACTATGATAAAGTACATTAATTCGCCAGTTCAACTAACCGTTGAGTCTTATACGAAATCTCTTTACTTCGCGACAGAAGAAAGCACTTCAAAAACGCATTCCAAAGTCAGTAAGATTAAGATCCGTCCAAATGAGATAAGTCGTTCCGATTCCCTTCATTTTTTCGAGTCAGCCGTGTCGTCATGAGTCGACTTTTTCGCGAATAACTCGATTCGGGGTACCGCCGTCTTGTGTTATTAATGTCTAACCGGATTGCGGGGGGCGATCTTGTTACATTTGGGAACCGCTGCCGTGGCTCGGGGGTCCGCATACACTTTGGTTATTAGCTGGTTGTCATTTTTTTATTGCTTCCGATTTTATTTTGTCAAATATGCATCGTCTTTTGTTTCGAATAGTTCCCATTTGTTCAATGGACTATGAATAAAGAAGCTTTATCGACCACAGAGACCACAAGATACAAACATAATTGAGAGAATACTAATGTTACAAAACAAAAAAAAAACAGAAACAATAAACAAAAAAAACATGAATAATAAAATTAAACACATGTAGGTGGTCTGTAGCCAACAAGTCGCAGCCTCAGCATTTGCTGCATACGACGTGATTGGATAAGATAAGACACATTTCGTACCTTTTTGTTCCGACTTATTTGAGCAATTAGTGATAACAGTGTTTCATTCATTTTATTTAATTTTATTTGGATTAACAAACAGTCGTTTATTGCAGAATAAACAAAAAAATAATAATGTACGTATGTTTATTAACATAAAAGGTTACAGATGCTCATCACATTCAAAGTTACAATTTTTCTTTTAATTATTACTTCAAACTTTAAATTTAGTTAATTACGTCTTTGCTAATTTCGTGTGTCAAAGCCTATCCTTTAAAGCTGTGTGCAAGTGATAAACATTGATGCATATTATTAAATAGATAGACATAGTTTATTGCAAACGATCTAGTTGCTCTACCAAACCACAGGTAAAGAAGTAAGCTGGCTAATCTCCATTAAGTGAGAAAATTAGACTCGGACATGATCATCAACCCGCGATAGCACCGAATTACAACCCGAAGGAAGGGTACACGACGGAGTATCCGAAATCAAACAATTATTTTACGTAAATTGCATTCCCTTTGCGCTAACAATTCTAAATTAAAGCCAAAGATACACGGGCGGCGGCCACGGGTGGGGGGGGGGGACACAAAGTGGGGGGAGAGCAATTTCCGCGAATCTTCAGATCAATTAATTAGGGCACCCTCGGAATTGGGCCGGCCGTTTTTAAATTAAGAATGCGGAGGTCCTGGAAACAGTTTTGCAAACTATGCCGTTTGAGTACTTGGGCTGTTGTTGGATGTAAGTTTAGTGGATACCGCTGTGGGGAAGTCCTTGGTTCATGTCCTGGGTAACTTGAAGTAATATATTTTCTATGAATTGTAAGTTTTACCACAGTCATCACTTTAATGTGTTGTCAAGTAACTGGATCTGTGTAGATTTTGAGCATAATTAATTTACATTATTTCAGATTTTATTACACACGATCACGGGTCAACTAACCTGTGATTATGGCTCTTGAAACAGTGCCGAAATATCGGGAGCTCCTGAAAATAAAACAACATGGTAAATATCCCGGACATAGGTATTAAGTTTTCTAATAAAATAAGTCATTTGTTAATGACAGGTATCTGTACGTATACGTTTACGTCATGATTTTGAAATAGTTTATTCATAAACTAACCATGAAACAGTATCTTAACTAAATAGTTAGGTCATGTTGGTCTCGCAGCGATTTGTCATGTCTGGAACACATTCTGCATAACGTTGTTTGAGTTTCTGATGAAGAACAAACAATATTTCTATGAAAGACGTATAAAATTTGAAATGTTTATTTTATATTAACTTGTTTAGCAGTTTGTAGTTATTATATTACTATTTGAACACATTGAACGTTTACTCATATCGTGTCTGAAGTAAATATTATCATTCCGTAAATTCAAAAGATACTGACGTTTGTGCTATTAATATTAATTGAATCATCTAAAGTACCAATAAATCTATCAACTACATAGTATCAAATTAACTATTTGACAATCACGTTTATAGCTATCTAAACTGTAAGTGCGAATCTCGTAAAGAAGCAAATGTTACCATCCAGTATAATGCAACCGCTATTGACCGCGCTTAAACAAACATCCCAACCAAACACCGTCCGCCATTTTATTTTAATTAGCATGTCCCGTCCCGCGAAGCGGCCCATTCTCCACGTCCCATTGAATGTACGGAACACTGGTTTAACGTCGAATGTCTTCATTTGACAATGACGGTACAGCTTATTAGTCACGTCCGAAGGAAAGGCAAAAATTGGACATTCTCGACAGTAGTTTTTTGGTTCCATTGCTACGGTTCGAGACTGGAATTTTCGGGATAATTGCGGGCCATGAACGTAATACGTTTGGAGTTGAATTCGGATTTTGAAAGGTCAGATGGCCAATTTGAATGTGGAGTTAGTAAATTACTACTTGTCTGGTTGTCTGGTTATTATGACTTAACTGCGCTATTATTGTACAAATTGGTGTTGTTTTAGTTTATGTACCTAATGATGCCAATAATAAATTTAATTACTTTAACGCCTCTTCGAATATTATGGTTTTCTGTTAATCTGGTAATCATAAACCAAAATCTTCCCCGTAAAATTTAAATAAAGTAAGATTAATCTAATACTAATTAGTAATGGAAAAGGATAAGAGACAAGAATATTGGCAATATCAAAATCCACGCAAAATACGTTAACACGAATAAGATTGAAAATACTTTAATTCAATATACTAACGACACTGATTGATGGCAGAATTAGGAGCCGGTAGACATCGCCAATATTATTTAACATCTTTACCATTGAAGGCGCAAATAAAAATATCTTACTGAGGAAAAACCGCGCTATAAAAGCGAGTAACCAGTCCGAGACAGACATAAAGCTAGATTAAATCAGTTCACACGCCATTAGCAAAGCCTTTTGTTGGTGCGGCGGCAACCTACGCTAAAATAGCCCCAATTCCCACCTGCTAAGGTGCTATTTTCGGTGAGGTATCTTGTTCCGAGTGCTCGCAATAATATAGTTCCTTTGTTTGGTACATAATTAATCAGTTATGACGAAGGTAGAAGACAGTGAAGGGTTGCTTAATCATATGACACTCGGATCCCATGCATAAAGATGTTTGGAGCTGGTCTTTTGTCTGATGATATGTGGGAGTAGAGTTTCTCGTGCGTGTACCCGTTAATACTACAATGCTGCTGAAATAAAGCGTTATTGATATGGTAAATTGATACTATCATCTTTGTTAGAAGCGGCTTTTATCATTTATTAGTAAGATAAATAACCTTAAGAATAGATACAAGTTAAAATATCTTTGATACATTTATCATCAAAATAAACAAAAGGACTTTGCTAAGACAAAATTAAAAAAAACTTACTTAAACGTCATATGGCTATAAATATCTTTATTAAACACAAATTGCTTGTGATGATAGACGGCATTGCCTGCGGTGGCCGTCCACGTCACAACCAATACTTGCTCTAACCGGAGAATTAATGACGTCATTTCCGCTAGACGATTGTCTCACTGATGTCTGGAGATGGTGTTGTGATTAGTGAACTATGTCATAGTTGTATGTGAGGTTTAAAGTAATTAAACAGTGTAGATACATTTAGTGGTAAAGTTGTATTGTAATAAGATTTGAAAATTATAATTGCGGACCTATTGACTCAATTTTGCAGTAGAAATTATTATTCTTTAATATTTAAAAGTGAGTTAAATTTTTTTATCATTACATTTATACAGCGTGTATTTGTATGGACGACTTTTATTTTTAACGTAAATTAGATAACACAATGTTAAATTGAAGCTATTGTGTAAGTTATGTTCATCACACTAACTCCACTCTTATTGCAAGAGTTGGGCACTACCAAATGCATCGTTCTATTCAAAAGAATACTTCAACGGTATCCCGTCACCAATGGCTGCCCGATAAATCTGTGGGTCACATTTAGACATTATTAAAAACCGCACCGGATCCGATCGCGCTGACCTATCGGATCCTATCAATATCCGAGACACCTACTGTAGCGTCATATTTTGCACGCTCTATGGTGTGGTATAAGTTACGAAACCTTCACTTTTTTTTCTTTGAGCTTTATTTTTGTTCATGATTATGCTGTGTTCTGGGTTGGGACATATCTGTATAGATAGATAAGTTGTAGGCCTGTACATTATTACCCATAAAGGTATTTTGAAGGTCGTAGTGTTACTACACTTTAGGTACCAGACTGTAGGGGGAAAATAAAATGTCTAATTGAAGTTGAATTTTATTAAATGGATAAGTAATATTATTTACATTCAAAATGTCATTATGGGCGTCCATTAGCTGTTCATTTGGACGCTTACATCATGCTATCATTAGTTTGATCTGATACACCGTTACTTAGTCGTCTACGTAAGAATTGAGAAGGTTATGCAAAATTAATGTTAAACCTTAAGAAAATATGATAACGACTAACTTAACTTATTACAGTATTCTATGTAGGTTTGGACTTGCGGGAGAGCGGATGGCCCTCACCCTTTGACACTTACATTGTAGGGCTCAGATGCTTAGATTAGATAAATGCTTTGCAAGGTCATCTTCCAAAGAATCCAAGCATTTCACATTATGCTTACGTCTCTGTTGTGTGCCAAATTTTGATGGTTCGTGACCTGAATTTTAAGCATTCATTAAAGGTCAAATCAAGGCCTGTTTACGTGTACCTAATGTGAGATATTGGTATTCAAGGGCGTTATATTTTGCATATGTTGTCGTATGGCCCAAGTGACAAATTAATGACATTATTATATTTAATTTTATCGTATTCCTGGAATGATTTTTTAGTGAAGTAGGAATGAGTGTTATCGCCCATTGTATGTTATTAAACCGAAAGCGATAGTATTTCAATATGAATATTTTTGTAAATAAATAAGAATGTAAGAAGTCATTGTATGTTTCCCAAAAATAAATAAATAAATAAATAAGGTTATTCATTTTATTTATTTTGTGCATGTGTGGTCAACTTGCAGTAATCTACACAATGGTTTCTCACTATGAAATTAATTTTGTTTTCATTATAAATATTTTTTTACTAACAATCAAATTAATTAATTACAATTAAAACAATATTTACCAAATAGTGGATGAGTTTAAACTTGTATCATGTAGTCTGTGACAATAATATACTCATGGACAAGTGACAAATCTGCTGATTAAGTTCAGTTACATCTTGCAAATGTCAAGTAAAAGCCTGGTTAAAAGCGAAAAACGATACAGTGCCCAATCCCCATACGAGTTGATATGCATGCATTGACTTTTACACTTCATTCAAAGGCTATTTCCCCAATCGGCTCCGCCTCTCCCTTCAACCAGCCCCGTTTTCCACAGGACACGTTCTGATGCGATACATCAGCGTACTATTGGCACCCCCTCCCACCATTTGCATGTAAATTGAATAACGGTGTGGCACAGCTTCGGCCAGCCGTATCCGCTCCCTTTCAAGACGTGCGTTTTGAGTTAAGGTTTTAACGGCACAAAGGTCCAAGAAAAGTATCCGAGTATAAAGTGTACTTGGAAATATGAAAGGAACCCCGACAATGCCACTCGGAAAGATAATCTTGTAAAGCTTGCGGATACAGTTCAATGTGAATGTGAGAATAATATATGTCTAATGTTTGTACGTACATGGTATATGTATGATTTTTATATTTGAACATGTTACTGCTTATGGTAGGTGAAAAAAAAATATGACGAGAGTTACAATACCAGCTATTTAAAAACATCTATGATGCATATAAAATAAATCATGCTCTTAGTAAACCTATCTGTTTTGCTATGAACGATACTTGTACCTCTAGAACCGTAGCAAAACATAACTCGTAGCGCGTAGTTCACTACATGCGTAGCACGATAGCGTTTCGTAGCAGCATGTTTGTGATTTTGCAACAGTCGTAGCACTCGTACCGGATTTGAACTTCGGTATTAGAATTTATACTATATAAAATTAATGTATTGTTTTTCTTTACAGGTAAGTCATTATTTACCGTGCTTTGGAATGCTTTAAGGCAGATTCAGTGAGTACAATAATTTTACTAAGCTTAAATATAAACATTTAATTGATTAAATTAACTTAGCTTTGCAAGCAAGGCTCTTTATTAATTAATTTAAAAGACAATGTTTCCTGTTCTAATGTCTGTTTATAATATAGATATTACGGAACCAAATGACATCTTGCAATGGAATGTCTCGCAGAGTTTTGTCGGGATTCCTTCGAATGCCATCATATAATTGAATGTGCTGTAAAACACAGGCTCTCAAAAGGCTGTAGCGCGCAGGCTTCGTTACAGGCGGGTGTTGCCTCTTTGGGACACGTGAGGGTGACTGTGAGGATGTTAGGGGTGGTACACATCCGTAGAAAGAATGCTTGAACATTGTAATAACTAGTCTATATTGTAAAGACCGTAGCAAATAAATACCTATCCTAAAGTAACTTACCGAACGACAAACCATATTGAAAAGAATTCGATAGAAGAATAATCGCGATCACGACTAGTAATTTAAAAAATATTTAAAAGACGCTATTATTTGAAACTCAATTTCACAGAAAAGAGGATTTTAAAGGGTTTGGTTATGACTCACGCCATAAAAAAATTACATTTTATAATGTTACCATTACATCCTGGCCGTTTTTAAATGTTATACATTGACGTATAACATTATTATGTCGTTTATAAAGAAACCTGATAATATTTTTTTTAAAAGTAGTGTGAACACGCCCTTTACTTTTCACAGTTCTCATCTTCACGCATAACAGCGTTTGTGTATGAAAAGATTCTAGGACGTCTGTTGAGTTCCTTCAGAATTTGAGGTTTTGAATTGCAGTCTGAAACACTGCAGTTAAGAAGATTTAATGACATTACGAAACGCTTACAAAACAAATGTGCATTTTAGCGTGTTCTTCAATAAAATATGTTGACGTCGTTTGAGTGTTGTGAATAGCAGCGCTACAGCCGCTACCTATTTACTAAAAGATAAATAGATGTTGAACAAAATGATCGTTCAATACGTTCATTTACCAAAAAAAAAATTATTCATACAGACGAATTGAGAACCTCCTAAAAATAAATGGTCTACGACCTCACCTAGATTGTCTTTAAAGGTACTTGGTATTAAATTAAAAGTTGTTTTTCGTATTAATTTAATATGATAATTCCATACTCCAAGTGGGTTGCCTTAAAACACAACATAGTACTTACACTTAATTATTTTTATAAGATTTAATTACCTTAAGTTTATTTACCTTGTAAATATTATCAAAGTCAATTTAGAAATCATGTTAGAGCCTTCTAAGGCCATTAAATCTAGCAAAGACCAGTATGCGTTGGGTATAAATCAAGAAAGATTAGACTACTTGCACTAAGTTCAAAGTGTTAAGCAAGTCTCAAGCACTGAAATATGGTTTCGATATTAGTTTCAACTGTAAGTAAGCGAGGCAGTAACTGTATTCCACGTCAGTGTAATACTTTTAGGCTGATTTGAATTTGCTAAATAATATATAAAATATGTTTTTGATTAGGTCGACCATCCTATGAGATCAATCTCTTTTGTACTTGATGGTTTCAGGTTACAAAAAATGAAATAGGGTAAAACTTTTCCGCTCTTTATTTTGAAAGTCAATCCAAACGTACCCAAATCAGATGATTTACGTCATATAATTGAAAATGTGACATTTGAAGTTGCAGTTTCCGGTAAAATAATAATAAAATAAATAATTAATATTTCACAACATCACATTTATCGATCTGATCCCGTAGTAAGTAGCTTAAGCACTGCGTTACGGTAATCAGAAACGACAGTGGATACACAAATAAACTTAAATAATTTAATAACACACCCAGGCACGGAACAAACACCGATGTTCGTCACACAAATATTTGTCTCGAGCGGGAATCGAACCCACGACTCTTGGAACCGTAAGTAGTAAACCTGGGTCACTAACCACTGTTCCACCGAGCCAGTCTAAAATATTCAATAAACATTAAAAAAAACTCTGTTTTTAATAATAATATTATAATAATAATGAAAGAAATTAATTCCATTACATTGAATTCTTTTATAAGTAAGACAACAACTACCTCTATTATAAAACACTGTACGATACCACTTTAATAACAGTGAACCCATTCTTTATACTCTAATAGTATTTTAATTACAAATATTGCTCCATCGATTTTATAGACACGCTTATATTACTCATTTCCATTACACGGATTCCCTTTTAATAAACCCATCATTTCAGTATGTCTAATATCCATTAGTTTGGGATACCGTAACGTATTATTATAATGTCATAAAGAAGATTCCGGATGATTTAACTTGCCGTTTAAGGGAATATCTAAGGTAGCTTTTTTATAGAGATAGTGTATAGTACACACGTACAACCAGTAAACATTTTTCTATATATGATAGAGGTTAATAGGCATAGAAAGCAACTGTTTAAAAAGCTTTTTTAACTAGTAGTTGTATAGTTTTGTAAGTGTTAAATGTATTATGACAGGACTTTTAAATTGGTGAATTTGTTTAGAATCTCAATTCGATATGACCCGACGATTGCGTAGAATTTATGACTATAAAATCATACATTGACGTGATAATTAATATGTCATTACTAATGATAAGCCACCGGCAACGTAATTGTTGCCTAGTTTGCCTTTTTTTAACAAAGTTGCCAATCAAAAGGGCAGTCATTAGAAGACGAATTAGCACACCTGTCCGCCACTAATGGTCTGGTTGATTCAACAGAGGACACTTCGATACAATTGGCGGTGATGAATGGAAAAATTGTCTGCCACCATCATCAATCATACAAGTTTGTTGTGAACTATGGAATGGTTTTGACTTTGCGACGCGACCCGACGACGCGATTGCGATATTGTGCCGTTTTTGTTATAGTTCAAGATGTGGCGTGTGGCTTGAGTCGCGTTCTTGATTTGATAGTAAGATAGCCGACTTCCTCGTTGGTCTATTGGTAGAAAGTGCTACCTTAAGACCGAGAGGTCCCTGGTTCGAGACCGCAGTCGAAAAAAATTGTGTGAGTTTTTCTATTAAGAAATTACTCAATATAAAAAGGGTCTATATTTTATTGTTGATCTCAAATCTCAAATTATTGCCAAAATTAATCAGATCGTAGGAATAATTACAAGTTTCTGTAAAACATTTATAAACGAGGCTAAAAATGTTTAGACTTTAAGTGTTATTTGTGATTTTAAATATTAATTAGTGTAAATGGTTTATATTATTAAGCTTCTAATACAAAAAATAACTTATGCCAACAGTGGAATTTATTGAACCCTGTCGTAGAATTACAAAGATTAATTAACCGTTAAATAAATTGTTGCCAATTCTGCGATAAACTCCTTCAACATAAATCAAAATCAGTCATATAAAAAAAAATATCTGTCACCACAAGCTCCCAACTTCATGAAAGGTTGTAACAGTTCAACGCTCTTCTAACTCCTCTGACTTATCGTCACATGTAAACGACCCTAATATTCTCCGCCTAATGGCATTGTTATCGTGATAAGCGAAGGTTTTTAATCATCACAGCTGACATCCACTAAATTATGAGCCTATATTGGAAGGCTAGGTGTGGCCGGAGATACGTCGATTCACACGTCTCCAAATGATTTATGGTGCGGACTACGAAAAACTATTATTTAATGTCTCCATTTTCCATTTATAAATAGGAATGTTTGTTTTGCGATGACTGTGGACTATTTGTGTCTGGTTTTATGATGAATGTTTGCATTTTTTATACGTTCAATGTATTAACGGTAGATAGAACTACGTAATCGTTGACTGTCGCCTTCATGCACTATATCGGGTATTGGTGTAATGAGACATTCTTGTAATACAAATGACCTTGTTAAAACAATGCACTAGGCAGAATGGCGGCGACGTGGTCCACAACCCGTCACATCACGTCTCCCACAGAGGTGAAAAGTGGATCGCTGGAAGTGATCTCTGCCTACCCCTATGGGAAAAAGGCGTGATTTTATGTATGTTTGTATGTATGTAATACAAAGAATATTATTATTATTAAAAGCTAACTTTTTGTGTCTCACAAATGTATATGGTAAGGACCTAAACGTTTATAAATAACTAGCGAAATACTCTTGTGGCATGACATGAATAAAAATAGCAACCCATTCCCTCCGAACGGTTTCAAAAAAAAGAAAACAAATTACCCAACTTGTAACATAAAAAGTTCGCATAAAAACCTAACATTCAGAAACAAGGAACTCACTCTCAAGTATAAGCACTACGCTCATTTAAGCCTCATTAGGAGCCTCCTAGATACCTACTCGAGTAGTATAAAACCGCACTTAAAATGCAAAATTAATTTCGAAATTCCACAAAGTGGCGGCCATATTTGCAGTCCGATATAATTGAAGGAGGGTGTATGTAAAGGCGGTGTTTTATTTCAGTTCCCTTTGCGGGGACTTATTTGTGCAGAATGTCCAGTGTAGACATTGCACAAACGGTTATATGCTCGACTGAATGAGTCGGGGTGTATTCTCTAGACGTTCAATAATGCCCCTAAATATTTCCACCGTTATCCTCTGCTATTGGGCTGCTTTTGTGTTGAGCAGTTTCGAATTGGAGTTATATTTTGCTAGCAGGTTACTTCAATGTACAAATAACGCCGCATGCAACTGTAGTTGAAAATCGATAGTTTCAGTAGTTTAGCAATCATTTTATTAGTCACTAGCCGACCCGACAGACTTCGTTCTGTCAAAAAAATATGAAAGAGAAAAGGGCTGTTTTTAGGGTTTTCCCTGCAATTATTCGATTTTTTCTCGCCGTAAAAACCATCCTTGGACTTCAACGAACATTTTAAAAAAAGAATTGGCCAAATTGGTTCAGGCGTTGTTGAGTTATGCGCTTACCAACACATTTTGCGATTCATTTTTATATATAAGAAGATAATTTGAGTTTTAAGAAGAACGTCTCAGTTGATTACAAATATTTATTGATTTTCTCACATTCAAATAACTTTTCCCTAATTCCAGGCTGGTCCAATTTCTCCAAACTTCTATTTTGGTATTGGATAATTAATTAATTAGTCATGATTTCATTTCCATGTTGTTGATTACCAAGTCAAGTCAATTTATAGTGTTTTTTTTTTTCACAAAATCTAGCAACACCAGCACATCAGTCCCGTCCCGTCCCGTCGCGACCAGTCCTGCAGGATAGAGCAAACATCACCTCTAAATCTGACGCGGCGGGCAATGCAGACGCCTTTCCGCTAATTATGCGCCGGGTCCACCGATGATTTCCCACAGGACACCGTCCTATGCACTATTTTAATCATATACGGGAGAGATTGCATCCGAACAAATAATGCGAGCCGGAACGGGCGGATCACTGTAATTTGTTCTTTGCTGTTTGGGAACAGTTTGTTTTTCTTCAGCTCAGAGTTGGGTTTGTCTTCCGCGTGGTGGCTTGCGATTATTTTTTTTTTGTTTTCGACCTCGTTAGTCGGAGGAGGAAGTCAAATTGAAATTATTAACGACTTTGTGCCTTTTTTGAAATAAAATCTATTTATAGAGATCCTCATTGGTTGTGAATTGGATCCAATTTTAAGTCAAGAATAGGTGGGTTGTGGATCTATAGATGGAAGTTATAGATGTAGTATTTAATTTTCTTATTATTATTTAATATTCTGTCAAATGGACAAGTTTGGAGGAGACCTTTGCCCAGCAGTGGGATGACAAGGATAAATAAAAAATAAAAAAAATCTGTCAAATACGGGTTTTGAAGATTCATACAACATAACATGTTCACTGTTTCTAGAAGTAAATACAATAAAAATTCGGAGACTTGAATCTGTTAAAAAATAATAAGTCTTGCCGTTGTGACATTTTGTGACACCTGACTGCCACCGATCCCTCCATAATACTTTATTATATTTTTTCAAAGTTTCTCAAATAGATAAACTTTGTTTTTGTGTTAACGCTAAACTAATCCCATCGTCGGTTCGTATCGCGAAGTTTTAGGGAAACCTGTTTGTTTACCTTTTTATCTAGTGACGAGGTAGAAGGGAGTTTACTAAGGCAACTTTGTGTTTGTTACGTAAAAAATATTTTCTCATGAACCGTGATCTAAACTGCGATTGCAGTGCGATGATATCATGAAATATTAATGAAACATTTTTTCCTTTTATGAATTGAATCCCCACTTTTCATAAATGTAAAGAAAAAAACAGATAAGGGCTAAGCTTTTTACCTCGCCTAACAATCCTTACGATATCGTATTCCAGAAAAGAGACGTAACTTAATTTACTTCTCTCAATCCAATCAAACTTACAATTACGGACACAAAGTGCATCCAGATTCAAAAAGCCACCTCTAGGTAACAAGGGAGGCCCTAGTATTGGTCCCATCTCAATCCCTGCAAGCTCAGTCACGAACAGCGGTAATATTGCCATGAATATTAATGTGTGTCAGTTTATTTGCTTATTTATTAGCTGGGAGCCCGATAATAACGCCGCCGTGATTATATTTGGGGTTCGGTGATGTAACTACGTGGTGATTAAGTTGAGCTAACTGATTATTAAAATGGCGTAACTGGATAATCGGTTTTGGGAGTGGTTTATGATGAGACGTGGATTAGATGGACGGAATGTGGTGTTGTTGTTTGATATTTGATACATTTAAGGGATCGGGAGGCTATTTTTACAGTGTTATATTAGGGTTAACGTTTCCTGTATCTCTCTATGCTTTCAGACTTTCTGAGTCTTAAACTACTTGCGAACAAAATCATTTGAATTGGTTTAGGTATTTTTGTATACTTTTCAAGTAACGAAATAGTTACCTTTGTGTTTTTAAGGAGAATCCTTATTAATGAGGATTCTTTTTGCGTACTTTATAATTTTTTTTAAGTGATATGGTTGCAAGTTTATATACAGCAACAGTATTCCTTATTTATCGTTCAAATTGCTTTCAACGTTTCAAACTTTCCAAATTTCATACGTAAACATTATACAAGTCGGAGAAAAGAAAAAAAAAGTGCTCGCCCCAAACGCACTAACTGCTGTGTTTAACCCGGCATAGAAGTCTCGCCGGCATTGCGATGGGAAACCAACAGCTAAACTTTGCTCGCAAATTGACTCCACGTATTCGCGCAAGGTGCAGTTTCTTTCATCCGAGCTCAGCTCTTGTGTTTTGGTGGAAGTTGTAAGTCGACGCGGATATTTTGGGATTTCGTTGGACGAGAACTTAGTGCGCTTAGCGTAAGCGTTGTAATGAGGGTGTTGACGCTATGCGAGTTTGTCAGACAAGTAGGTCTGTAGCAGGTGTTCTTTTGAAATACGTCTTGCATCGTGAGATGTATCAGAAAACGATTATGTTGTTGGGATATTTTTTTATGGCAATTGTGTGTTTCCGTTCCAATTGTGTGTATAAGTAGTGATACTATAAAGATTGACGATTTACTTGTTCATGTATGAAGCTTTACGTAAATAGTATTTGACATCACACTTATATTTTCAGAATACTTTCTTATTGATAATAATCAACACGTACATTTGCCCATTTCTAGATAACCAAAAAAGAAAGTACCAAATTCGAAAATTTTATTAATTTTCAATGAAAATGCATTCATGCATCAGTACTTACATTAGTATTCGTTTGATAAAGTCACCATCATAATATTTTCAGGTGAAATACTTTAATTTATTTTATATGCATTTTTGCCTTATCGAACCCGCTACCGCTCGTCCCCTACACACACACATCAAGTCGTATTAAGAAATACGAAAACTAAGCAGAATGGCATTCTAAGGACCTCTGCATCGCAACTTTGTTTTGCATGAGTCTCGCTGTTCAACGATTTAAGATTTTCGCCCGACGCGAAAGGATTAAATGTTTATCTCGTTTTAGAAGTTCCACCGTCGTGCAGTCTAGAAAAAGTTTCGCCTTAACGCCGGTTTAAAGCAACATTGTCCTTTACGTGGCATTGACGGCTCTTGTTTGTTGTTCGTTGGTGATTCTGATTTGTATGGGTTCGACATTTTGAAGGGATTGCGAGTAATGGACGTTGCACTTGTGTTCAAGTAAGTACACGAAGACTGGTACATGTAAGTCATACACGAGAGAAACGGTTTTACGTTTTGTATGAGACGCCGATGTAAAATTGCCTGCTTTAGTCTAATTTTAAATTATCATAATTTTATATAGATGATTTTGACTGATAGACGAGTGAGACGCCCTGTAGCATCTTCTAGAAAAGATCACACACCACGCTTGAAGAAACGAACTAAACTTGTAAAATTTACCGAAAACCCATCGTAAAATTAAACGAAATATCAGTCGCCGCGTCGTTAAATTGGGTCGAAAAGGCACATAACACGCGTCTCATTATTTACGATACGCTCGTACATAACAGAACAGAAACAAGTCATCACTCGCTAATCCCGACTCACGCGCGCCGGCCGCACGCGCGCGACATAAATTCGTTACAACTGATTACTAACTTCGAGAGAAGTTGTCATCGCAACCCACCTTTGGTAGCGGGCCAAATTTTTAGCGTTCCGTAGATCCGTGCCGGGTTTATTTTTTAAGCTACTGCATAGCTTTTATCGCGGGCTTTGAGCGCGGCGACCGAACCAAGAAATTTCGTAATGAAAAAAACCTCACAATCGTCTAACGTCCTTTCAGTTCGGTAGACTTCGGCACGGTGTTTGTGTGCGTGCGGTTAGACGTATTGTACCACTCTACGAATCTCGCACGAATCGAGACGAGCTGCTCCGAAATCGGTCGATGCTATGCAATAGCTATACCGCGGCAGTCCCCGAGTGCCACACGTCTTTTTTTTTCATGACCTTTGAACATTGGAGCTTTGGGGCTCTCTAGAACATATTGTTAAGATTTTTTTACCCTTTTGTCTTGCGAAAGTCAACGACTAGGTTCAATCAAATGTGGCATAAGATCAGAGTTTATAATGTTCTTCGAAGGGTTCTTAGAGAAGAAAAGAATTTTACTTCACTTTAAGAAATTACTTAGTACGTACTATGAAAACTTTGTTGTTACACCCATCTTCATTAGTCTCGACTCGAACCCGGGACTTACCGGTTTATGGCAATAACTGCCATTTGTCTATTGAGTGTTCAAATGTAATAAGAGTAACCAAAAGGTATTCCTCTGCTAAAACGCAACCTGTTATGAAATTCAGACAATTTATTTGTAGTTTTTAACCGACTTCAAAAAAAGGAGGAGGTTCTCAATTCGTCTGTATGTATAATATTTTTTTTTTTTTTATGTATGTTCACCGATATTTTCGTCAATTATAGACGGATTTCAAAAATTTTTTTTTGGTTGGGTAGAGTTCACTTCCGAGGTGGTCCCATTTTCACCAGTCCCGGATCTGATGATGGGATCCAGGAGAAATCGAGGGCAACCTTCAAATTTTATAGGGAGATGTACCGCGTTTTGCATATTATCTGAAGTCATATTGGCATTTGCTTCTGGCTATCATAATCTTATGATGCTGAGCTGATGATGGAAGGTCAAGTCCTTAATAGTTATGAGTAAAAGAATAATTATTTCAATACTGTATACATATTAAGACTACTAGTTATAATATCAGTAGCATTACAGGTGAGCTAAACTATTAGGTTGACCAGTCTAGGATCTGATGATGGGATCCAGGAGAAATCGAGGGCAACCCTCAAATTTTATAGGCACATGTACCGCGTTTTACATATTTTCTGAAGTTATATTGGCATTTGCTTCTGGCAATCATAATGTTATGATGCTGAGCTGATGATGGAAGGTCAACTCCTTAATAGTTGGGAGTAAAGGGATAATTCTTTCAAATCTGTGTACATATTGATACTACTAGTTATAATATCAGTAGAATCATAGGTGAGCTGAACTAATAGAGTGTAAAAAAATGTAACACTAAAAAGGATGAAAAAAAATTGTAAACAAAAAAAAACCGCCTTCAAAAACCCGACTCACTAAAAATTACAAAATAATATACGAACATTAATCTGGGTATGAATTTTATATGTTGTTGAAGGCGGTGCCGTTTATATTTAATGCAGTTTTCCTCAAAAATTTAATTGGCACCGCCTTCAACAACATATCAAATTCATACCCAGATTAATGTTCGTATATTATTTTGTAATTTTTAGTGAGTCGGGTTTTTGAAGGCGGTTTTTTTTTTGTTTACAATTTTTTTTCATCCTTTTTTTATCTTAAACTTTTATGGAAAAAGCTGTTCTGAATCTGGTTCGAAGGATCATTAAATACTTACAGTAAATGTGTGATCTGTCAAACTATCTTAAGACCAAATTGGCTACCACATCTTTGTAAATAATTTTTCTTTCTTTTTTTATATAATTTTTATTGAGTCGTGTCCATAGTTACTTAAATCGAAGCCAACATTATTACAATGTGTAACTTTTCCACAAAACATAGAACCGATGTAACCCAACCCGACTCACGCTTGCCCGCTTTTTTCATTGTTAACGTTATATCTCTTGTTGGGGATCAGAGTTCATGAGAGCCCGTACGCTTCGCTCCTTCTACGTGCCCCGAATAGCCCCCTGCCTAATATTCATTGCTTTAAAGCACAATACGAGTGCGAGAGGGATGCTGATCTACAACAGAGTGGGACAGAGACGCAGCGAGACTTGTGACCTTTCAGCGGCTTTCCTCGCAGAAATATGGATGGTAATAACATAAATCCATTCGGCATATAAAACACTAAACGCCCAGTGTCCCTACCGTGGGCTCCGTAAAATATTAGTGCGTTTATGAAAATTGCGCGCCGGTTAAGACCGGAGGTATGCTAAGTGGCTAGATTCCTCGCATTGTGCTGGGTTACTGGGGTGTTGAGTTTTTAGCGGGTAAATGGTTGTGTAAGTTTGTATATGTTTTTCCTTGTTGTCCCATACATATATTTTTCCAAAATTTTTTGTTCGCTTCAAGTTACAACACTTTGTCTTGATGGCTCTGATTGTGTGATGAATGGTAATATAAGTTGAAAACACAAAAAAAAAGTAGACAATATAATAATAATAATAATAACTCCCCAGGGCAGCTTGTGGCGGGCTGAATGGGATTGACACCCCTTGGGACCCGTGCCTCTGAGAGTCGACCAGGCCCCTCTCTCCGCTTGCCTTAGTTGGCCGGTAGGAGTGGACCCCACGGGGGCCGCAGGACTCTCACCTCTGCCTTGCCTTAGCCGGCCGGCCAGAGTGGGGCGTCAGAGCTATATGCTCGCAGGGTGGAAGTGAAAGATGCATAAGTCGCGAGTTGGCACAGTGGCGTTACGCCACTGGGTATAAAGCGGTGTACACCTCTCGGCACCCTGAGCCGCTCACAATAATGTTGCCCCCCGTCGCTCCTGCCTCGTGCCTTGCGTGTGCGACCAATGGGGGGCCCATGACAGTGAGGGGCGAGTCACCATCTGCCCATTTTATTCGTGTTTATAAACATAGATTGGGGCAGGTGCCATAGTCCTTCCCATAGTTCCGGTTACCCAGTCCACTAGCACCTCAACCCCATAGCCCAGATTATTTTCTCTTCCACTCCATTCCATAGTCCTGCACTGACCGGGGGTTGTCCTTGGCTGCATTTTATAGTGTATACAGGGATCATCGTCGGCTGGTGCCACTTTACATATAGCATACAAGTCATAAAAGGGCCTCTACGTGTTGGCTTTGGCCCCACGCACGCCTCCCAAAAATCCGGGACTCTGTAGTCCCGAGAATATGGATATGACTGATAATAATAATAATAATTTATTTATTTCTCAAAACCTTAAAACTAATACACAGTGATATCATACGGCCGCCACACTAAGCATTGGCTTGTCTCGCAGCGGCCATTAGCTTTACAATATTGTGTACGTCAGGGCGTCCGGTGCTAAACTAGGCCGTCGTATTAGCTCTAGCGTCCACTTTCAGTCCACGTGGAGTCAAGTAAACGAACATTATTCCCTTGAAGTACTTAACATAATAACAGTCGGTAGAAAATTGACTCAGGCTTTAAACAGAACAGTTCTTTAGATGTATTTGTCACAAAACGTGTTTACAAAAAAAAGTATTTCATTCAAAAAATTCAAACAAAATCCTTTTATTTCAAGTTGTGCCTGTCCAAGAGCTCTATTCAAGAGTTACTTTTAACCCGTCTTACATCACCTCACTAAACACCTCAACTAAAATATTACTACTACTTAGTAGTCTCCTATTGAGCATATAAAACGTGCTAGTTAATATTTACAGGGCTCTACACAAGTGGCCAAATTGAGATCAAGTTATGCATAACATGTGGCCCTGTTTATGCGGCCCCGGCGCATACAAATGAACCCATCAGTAGGTACGTGTTCCGTACATCGCATTAATGTTATTGATGACAGTATGACTATGTTATGTTTTAAAGTTAGGTGTGTTTTTATTAGAATTGATTGTTAATGTAAAACGGCCAAGTGTTAGTTGGTTTCTCGCACGTACCATGGTTTTGAATTGTAAGGTACATGAGAGGTACTTTTGAACAAAATATTTACTTTATACTTTTGTTTTAGAAAGATACTAGAGAAATGCTAGGAATATACATCCTGTAAAAAAATAACCTTTTGTGTTTTTGAGCTAGAGCCTTGCGACAGACATACGGATAGACAGACATAAATTGGACGCATGTATCTAAATAGAGTCCCATTGGAACCTTTCAAGTATGAACCTGGGACCCTGAATGTATGCTTACTTCGACAGAGTACCACCGCTCACAAACGAAAGCACTATCCCCTGAATTAACATTTATCAAATTGATATAAAATTTACCAGTAAGTACCCATAAACGAAATAAGGGGGTAAACATTGAAACATTTATCAGCCAATTAACATGTAGAACAAAATCACTGTACTCTAACCCCAGCAACGGCCAATGAACATTAGCCCCTAAGTCGTAGGAGCACGATAGATATTCCCTTGGCGTTGTCTTATAAACTGCAAATGCTGGGTTTGTCGTAAACATCTAACTCGTCCGTCTCGTAAATAGCACCGTTGGGATATATTGGCTCAAGATATAAGAGTATAGAAATTTATATGTTTTCTCTGTGCTCTTAAAAATATTTGGAACCAGTTTAAGTTGCTTTTACAATGTTACATCGTGGTTTGTTTCGCTCAGTAGCGTGGCAGGTAATAAATATTAAGTCAAAGTTTTTATTGCAAACTAAGTATTGTTACAGGTGTTGATGTTAAAACAGGATCTTAATACTTAGTTACCCTTGTCGGGTAATGCAATAATTATGAGTTAACTAACTAAATTTGTTCTAGTATTTGAAACGGCCGGCTTTCTAACTTGATATTTCGTAGCATTAAAGAATCTTTTGCGGCTTTTTCACTAAGACTTGAAAAAGTGTATAATATTATACAATGCATTGCGTGCATTTACAAAATAATTTGAATAATAACAAGCAACAAAGCCTTGCAAACGATTGGAGGCAATACTGGGACAGATCCAAGTAGACCAAAAAGAAAGTTTTTACTGATGTCAGTAAACTGGGGTAAGAAAATTATTATTTTTAGATGAAATTGGTGATTGAATATTTCAGTTATTTCTTGACTCTACTCTGTGTAATGTATTGTCACTACAATTATACTGGTATACTATTAAACTAGTAAAAACTGATTTTCTGGCGGTTCTATAATTGCCCCACTGTCACACGACATCACATACGCAGATCTGTATTTGCGCGCAGTAGCTTTAGCAGTTGTGTCATGTTAGTATTGTAAAGTATATCTTAGCCTTTATATCATCTTTGTCAAACTGAGTTTCCTTAGCGTACTCCCCGCCCGTACCTTGGGCTCCGCTAAAGGGAATCAATCACTGATCCTTTGTCCCTGATCATTTACTTATTCAGATTTTATGTGGCACCCGACGGGGGTTTACAGGCTATCAGCGACCGTTCCGCCTGCCCTAGCCGCCGTGACCTTCGTATGTTTACAATGTTCAAATCGAATATGTTTTGGGATGGATTAGATGGGAAGTATGTGTCACTACACATGAGTATTTCTCTCATCACTCTGGATATATTTAAACGTGTCTAAAGTTAATAGAGTTTAGTATGAATAGTGAATAGTGTAGAATTTTATGAGAAAAATAAGAATAGGCTACAATCCCACTTCGTTACAGTTTAATGTTTCTTCATCCATTATCTTCTTCATTTTTTAACTTTTCTTAAAGAATCAATCTTTTTAAGGAATCAAAGAGATCTGGAAAAGTGATAACCTCCACTAAGCAAATAGTATTTCTGTCCGGAATAGGTCTATTAGTTGACATATTGCCTTATCTTTGCCTTGAAATGAGTTTATTACAATTAACCTTTTTACGTTTATAAAGTCAAAGATAAAATGCAACTGGCTCTACTTCTTTAAATTAAACAAGAAACTCCATCACCTTGACTGTAAGTGTCCACGCGTAAAAATTATGAACGTCCCTATTTTAATTTCCCATAAAACTCATAAGATTTATCGAGTTGCCAAAAAATAAACAGAAAATGTGATCATTAAGTCGGCAACGCCTACAAGAGTCCTCGTAAACCTTCACAAAATTTTCATTACACCGTGAAAGAGGGTAATGATCGGACGACCGTTAAATGGCATTATCTGGAAACTTCGCGAACATAATCTCACTCCTTGAATGCATAAAGAACTATAAACGTCAGATATCATCTAATTGAAGTCGGAGTAATGGTGGAGTAACATTAAAACGCCTAAGGTAACGATCGGAAACCTCCTTTCTAGTGCGAAATATTTAAATTTACAGAGAGGTCGGAATGTGAGGGCGAGGGGGAGTGATGGTCTGATTAATTAAACTGGGCTCCTCCGAGTGTTTTGAGACGATTCCGTTTAGATTTTTGGGTGTGAGTGAGGTCGGTTAACAAATGGTCCTGTTTTGTGTTGTCCCCGTAACTGTTAATGAACAGAGAAATACTCCATTGGCAGTGGTTTATTGCAGATAATAATGATATTCAGTTAGAGGGAAGTAGTTAACTTGCTTTAGTGGGACATCGAATTCTGATTTATCTACATAATTAGTTTATATTATCTGTTTTTATTTTTGACTAGCGTTCCGCGATTTTGTGCGATTGAAGTGATGAATTGCGTAAATAAAAAACCCTTATAAACATTGACAGTTAAAAATGACTTTTATCCTTTTTCTATCACATACCGACTTTATTTTATGTTGGTTCAATAGTTTTGGAGTGAAACAGCGACTTACAGACTGACTGACTAAGTTGCTTTCGAATTTATAATATTTAAGAATCCACGACTCTACATGTACAAAGAGAGTTCATACGTCACCTAGCGTTCCATTACACTTTCAACTTCTACCAACATGAGTTACCTTTCAATTCCTACGCTCCAAAACATATGCCACGATATTTCTATTGCCTGAGCCCAAAAGAGTGAAAAAGCCTTAATATTTGTCACAGGAAATGCCGTCTATTTGCCCTATAAGTAAACATCCGGGCAAAGGGCATTTCCATTGATTCCGAGGGCCTCACCCTTTGGTATTTGGATATCGACGGGATAGTAGTAAATAACCGGTATATTTAATATTTTTCCGGCAAACCCTAATGCATATTTTGAACTAGGAGGACGTTTTATATGAATAAAAGTTTGTGAAAGAATAACTGAAGAGTTTGGTGTGGATTACGTAGACTCGGATTATCATTATGAAGTATTCGCGTCGCAGTTTTTGATTCATCATGTTGTAGTGATATTTTGTGTTGGAGAATAATAAACTCTAATGTGGCATTGATCAAAATAATTATTTACACATTTCTCTAAAGGCGGATACTTTTGTTTAAACTTTAAAAAATAAAAAGAAAACAATACAGAAATTTTGAAAACTAACCTAATATTAATGCCGAACATTTTAAACAAGAGTAAATTCGATTGACAGTTAAGAAAAATCAAACAAATTCGAAAAATGTCACGTCTTTCACAGTAAATATAAAAAAAATCAAATATTTCGGAATATATTTAAAAGCGTATTCGAGCCTGTGTCCAGCGCCCGACCTCGGAGAGTTCGGAATTCATTACGCCGAAAATTTGTTTGGGATATGAAATTCTTAAGACGCCTCCACAGTTTTCCAACAATCCCTGCTATTTCCAAGTCACCAATATTTGTTCGGCAATTTTGTTAAGATAAAATATTATATTGATACAATCTTCGGTGTTCTGGATATTTCTACGCCATTTTCATATTTGAGGCTATTAATGCAAGAGTGATGTAACTAGATAAGTTACGAGTTAAAAAGATTTTTTTTTCTTGTAAACACTTATAGCGAGGTCGGTCAAAAAGCACATGTTATTTCTCGATCTATCAAACTATCTGTGTATTAGATTTCATTTAAGATTATCATTCATCTTAGATTTCAGGAGTAAAGTTCACGAGATTTCAGGTGAAAGTGCAATAACAAACTACGTTTTTAAATTAATTAGCATTGAACAATAAAACGTCTTTGGTATTTCAATGGCATATTGAGCATTAGGAATAACAGGAGCATATAAAATTTTTTTATTGTCCTTTTGCCATGAAAATATACTTTTTTCACTTACAACCCAACGTAACTATGCCCATTTTTACTAGGAAATGACACCCCACTGTGACCGCAGCCCACCACACCTAAATCATCGATGTTGCACCGTGAAAAATGTTCGCGCCCGATACAATTTGTGCACGTTGACAAAACGGTTGTGATTTATAAGGGGATGTGTCCCGGGTCGTATAAATACCGCGTCCCGGTACCTGGCGGTCGGGGGCCGGCTCTAATCTTCCCGATTTTGCGGGACAAATGGCACGGTGTGGCGGAAAATATTCGGAACGTCATTCAACAATAGAAGCATGATTTTGATGAGAGTTAAAACAGTTGAAAAGTTAAAAACAATTGAAAGACTGCTGCTGTTTATGTTTATTTCTTAATTTGGTTGTACATGTACCAAAAGTGAACCAGATTAGATGCAAGATTGAAAAATCTTGCATCTAATCTGGTTCACTTTTGGTTAACCAAGACCAATAGGTGTGACTTACAAAATGTGAGGACCAAAATGTAATTTTACGTTAAAAATTATAATTTTTGTTAAATGTTAATATCAATGTCCTCATAAAACATCAATTGCTTCTAAAAATAAGCTATTGTACATAAACAAACAACCTTCAAAGTACACGTACATCGTATGCATACATACATACATAATACACACGTTAAGTGATTCATACAAAATGTACCGACACGTACTCGGTAGATTATCCGTAGTCCTTCGAAGCCTTCAAAGTCCCACTAAACTACTCCAACTTTCATCGTGACCACTTTAACTGAAGTGCACTGAGTGAATAATTTACAATCGGGACCCCTGTGTCTTCAGCGGGACAAAATTTATCGTCCCGGTATTTTTATGAAAGTTAAGTGGTATTTTTTGGGTAAGGTTTTTGGATGTTTTTGGTGAGGTTGTAGACTTTAGTTGTTTTCTAGTTTTGGCGCTCAATTCGATTAAAAGTAAAGCAAATAGAAATGTTCCTGATATAGTAACAACGCTAGGAGAATAGGTAATTTCACTCATAACATTTCATTTTGAATCCATTTACTCCTCATGCCATACATTGGTCTGATTCCATCCGAAGTTGCAAATGACTTGTGTAACAGATATGAGCAACTATAGGAAATAGGAACAAACATCAATTTTCCACCAGTGGTTATCGATCTGATGGCTCGGTCCAAGAGGTACAGTTCCTCTTTTCTGCCACGTATCATTAAGGTATGGAATACCCTTCCAGCTCATGTTTTTCCTCCCTCCTATGATACCGAGCTCTTCAGGCGGGCGTGAAACGGCATTTAAGCAGGCCTTTAGGGTGTGTGCGACAAACTCAATATGGTCTGTTATGCCTGTCGACCTCATATGAGGATCTCACTACCGCTTACAATCAGGTGGGAGTGAGATCATCTCGTTAGCTTATTATAAAAAAATAACCCACGTCTCTATTACCAAATGCGCTCGCCCAGCTTGTAAAAAAATATCGAAACACCTACCCACCTAGAAGTTGTAATACATCATTCTTATGATTGTTTTCGTAAACAATAACATTTGCTATGGATCGAACAGAACAAGGCCGGGCCGAGCGGTTTTGCCGCCGCGTCCGAGGATTAAAATATTAAAACTGCTGAGGTGTTCGGAACAATTTTTATTTATGGCCCGAACAATTGTACGGTTTCCACAATTTTTTAAACGGGAACCTCTGGGTGATTTGTTGCTTTGCGAAATGTATTGGGCGAAGTTTAGCTTCAATGATGGCAGATACTTTTTACGTGAATTATAGGTATGTACTATTGCGATTGTAATTAGGGAATAAGGTATTTTATGGAGTTATTAACTTGTTGAACTATTTAGCTCAATTTTTGATTGATTGATTGTTAGATGGAAATGAGTAATTGAACAAATACCGTCTAATTTAATAACGTATATAAATTGTCTAATTACGAAATACCTAAAATGAAACGCAATTTTTTTTCCTGCCACCATGAAATATACTTCTCAATCGAAATACATCTATAATAATATTATTTTTATGTCCTTGACTTTGAAAAAATACCTAATAATAATTTTTTCTTCGAACAATTCCAGTTAGAACTAAAAATAGCTTATTTTTCGGTGCTCCATACCATTAACAGCGGTGTCTACGAAATCAAGTAACATGATTCAACTTCTATTAACTCTAATAACGGTTTAATACACACCAACAGGGTGTTTCTCAAAGGTGCGTACCGAGGGCAGGTCGCTTTAATCTAAAGTTATGATTTATTTGCCGAAGTATAGTTATTAATGTTATTCTAACAGGAAAAGTTTTAGATCCGCCGTCAGAAGCGACTTTTTAGCTCCGCCTCTCTGGTGACATGACCTTCGTTTGTTTATTTATTTATAGCCTGTTTATCGGGTAAATAAATATTATACGAAAAAACGTATAATTATTATAAATATAATACGTTTTTTTGTTTATCTCTGCAACAAAGTATTTTATCTTGGTATATACGAGTACATAATATTGTTGCGGGAACGGGGTACGTTTAATTCAAGATACGCCAAAAGTCACCAAAAGACAATTAATTTATTTATCGACTAACAATTACACAATTAAACACTTAAAAACACAATTAAAAACACTTAATTACAACACTAAACACGGAACACTAAATTACACTAAAGCACTGAATCACACTAAAACACTGAATTTCACTGAAACTATTCGCAGGTAACGCACTCGATCACTCTTAGTTCGCAGGAGACTGATTCGCTTCGCTTTCCAAATCGGAACTGTCTCGTCGCGTCGTACATCCCGCTTTTATACCCAGTGAGGACGCAGCTCTTCGGGTGGCGTCGAGAATCTTCTCGCGGGGATCGAAATTTCTAGAACTCGCTAGAGCTCGCTCCGACCGACCAGAGTGTGTGACGTAGTATCGTGCAAGCGAATATAGACCTTATCCATACGACGATAAGACTAATTTCGCTTGCACGGTCTCTCAAGGTCGTAATATTATTATTACTTTAGAACACTCTAGAGCTCGCTACAACCTACCAGAGTGTGTAGCGTAGTATCGTGCAAGCGAATATAGACCTTATCCATACGACGATAAGACTAATTCCGCTTGCACGGTCTCTCGTGGTCGTAACATTATCCCCCTCTTAGTCATGCTCGTCCCGAGCTTCATTTGGCCCATGGTAACGAGCCAATCGATCAATGTGAACAATTTTCGGCTTGCCTCTTGTCCCTTGTTTGATCCGATAGGTTAAGTCGTTCAGCCTAGTGATGATCTTGTATGGTCCTTCCCACCTTGGCTGGAACTTCGGTGATTTGCCCTTCTTCCTGAGTGGGTTGTGTAACCAAACCAGACTCCCTTCATCGAAACCGTCGGTGTTGGCTTTGCGGTCGTAACGGGTTTTCATTCTTTCGCTGGATTTTAGACTGCAGTCTCTGACGAGAGCATGTACTTCATCCAGGCGCTTCTGTAGGTCAGCCGCATATTCGGTTACTGGTTTCGGAGCTTCTGGCGGTGTCCCAGTCAACGCGTCTACCGGAAGCCGCATTTCTCTACCGAAGTTTAACATTGCTGGGGTTGCGCTGGTGCTTTCGTGGATCGCAGATCGGTAGGACAGCAAGAAAAGCGGTATGTACTGGTCCCAGTCTCGTTGATGCTCGTCCACAACTTTGGCCAAGTGGTTTTCCAACGTTCGGTTGAATCTCTCGACCATGCCATCGGATTGCGGGTGTGCTGGTGTAGTACGGGTCTTATGCATACCCAACAGTTGACAGACCTCCTGGAACAGTGCTGACTCAAAGTTTCTTCCTTGGTCAGAATGTATCTCAAGAGGCACACCGAATCGGCAAATTACCTCGTGGACTAACTTCTTGGCGACCGTCTTTGCTTCTTGATTAGGCGTAGCGAAGACTTCAGGCCACTTAGTGAAGTAATCTTGGACCACAATGATGTACTTGTTTCCCTCATCGGATTCTGGAAAGGGGCCAGCTACGTCTACTGCGATTCTTTCCCATGGAGCGCCGACGTTGTACAGCTTGAGTTTGCCCTTACTTCTGGTTTGTGGGCCCTTTACTGATGCGCAAGTCGTACATTTCTTGCACCAGTCTTCGACGTCCTCCCGACTGTGTATCCAGTAGAACCTCTGTCTCAGCTTCTCTAGGGTCTTCTTCACGCCTAAATGTCCCCCGGATACCCCATCGTGTATGTACCTCAGTAGAGAAGCAACCTGTTTACGGGGTACAATCAGCTGTAGTGTCGTTTGATCCCCTTTTGGTGTTTCCCATTTCCTGAAGAGTACTCCATCCTTAATCTCCAAACTGTCCCATTGTGCCCAGTAACTTTTCGTGATGGGGCTTGATGATGCTACATGGCTCCAAGAAGGTTTTTGACCTACTTCTTTCCATTCAAATATTTTCCTCAGGTCACTATCCTCTTTTTTGAGCCTTTTTGATAGCTTCTTCGCTCCATTCATTATCAAGTCCCTGGGTGGTAATCATCCGGACTTCTTCTTTAGTCTCCGTCTTAGAACAATGACTGCAGGCCACAGGACAAGGTCTCCTTGATAGGGCATCGGCATTCAAATGTGTTCTACCACTCCGATGTTCTGTTGTGAAGTTGTACTCCTGTAGCTGCTCTAACCACCGCGCCACTTGTCCTTCAGGGTTCTTAAACTGCAAGAGCCATTTTAACGCAGCATGATCTGTCCGCAGGGTAAACTGTCTTCCAACGAGGTACTTGTTGAAATGCTGTAGAGTCTTCACTACCGCCAACAGTTCCTTACGAGTCACACAGTAGTTCCTTTCAGGTTTTGAAAGTGACTTACTGAAATAGGCGATCACCACTTCCCGTTCACCTTGCTCTTGTGACAGAACTCCGCCTATGCCAGTATTGCTGGCATCGGTGTCCACGATAAATCTTCCTTCTCTGTTCGGGTAGCCAAGTATAGGACTGGTGCAGAGGTGTTCTTTTAATCTGACGAAGGCTTGATCACATTCCGAGTCCCAGGCAAATACTCGTTTATCTTCCGTAAGCCGATGAAGAGGTTTCGCTATATCAGAGAAGTTCTTTACAAAGCGCCGGTAGTATGCGCATAAACCCAAAAATGATCTTACGTCGGTCTTGTTCACTGGTATAGGCCATTCTTGAACAGCTTTTATCTTCTCTGGGTCAGTTCTTACACCTTTCGATGAAATAATGTGGCCTAAGTAGGCGACTTCCTCCTTGAAAAACGTGCATTTCTTTGGACTGAGTCTCAAGTTTGCTTCTCGTATTCTGGTGAAAACCTTCCTCAGGTTACTGACATGCTCTGTGAAATTTCGACCCATGACAATGATGTCATCCAGATAGACCAGGCATGCATCACCCAGAAGTCCAACCAGTACCCTTTCCATCAATCGCTCGAATGTCGCCGGAGCGTTGCAAAGACCAAAGGGCATGACGTTGAACTGCCACAATCCATTCCTAGTTCCGGTCGTAAATGCCGTCTTCTCTTTATCTTCTGGATGGATATCAACTTGCCAGTACCCACTCTTAAGGTCCACTGTTGAGAACCACTGCATGCCACTCAACATGTCCAGTGTGTCGTCTATACGGGGCAGAGGGTAGCTGTCCTTCTTCGTTGCATTATTCAACAACCGGTAGTCCACACAAAACCTGGTGCTGCCGTCCTTCTTCTTTACCAGGACTACTGGTGAAGACCATGGGCTTGTTGAAGGTTCTATGATGCGGTTCTTCTGCATCTCAGCAACCATGTCTGCTACCTCCTTCTCTTTGGCAAATGGAAGGCGTCTAGGCCGCTGCTTTATTGGTGGCGCGTCTCCCGTGTCTATTCTGTGTTTAACGAGACCTGTCCTTCCCAAATCATGGTCACCCTTCGAAAATATGTCGTTGAAATCTAGCAACAACCTTTTAGCTTGCTGAAGTTCCCGTTCAGATAGCTTGTCCTTACAATTTGCTAGGAGCGGCGTGACGTCATCTCGTTGACAGGATTCCGGTTCCCGGGCCCTTTTCAGCCTTCTGACGGATTGACCTGCATCGCACCGTCCGATGACACAGTTTCTCCGTAGTTGCACTTCATCTCCGCTAAGATTAATGACTCGCACCAGCGCTCCTTTTCCGGTCATTGCCAGAGTTCTTGCTGTGATCCAACTCGGATGGTCGCCGCAGTTTTCTATGACGACGCTTCGCCCTTGACACGCAGTGTAAGGGAATCTAACTTTGACCAGTGTTTCAGATCTCGGCGGTAGGGTCGTATTTTTCAGGCAGTAAACTGCGCATGATCTCGCTCCCTCTAGGAATACTTCTTGTTCGGGGAAACTAAGTACTCCTTTAGCGACGTCTACCACACACTTCTGGTCTCTTAAAAAGTCCAATCCGATGATGCAGTCGTCCGTGATGTCTGCTATGAGTACACCGTATTCAAAGGTCTGTTCTCCAATGGTTATCTTCGCCATCGTCTCACCGAAGACGGTAACTGGCTGGCCTGTTGCTGTTTGTAGTTGAACGGATGGTCTGCTATTCCACATAATAGTCCTTTTTAATAGCTCCGGACGCACTATTGTTCTTGAAGCACCGGTGTCAATAGTAAAATGACACGTTACGCTGTTCAACTCTCCAACCACAGTAAGATTGTTCCCATTACCAATCTGTGAAACAGTGACGGTAGGTGCTCGATGTTGGCCAGCCAGCGCCCGCCCCACGGCCCTGGCTCCTGACAGCTCTTCTGCGTCCACCTGTGTAGAGGACGCTACTGTCGTTCTACGCGGCCATCTTCCCTTGGGGCAACTTCTCCGAATATGACCCCTCCCGCCGCAGCCATAGCACATCGGACCCAAAGAAGGTTTTTCCTTTACCACAACCTCCCGAAATCGTTGAGTTCTAGCGTCTTGACGCACGGCTTCCACCTCCAAAGCATGGGCTAGAGCTTCCTGTAAGGTCTGATGATGGCTCAGCTTCACGGTGTGTCTGACGTCTGCGTCTCTAATGCCATCACAGAAAGCTTGCGGGATCATTGATTCCACCATTGTCGGGCATGACACGTACGCACGTCTGACTAGCCTTTCGATTTCCGTTGCCCACTGCTGCAGACTCTCACCAGGCTTCTGCTGTCGGTCGCGGAGTTGTGCTCTATACGCGTGTTCCAGGTGTTTGTCGCTGTACCTGCCCTCTAGTGCTCTTTGGAGAGCACCTAAAGTTCGGTTATCCGAAGGTAGGTTTTCCAACGTGAGCAGGGCATCTCCACGAAGAGCCAGAGTCAGAGCTATCAAGGACTCTTCCTCGTTCCACCCCTTTCCTTTAGCCACCGTCTCGAACTGGTACCAAAATGCTGCCCAAGACGTCGTTCCATCGAAGTGGGGTACTTCTATTTTCGGAGAATCCGACACTATCGTAGCACCCCGGGTCCCCACTCTTGCCATCTTGGTATGCAGCTGTCGCATCTCAGCATCTACCTGGCTCAGTCGATCCTCGTGTTGGGTGAATCGATCTTCATGCTGGGTGAATCGATCTTCATGTTGGATGAGTCGATCTTCGTGTTGGGTGAGTCGATCTTCGTGTTGGGTCTTGACGCTTAGCACATCATCCTTAAGAGCATCAATCTGCTTTTCTAATACTTCGTGCTTCTTCTCAATAGCCCCCAACAAACTCTTGCTTAGCTCTTCCTGGCGGCGGGCTTGCTCCTCCTGACGGCTGGCTTGTGTCTGCAGCATTTTAAATAAATCTGCAAGCTCCACAGGCCCAATCGGTGTTTGAATCGATCCCTCCGTTGAAGTACCTTCACCCTCTTGCAGGGCCGCGGTTTGACTCCTTGTTACTCGACCCTCACTGTCTTCTCGTGGTGTAAGAGGCATCTTGAATCCCACTTCTGACACCAATTGTTGCGGGAACGGGGTACGTTTAATTCAAGATACGCCAAAAGTCACCAAAAGACAATTAATTTATTTATCGACTAACAATTACACAATTAAACACTTAAAAACACAATTAAAAACACTTAATTACAACACTAAACACGGAACACTAAATTACACTAAAGCACTGAATCACACTAAAACACTGAATTTCACTGAAACTATTCGCAGGTAACGCACTCGATCACTCTTAGTTCGCAGGAGACTGATTCGCTTCGCTTTCCAAATCGGAACTGTCTCGTCGCGTCGTACATCCCGCTTTTATACCCAGTGAGGACGCAGCTCTTCGGGTGGCGTCGAGAATCTTCTCGCGGGGATCGAAATTTCTAGAACTCGCTAGAGCTCGCTCCGACCGACCAGAGTGTGTGACGTAGTATCGTGCAAGCGAATATAGACCTTATCCATACGACGATAAGACTAATTTCGCTTGCACGGTCTCTCAAGGTCGTAATATTATTATTACTTTAGAACACTCTAGAGCTCGCTACAACCTACCAGAGTGTGTAGCGTAGTATCGTGCAAGCGAATATAGACCTTATCCATACGACGATAAGACTAATTCCGCTTGCACGGTCTCTCGTGGTCGTAACAATATTATTTTCATAGTATTTTCTTTTCCTTTCTTTGAATTAGGCACCCTTAGATTACTTTTAGATTTGGTATAAAAATAATTGTTAAATAAACCTGCTAACCCTATTTCAATACCCTAGTGCGTTTTGAAATCGGCCGAAAGTAAGCGATTACGGGCACACGAAAACAGTTGAAAATTAATAAAACAGAGAAACCAAAATTTAGAAAATAAACCACAGAAATGCAATGTTGATTTATCGCTTAGCCTGTCTCGTCAAAGCGCCGTTCCCCAACAAGATGGAAGGTCCCAAATCACGAAAAACACGTCGTCTAATTTGAAAAACAACGCGAATCGATTTAAAACCAGCACCTGCCTCGATCTGGATGCGGGGCACGCTACTTATTTCGCGTCAAAGTTGAAATTAATTCACCACGCCGTGCTTGGCCGTGAGATGGGGATGTGATGTTACACGGTCGGGTATTTTGGACGGCACCGTGGGTAGGTCGGTTTGTTTCCGTCTTTTTATTTTTTTTTGTAAAAGGCTGATAAGATGACCTCACTCCACCTGATAGTAAGTGCTAGTGAGAACCACATATGAGGTCGACAGGTGAGCATATTGGGCCTGAAGGCCTACTTAAATGCCGTTTTACGCCCAGCCTGAAGTGCCCAGGATCATAGAAAACATGAGCTAGAAGGGTATTCCAAGCCTTAATGACACGTGGCAGAAAAGAAGAGTGGCCCTAAAGACCGAAATGGAGGAAACATTGTGTACTATCTAGACACGCGGCAGCGTGTCAAGCCAAGTTCAAGAAACAGAACTGGCGGACCGCACCGTGTGTAATATTACACGAACCATTTGGAACCACTTTTGAACCCCTCATAAATCAAAAACTATTTTACATAAACGTATCAAATTTGGCTCATATATTGTGACTTGCGAGATAAATATGTGTTCTAAATTTCATAAGCTTATCTCAAACAGTTATTTAGATATGAATGTCCAAAAATCCTCATTTTTATCATTGACTGACTGACAGATCAAAATTCTAACCCAGTTCCAAATGACCTAGAGAGTTAAAATTTGGTATGCAGATAGGTAATTACATGAATACAAAGGAAAAAATAAAAAACTGGCAATTTTTTAATAATTAAGTTTTTTTTTTTATTTTTTTTTATAAGAGGCTAACAAGATGACCTCACTCCACCTGATGGTAAGCGGTAGTGAGATCCACATATGAGGTCGACAGGCACAATAGACCATGTTGAGCCTGTCGCACTCACCCTGAAAGCCGTGAAAAAGGAGACCACTGCTGCGGTTAGGTTCTATTATGAACGCTTAACATAAATACCTAATTAGTGCCTAATCACGCCTATATACCGGGGAAGGCAGAGCACTAAGTATATATTTAGGTATACATACTTACTTATTTACAACTAAGAGTAGGTACTTATAGTCGGTTCTCATATTTATTACTTAGGGTTATACCCCGTAAACGTAGGAAAATACAGTAACTGATTCAATTGTTTTATATTTATAAAGTCTAGTTATAGTTTTGAATTTGTCCTTTTCAAAGGACCTACGGCGTTACGATGATATATACTTTTCTACAAAAAGTAATGATATCCAATCAAAAACATAAATGTGAAATGAGAGCCACGCTCAATATTATGATAATTGCCTTGGTTGTTGACTTCAACGACAAAAGAAGTGAGATCTAAATGGGTGCCAAGTTCAATGGTCAACCCTGAAATTTATTTATGAGTAACACTATAACATACCTATCATATCTTCTTATAACATAAGATAATGTATGGTGGTAGCCTATGAAGGTCTGTCTTGGCTAGTTTTCTTTATTTAGTTAGTTAGTAGTCTAGTTAGTTGTCTTGGTTAGTTTGGTATTTGTCGGTATTTATTTTATAATTCCGAAAATTTGGATTGTTGGTAGAAACTAGCGAGCGAACATAATAATACGTTGGTAGGTTTATAGAAACTAGCCAAGATAGACCTTCATAGGCTACCACCATACATTATCTTATGTTATAAGAAGATATGATAGGTATGTTATAGTGTTACTCATAAATAAATTTCAGGGTTGACCATTGAACTTGGCACCCATTTAGATCTCACTTCTTTTGTCGTTGAAGTCAACAACCAAGGCAATTATCATAATATTGAGCGTGGCTCTCATTTCACATTTATGTTTTTGATTGGATAATAAAACTTCAACATGCACCTTGTCACCACCAAAAATGGGACAGAAATGAGCGAACTTGGATGAACTACGTCTACCTGACTCCAGCACTTCCGAACCAAAAGAGATACCGGACTAATACTTCCAAATTCTACTTGAATCGCAATCACATCCGACCCGTCCGAGGCTCTTCGGATCTCCAATGCTGTAGTGGTTTTAATAAAGACGCTTTGTTTCTGGCGCGTTTGTTTCACAGACACTTAATAAGACATTCCTCGTCGTAACTACGTGTAATGAGCAAGCGCCCTCTGCCGTGTCGCGGAGGAAACTCACAACTTCCATTGAAATAGTTGGTGGAGTTTTAAATAAGGTTGTTTGGGAGACGGAGTCGCGAGAGTTGGGGACTGTTTTATGCTTCCTGGTTTGGCAATATGGCTTGAATATTGTCGTGAGAAGCTAGGAAATGTTGATGTGAATCATAAGAAGACAAAACCTACGTCAAAAGTGAACTATAGGAACGACTTTCATGCCTTGACAAACATCCATATTATTACCAATAACGGTCGGGCAGTAAATTTGTTTTTTTAATATGGAATGGAAATTTTAAAAATTTTAAAAATTGCGTAAAATAAATCTATTGATTATAAAAATGAACAAATTAACAAGCACCCTTCATAGCTAAAATTATGTTTAAGAAACAAAAACAAAATAACATTATACACTTATCTGTTTTTTGTAGATGAACCTCAGGACGCCGACAGACGAAAGAACGACTGAGCGAAACCAATAGAGTTCCAATGGGGCATGCGTTGATTTATTTGTGGTCTCCTATATTTACGAGTAGATCTCCTGAAGGACCGACCAGTCACAGGAAAATAGGCTCTCACAACACACAATCAAGGTTCGTTTTCAAACAGCATCTCTTGATTGAAAAGACGATGAGAACAGATACAGTCCGTGAAACAAATGTTTATGCTTCCTTGAACTTTCAGCAGACAAGACACAATTTAAAGTAGGATAAGTAAATGTTTTGAATTTGATACTTATATTTTGTGATTCTGAAATCCGAACAGCTGTTGCAATGAAGAAGAATCTGTTGAATGTTATGTAATAATAATGTTGCCAAACCGTTTTTGGCTATGACTGGCTGAGTTATTCAATATTTATGAATATCGTCACCAGCGCATAGAAATTACTTTAATAATGCAAGTTTAAGTGCATAAACTATACGGATACACTATTGGTAAGATAGCAATTCGAAATAACCGATGTGATCAGTACCATAAGCTTAAAGTACTTTCCGATGCACGCTACTGTGTCCTTCCACCTGGCTGAGTAATTTGCAACGGACGAACTCTCACATTTTTTGGTCTTCACGCGGCCCTGCAACCAATAGACCGACGAGGCAGTCAATATTAGGGAGAGAATATTACAAGGAATCAATCGAGCAAGGTAGGACAATAATCCCATCGGCAAACTTGTGGCGATATCGATCTGGGTCCATTAAAACTTTGCGTTGCTGTCACTAGCTGCCGTCTGTTGGTGTAAAGGTTTTGTATGCTCAATCGCTTTAGCCTTTAACAAGTGTAGTTGTAATAGTTTGAACTTAATCTGCACCTTAAACAAAGGAAGGTTAATTGTGTATCGTTTCATGATAGGTGTGTATAAATACTACTGAAATACGTATTCAGACCCTGCCTACGATAACAAACGTATGTTATCATTTTGTTTTTTTTTTTGTTTATGTTCTCATGTAAGTGATTTATACATGTCTTTAAACGTAGTGTTTCCAACTACTCAAAAAAACGGGACTGAATGATGATTCAAATAATATTATCCTATGAGTAATAAATACTTCACAAGTTTTCATTATTTGTGATGTTAATTTTTAATATCCCAGTAATTTTATGTAGTGGTAAAAAATGGCGTTATTTCAAAAAACCAAATAATATATCTTCAAAAATACTCCGTGTACTTACAATATTCTGGACTATGCGAAGTTGATTCAATTGAAACACACAAAAATACAAGAGTCATAGTGACTGTTTTTAATTATGTTTTTAGTGCTACACAGAGTTTTAACCTCGCTAGACCCAATGTCCTCACACGAGGCGGACAAAATGGATTTTATATTGAGTCTGGTTACAAGGCCTTACGTCTCTTATGTTATGCTTAGTTTCTTCCCACACGGTCCTCCGCTACGCAACTGGCAAATACAATTCTTGGGCTTTGCACAGATGAACAGATCATATCCGACCGGATTGTGTTGACAAAGCAAGCGGCATGGTCGTGTGTGACGCGCGGTCCGCGGGATTAGACCAGTGTCCATCTTTGCTCGTCATAATCGTGATTATTGCGACAAGTGACAATCGACATATCACGCACGTTTGATAGAGAGGGCTCACTTCGAACAAATAGGATTGGAACGGACTGTCCACTTAAAGACATTTGGGCAAGCTATTTTGGTGACGATGGTGACGATGCTTACTGGTAATACGTTCAGGAATTATTTTTGGCGTTTTGATTCAAGCAAATACAAACTGATCAATACTACGGGGCAAAGCTCATGAGGTTGATATCTTTGTAATCATTTATTCATTAGAATAACAAGAAGATGGCTTCTTTTCAGTAAATAAATATCTGGGACATTTCCACACACGGCCAACTGTCACCAAACTAAGCAGATCTTGTACTATTGACGTCAAAGACTAATAATACTAATACATATATATTTATAAAGGCATATTTAAATACATAATCACACCCAGACACGGAACAAATACCTATGTTCATCACACAATGCTCTGTTATTGAGGGAAGCCTTTCTCTAGCAGTCTG
Organism: Maruca vitrata; assembly: GCA_039566165.1. Classification (NCBI taxonomy): domain Eukaryota; kingdom Metazoa; phylum Arthropoda; class Insecta; order Lepidoptera; family Crambidae; genus Maruca; species Maruca vitrata. Next base: position 16,396,496 of record CM076914.1, on the reverse strand, counting down.
CCGGACATCTTATGTCAATAAAAACAATCGCTATAGTCCAAGAAATATTAAATCATTAACTTGAAGTTGGATGGTTTAGCAATTGTTCTAAAGCTGTAATAAGCCTGAAGGTACAACCAGAAATTTTGGCGGTAGTACACTTTTCAAACAGATTTCTTTAAACGCCATTAGCCCCGCCCACTGGCCAATAGAAGAGCACTTGAAGAAAATCTGTCATAATCCAAGCAAAATCGTTCCAATAGTAGGAGGGCTAGCAAGAATTTTTTGGTAGGTATTTGAGGCAAGCTGAAAACTTATCCTGTACCACTCCTATTATATCCCAGTACGAAACTGCAGACCTGGCTGGTGAGTAGCGGGGCTAAAGCAAACCCCCAAAAATATTTTTCATATTTTTATTTATAACTAAAAAATAAGACTCACTAAGACAAATTATTTCGATGGAACTTCTACCTGTCAGGTGAACTGACAAATTATATTTTTTGGATTATAAAATATATTTTTTATAAAAAAAATTGGGGGTTTGGTTTAGCCCCGGTACTCAGCCAGGTCTGCGGGTTTGTGTTGGGATATAATAGGAGAGGTACAGGACAAGTTTTCAGCATGCCTCAAATATCTACCAAAAAATAATCGCCAGCTCCTTGACCACAATTGGGCGGGGCTTGCTCTGACAGACGCGAAATTGCCAAGCGATTTTCACCTTATAGGTGGTCGACCGCCAGCGTTGCCGATAGTACAATTTTGAATTCAAAAAGACTTTCGGATCTAAAAGACAAAGGTTCTTATCCAATCGTCTACAGCTACTTCATAAAAACAAATCGTAAAGTGCACTTCGTAAGTATTCAACATCAAACAGTAACATAATGATATAATCTAATTTTCCTAATTGCTGTTACTATACGTAATAACGGTGAACACTCGTACAAAAGGCGGGGGAAAAAAGATCTTTTATTTATGAAAACAAAGCGGCCCTGTTTCTTTTGAGTGCTAAAGTTTTTACTCAAATTTAGTAAGAGCAAAATTGTTGGGTCTTGGACAGTTAGTGTTGTGCAATCCTCGTTGCCAGTTGTTGCATGTTGTGTTAAATATAGGAATTTACTGTGTTTATATTTTTACTCTTACGAAATTTGAGTCAAATCTAATGATTATTACTATGACCATCGTTATCAACTCATATACGTTTCCACTGCTAGAGCACGGGCCTACCGTTAGCTAGGACAATCAGGCCTTAGTCAACCACGCTATCAAGTGCGAGTTGGTTGTAGGTATACACAACCATGAATTTCTTTGCCCGTACCTACAAGGTTACCTCACCTTATTTTCCTTCACCGTCAAAGCGTCGAATAATCGTTCATACGAATTCCAAATTTGAAAAACACTGTGGTAAGTGGCGGGGTTTGGACTGGCAACCTCTCGCATGGCAAGCGACGACCTTAACCACTCGGCCATCGAATTTTTCAAATAATATAATAGAGCAGCTATTATTCCGCAATACAAAAAATCTAACAAAACAATTAAAGGTCACTCCTTTTCAAGGTAAACGGGACACATTGTAAGACAAACGCGGAACCTCCATTTGCGCGGTCGAGTAGAACGCAATAGCCTTTTGTAAAAGCGTAATACACTTACGGACCGGCTCTATTTTAATATGTTTTGCTAAACGAGGGCGGAGTGGGAGTGATGCGTATTTGCGATGTCTGAAACACGCGGATTATAAAAAATATTAACATAAAAAATAAAACCATTAGTAAGCATAAAATATTTTCAATTGAGGTAATCTGTAACTGGCTGCATAATAGTTATCTATACAACTAGGGGCCGCTAGTATATACAAAGCGTTTATGGGATACTTTTACTCTTAAACTGGTATAAAAATAAACAATCAATAGCTAAATTAAGCAAGAAAATGCATAATATTGAGAGCATCTCTAACGTTTGACGAGCAAGTATTAGTTAAAATAGCTAACTGAAGCAAGTTATATCGTTATATTGATTCCCAGAGCTAGCATGTCTAAAGGTTTACGAGTAATGGATAGTAAATTATTATTTCGGAACATCAAACATAGACGGAGACAAATGTTTGTGCCCGTCTATCTATGTTTTAATATCTCATCATTCATATGTAATAATGCTTATATATTTAAATATTTTTACAGAAAAAAGTGTAAGTGTATGAATGAATGAAATGTATGAATTAATGAAATGTATGAATTAACTGACTCAAAACATACATTAGAATCAAGGGTCAAACGTAAAAAATAAATAAATACTTGATAATCCAAAATGTATGTAAGCGTACCTAAAACAGAATCATACACACATCCACACTGATATTTAAACGTCAGTAAATAACGCGTTTTCTTACTTGTCTAACATTTTCCGAATCTCCACACATCCTTCCCACATGGGATATGGTCTCACTAAACGATCCCCAAGACGCGGGCACTTTGCTGTGTCACAATGGTGTTAGTAAAACCGCGTCCGACCCCCGATCGCTATTCAATACATACTTCATGAAATATTTATTGTGTTCCAGGGGCGATAAAGATTCATACAGTGTAGAATTACAACCGGCTGGTGTGTTGTGTTCTGTTTTGTGTTTTTGTACGTGTTATCTGTGTTGAAACAGTTTTGCACAAAGTGTTGTTTATAGCTGTATTGAAATATGAAGGATTGATAGATATTTTTATTAAGAGAAGAAATTTTACTTAAGTTCAAAGGCATTTAGAGTTTTTTTTAACATAGTGTCAGCTTCAACAGCCATGATTCACATTTTCAAGTTAATATACATAGTCATCATCATCAGCCCATATACGTACCGACTGCTGGGGCACGGGCCTACCCTAAACTAGGGCGATACATAGTATTGTCTATTCATTATTTACAAACTAGACAGAAGACACGGAAATCTCACCCGTGACCACGAGCTCTGTAAAGATCTCGAAACGTTTAGAAAACTGTAACTGTTCGGGATATTTACCATGTTGTTTTGTTTTAATGAGCTCCCGATATTTCGGCACTGTTGCAAGCGCCATGATCACGGGTGAACTGTAGGACTGCGAGAATGACGGTAGGTCTAAGGGCAGACATATCGGTCTACCCTCTTTCTAAGTCTTTTATTACGCACGACACCACTACCCTCGTTCACAATATTGTCACTCCGAATTCGATCACAACACACTACACTTACAGTATCACATCTTTTTTCGAGAACGGACACTTGTTTATTTTTATTTTTACCTAAACGTATCACTGGATGCCATACATTCGACAGTTGAAACCCATCCTCACGATTGAAGTTTTTGAATTTTATTTCAACTGCTTCCCTCACAAATCGTGGGATATAATGGCGCTCTGTAGAAAGGACTTTAGGGTTATGTAACTCAATCCAGTGGTTCGTTCCCGAATCTATAAAGATGTTGAGCAATTGCCGATTTTTGTGTTTGATTGTCCTTGACTGCCCTGATATGCTCTTTCACACGGCACGAAATAGTTCTTTTCGTTTGCCCTATGTATGAGCTCCCGCAGCTACAGATCAATTTTATAAACGCCTGGTTTTTCCAAAGGAAGCTATCCTTTGGGGAGCGTAGAAACTGTGATAGCTTTTTAAGAGGAGTGAAGATAGTTTTAACTGAGAATTTTTTAAATAAGTTCGAGATCTTATCTGTCACTCCTTTTACATACGGCAAATATGCTGGATGCCGATCTACCCTATAATCCAGGCGTTTACTGCGTGTCGGTCTTGAAATTCGCCCGCTGTATCCATTCCTCCGTAAGACGTCGCTTATGTGTTTTATCTCATCATTAATATGTTCCTCGTCACATAGATTATATGCACGGTCTGTAAGCGACTTCACTACAGAGTTCAGTTGACGCGGATGATGATGTGACTCTGCATGTAGGTAGCGATCAGTATGAGTTGGCTTCCTGTATACTGAATGGCTGAACGAACCATCGTCTCGAACTTCGACCAGCACATCTAAAAAGGCAATGCTCCTCTCTTTTTCCATTTCGTACGTGAAATTCATTTTCCTATGGATGCTATTTAAGTGTGCCAAGTAGTTCTGCACGGTACTTTCATCACCCTCTACAATACCAAAAATGTCATCGACGTACCGCTTCCAAATTCTAATACTATAAGGGGCCGTGGCAATGGCTCTGTTTTCAAAATGTTCCATCCATAAGTTTGCAACTACAGGACTTCCCATTGCCACACCATCTATTTGGAGGTAATATTCACCTTGTTATATGAAGTAATTAGTCGAAAGGCAATGTTGCACCAATTTGGCATATTCCACAGGAATATCATTTTTCTTTCATTCTACGCTTAATTACTTCCATACAGTCAGTAAAGGGAACGTTTGTGAACAGTGATTCTACGTCAAAACTGACCATCACTTCGTTCTTATTGATATTACTAAGTCGCAGAATGTCAATAAAATGTCTGGAGTCCTTCACGTACGATGTGGTGCCACCCACCAATGGCTGTAGGATACCGGCTACATGCTTTGCCAATTCATAAGGTCGGAGAATCAATTTGACTCACTATTGGCCGCAGAGGTACATTTGGCTTATGAACCTTTGGTAGTCCATACAATTTGGGAGGTTGGAGGTTTCTCGGTCGTAGGAGATACGTAGCAATATCATCACCAATAGCCTCCTTGCACTCCTTAATGAGCTTTTGGGTTGCCCGATTCGTCCTACTCGTCGGGTTATAGCTCACTTTTTCATACGTACTTATGTCACTTAGCAGGTCTCTGACTTTCTTATCATAATCAGTGACATTTAAAAGTACTGTCGCATTGCCCTTATCCGCCTTCAACACTATTACGCTCTTATCATTTCGGAGGTCTCTCAGTGCGGAAAGCTCTTCAGAAGAAATATTTGCTTTGGGAGGTTTCGCATGACGTAAGGTAACGGCGACATCTTGCCTTAAGGTTTCCGCGTCCGCCGCAGGAATCCTGTTACGTCTAACTACCTCCTCAACTGTGCCTATAATTCCTTCATAAGGGATGCGATTAGATGTGGGAACGTAATTAAGCCCTTTCTCCAGTATTTGTAAAACAAAACAACATGGTAAATATCCCGAACAGTTACAGTTTTCTAATGTGTGTAACCATGACAGTTTAAAATTATATCTCGAAACGTTTAGTCTCTAAATAATATGTTTAGAATAACAATAACGCGTTAAATCCTTAAAATTAGTTTTATTTCAAAGTTAATTTACGTTATTAAGTGACAAACTGATCCATAACACACAAAGTACTTCACTTAAATAATGATATAATAAAAAGATAAATCCGTAAAATTTGTTTTGTTCACAGATTTTTTTTATGTGTTTTAGTGACCTAATATATATCCATCATAATAGTATTAACCTCTACATCCCTCAACACCAACTGAAAGCAGTACAAAACAATTGTTCCACGCTCATTACTCTCGCTAATAACAACACCCTTGTAAGTCAATAGACGGAGTGTGTGTGGGTAAACAATCCACCGCATGCGAGTCATTTAGAAGCATTGTTTAAAATAATATCGCTTATGATTTATACGCGTTCCACCGCTTCAATATATCACTGGCTGTGCGATCTTAATTCTTGGGACCCACTCAATGTCCTTTCTGTGTGGTCCAAGTTGTTTTCAAAGAGAATATAATCACTACGTTTTAGTTGTTTTAAGCGAGGTGTTTTTTTTTTAACTTTGTGACAACGCTGTAGTTTGACAGGAGAAAGATGGTCGTTACCTTATAAAAATAACTTCCGTTTTTATTGTTTTTTTAGGCATAAATATTTTACTGAATTCTTATAATTTGTTTTTTTTTTTCGTTTCAGGTAAGTGCTGAATTTGTGCATACTGATTGATGATGATAACTTAGCTTCGAACTAACTGGGTGAGTTTAGCAAAATTATACATTTAGGCCAAATATGTAATGGTTAGTTCAGTACTGCGATGATTTCTTAGATTCCGTATACATATTTAAGTTTTCCTTACGCTCTTGGTAGCTTGATGAACTTATTTTTTATTTAACTTTTAAAATTCTGGAACCAGTGTTAAAACTGAAATATTTTCTAACCGTTTCCACCATGACTTCGGTAAACGATTTTTAAAATATTAGTAAAGAAAAAAAATTATCAGTTGCCAAATTAAAAAATAAAAATTTTCATGAGAGCTTCAAAATATACTTTCACGCTGACACGCTTACAAAATCTTCTGACCGCCACAGTCCGTCCCTCACACCGCAGCGTAAGGCTTCAAGCAAATGCTTATTTATGTTCGAGCTACAATGAACTTGTCCCGCGCTCAATTCGTTTCACAGCATTAGACTGTGCGCGGCATTGTGCCGTACAATGCTGCATTCTGCTCTCGAGTTTTAAATAGGCTTTCGTTGATCGGCCCTTAATGGAATACCTATTGATAGGTTACGGTGTATTTTCTGTCTGGATCTAGAATTTTTTTGCGTTTTTGCTTTTATTTTTTTTTAAGTGGTTATTTGTTAGGTTGTTACTTGATTCAATTGTTTATGTTTTCACAAAAAAAATTGTCTACTGAGGACTTTTAAATTTCACGAGATTGTTTGATTTGTCAAAAATGTTTTGAAATCTAGTAGACTAGCAATCAGAAAACATCACAGCACATATTGTATCAATTATACATTTTAAATCACTCGCCCTTTTAAAAAAAACAGTATTAAACTCGTTGTGTAGCTTTAAAGTTCTAAGCTCAATGGACAGACAGCCAGAAGTTACTTTGTAGTGCGTATTGATACTAATAAGGTACTCTCATTATACTTTTATGCAGTACTTCAAGTGAAAAAAACCTGCACATCTTCTCATAAATAAATCACAATATCAACTACACAAGTAAAGATTTCTTTCACCAATACTTTCCTCTAAAACTTTGCATTTTATGTCCAACGTCATAGAGTTGATTATAGCATAAAATGATTAAGCAGACGGACTCAGGTGGTACCGATGGCCGGTCTAATTAAACTGGGAAAGAAGGAAGGTCCTTTAAGCGAATTAGAAGGGTTCCCGAGCTCAGATTTGGGACTCGGAGGGACGAGTGAGGGCACCTCGTTTGGTGTTGTTCGAAGAAAGGCGTAATGGAAATAAAAATTAGCCGCCGTTTGATTGTAAATTGTCTAAGGGACGACACAGTTTTTTCTAATACTTTTTAATCTTCTATTTATGTAATATTTCTAAATTAAAGTTTTGCAATCACTACTTGCTTTATGAGTATAATTTGAAAAAAAATTATTACAGTCAAAGACTATCGTGATTTTATAGTGTATGGTCAACATAAGCTTTTTTATTTTACTAAGTGTTTTAAAAAGTGACTTTTGTATCACTATTTCGTATTTTTCGTATAAAGAAAAGGCGCTACTTGTGTCTGTCTGTGTGTATGTATGTATAAATAAATCATTAAAATTACGCAACGGATTTCGATGTTTTTTTTAATAGATAGAGGGATTCCAGTGGACGGTTTTTATATATAGTATGCTAGAAGCGAAGCAAGGGCGGATCACTAGTTTCATAATTTTCGTAAGAAATTAAAGATTAAAGCAACATGTTTGTCCATCCATTATCCCCATTACCAGTTCTTTTATAAAACACAAGCTCGATCTAACAGAAACAAAAAGTCGGTAGCGTAGATAAAATTCAAGTACAATATCAACCAGATTTGTTAATATTAAAACGGTCTCTTTGCTAGGATTAACTTTATATAGGTTTTGTTTACTTTGGTAATCCTTTTGCACTGAGCTAGTGGGGCCATTTGGGCCTCGGGCGTGTGTGGGACAAGGAAGAAGATGAGGGTTAATTTAATAAATAGGTGCTCTGTTTTGGTACTATTGATCCTTTTAGTAATTGTTTTATAGGGTTAAATGTTGATATCGTTAAATATGTCTGTGTAAAGTTATCTACGTGAAAGGTATAGCATAGGGGAATCATAAAAAAAAAGTTTTAAAATGCATACACATTTGATTGACTGGCTCGACTTATGACGGACCTATTATTGTATCGTATCTATTCTTGATATAAGAATCCTAAATGAGATCTCCACTTGGAACAAATATTAATTTTTACGTGTATGTACATGTCTTAGTTTTATAGCCGTTATTTGGACCTAACGCTATTTACAAAGCGTCCGATTGCTTTCGCCCATGGCAGCCTATCCCAATGGAGATTAGCCAATTGCGCAGGACATTTATAGTGCACAAGTGTACTTGCAAATACAAGTGCACTCTCTATTCCTTTACTCTCGCAGTTCGGTGTGACGACAATCTGACATGACCGATGAGTGATCGGGCACAGGACCGAGGCACAGGCGAGCATCCGCCATCTTTATGATTTTAAAAGAAAGAAATTTCTTAACAGAAAAACTCGCAAAATGTTTGCCAGACCCCTGTCTCAAACCGGGGACCTCTTGGTTCCAACGCAGTACTTGCTACCAATAGACCAACGAGGCAGGACCTACTACTGTGGTGTCTCCATGTTAGACAAAAGATGATAATGATATGGTATTTTAGGACTTAACTAAGTAATCGTTATCTGTTAATCGCCATAATCTAGTGCATTGGACCTCCTCATAAAGAGAGTCCAGGAAGCGACCTCCTCTCTAATTAGGGAGCATGAAGACCCGTATAGAGGACGGCGGTTGCCGAACGGATTTTTAATTTGATCAGGATTTTGCGAACTAACCAATGCGAGGGGAGTGTAGTATGAGCGTGGTGTATTAGTAAGAGATATGTATGTGTTAGTATGTAACTACAGAGTAGTGTTTGTGATACAAATTTGTCTGGCATCTTTGATTGTGTGATGTTTTGTTTTTTTTTCTATTCTTATTCGGTACATCGTTTGAAAAAGGACACATGTGAACCGTGTACATACACTTGTTGGGTACTTTAAAAGTAGTTATGTTGAGCTAAGTTATAAACTAAGTGTTGGTAAGAAAGTTGACTTTAACAATTTCAAAACGAAATTCGTGACACAAAACAACATAAAATGTTTGAAACAATAATTTTGTGATTTATGCGTATTTAAAATAAATAACCGTATACTGTATAGATATTGCTAACTGTAATGACTGACTTTAGTTCCCAACAAATAAAAGTACTTGCAGGTCTATGATTTCTTCGCTAAGAAGCCTTAAGAAGCTAAGTTTATCTCAAAGCTAGGGTTGCAAGCTCCGGTTAAAGTAGTGAATAAAATTCATACATATTAGAGTCGTCGAAATATACAAGTCTACTTTGATTAGCTAGTGAAGGGACCTACTTAGTTTTCTTAAAACAAGCCCAAACCAACCTGCCTCAAAGGTGAATACGAATGTTAATACATTCTTAAACAAAGTATTTTACATGTTTCTGCTATTTATTATGATTTTTATGATAATTTATAAATGGGCAGTATGTTGAACAATTTTCTATGATTGTTTTCCATTTCTTCGTCGTCAACCCTACTCGGAGCAAGTTTTTATCAAAGACGGAAGTATCGGAAGGTAGTTTTGATATGAAAACTTGGAAAGTTCGGTCGGCCGTCCGAGACTGCACGAGACGGCATAAAAGTCATTCAATGCACAAAGCTTTAGTGGGCTTCACAAGCTTTTATTTCATACGGTTTCATTATCTTACATTTTGCTCCAAAAGGAATGGTGGCAGGTGGAACTTTTTTACTACGGTCCAGTTGTTTTGAAACCGATGTTTGAAACATATTAATGAAAAACAAAAATTGCTGTCTTTTAATGCACGATAATTCACATTGAAGATTGGCTCGGTGGAATAATTGTTAGTGACCGTGGCTAAGGTTTTAAGGGTTCGATTCCCACTCGGGACAAATATTTGTGTGATGTTCAATGGGTGTTTGTTTCGTGTCTGGGCGAAATAATGTATCTCAGTATTTATTTTTAAATATCTTTGTATGTATATCAGTCTCCGACCACCATAGCTCTGCTTACTTTGGGGTCAGGCAGCTGTGTGTGGAGATTTTCTGAAAACAATATTTAATTACTAAGAACCGTTCGAGTTATACAATTTGTATAATTAGTTTGATTTCAAACAAATATGCACTCCTTTATAATGTTGAAGTCAACAATCAAAAACTCCTGCGTTATGTGTCATTATGACGCAAATCAGTCTTAACACACTGAGCTTGCGCAGGGCAGTGTAAATGCGTTTGCGTCACTAAGTAACACACAAAAGACCACACCGTTACGTATCTCTAATTTGCTTTGAGTAACTCCAGGGGACTGATATTGCGCTAGAACCCATCTCGTTCTGAGGACTGTTTGCTGTCTGCGTCGGTAGGTAATAGGCGAAGTACTTAACAAATAGTTTCACTGCGACTCAAAGGGATGCGACATCGAATGCCCAGGTCTAACTCATAAAGGCCTTTGAAATGGCCGCCAGAGGAATTCAATAATTTTATTGCAGTACAGGGAACTGTTTGTTGTTTAGTCTTGGTGGTGTTAATTAGTTTCAGATAGTATTTAAGTGTGTGCTTAGAATCCAATTGCGAAGGTAGAGTTTAGTTAGCAGTTTTTTTTTAAGATAATCAGGGTCTCCGATTATTGTATTGAATATATAAATAAATATCTAGGTCATTGGCCAAACTAAACAGTGCTTGTACTATGGGCGTCAGAGACCTATATATACACATAAATTATTAAAAAAAATACATACTTAAATACATTATTACACCTAGACACGGAATAAACAACAATGTCATCACACAAATATTTGTCCCGAGTGCGAATCGAACCCACGACTCTTGGAACCGCCAGGCAGGGTCACTAACCACTGTTCCCTTGAGCCAGGCATTTGATTTGAAATATTAGGTAGTACCAACATAAAGTGTTTACGTTAGAAAGGTTCTCCACTGATAGACAATAAACTGATCATACAAGAGAGTTTATATTTCCATCATCATCATCATCATCATCCATAAGAACCCTAAAAATTCACCCTGTTTCCTCATACGCAATTCCGATCTAATAAGAATCGCGATATCAATATAATTACTTAAGCTTAATTAGATTCATACACGACAAAGGGAGGATGAAAGGGAATCTTTGGCTCGGGATGGATCCAACGAGGCGTGTTTTATAAGTTATGTGACGTCATGAGCAATATTAGTAGCTTAGCGATGAAGGAAGACCCTTTAAGGACTCTATAATGTATTGAAATTTGTGTGAGTAAAGAAATTACTTAGCCCGGAGTCAGGAAGTTGGCGGTTGCGTGACTCGTCACGTTAAGCCAGTGGTCCTGCGCCCAATCTCTCATCGGTCATGTCGGACTGCTGTCTCATCAAACTATGAGAGTAAGGAAACAGGGAGTGCACTTGTGTTTGCGCACTATAATATGTCGTGCGCACTTGGTTGATCTCAATTTAGGTCGGCCGCCATGGCCAAAATCGGTCGGACGCCTTATTTATTCAATAAAATTAAATGAACTTTAGGTATTCAGCTTTAGTTTAACATGAAGTTTAGCTAATTGCTAATGGCAGTAAGATCTTATACTACATAACTGAAGGTTTTATAAGTCTGCTCTCAATCGCTTCACTTCATAAGTTTTCTAATAAAGATTTATTTATTTATTTATTTTACTTTACAAACTTTATAAAAGGATATTCTTTTCTCTATAATATCGTGAAAGACTGCAAGCGTACCTTACAACTACAAGATAGCACTGAATATCGTACGAGTGTGTATTCCATTACCTTTACTAAATAAAACCATAACATATCTAAACACTATCAAGCAATCAAATACACTCAACAAATCTCAATCCGCAACTAAAATCACATTGAACGGTGCCGTCAAAGTCAAAATTTAATTCTGTTTCATCCGACGTACAAATATTTAAATAGCTTACCTACGTGCCGCGCGGGAAAGTTGTATGCCGACTTAGTGCGCCATAAAGGGAATTATTAACTCACGTGTCTAGTTTAGGGTTATCAGAGTGATGCTCCCCTGGTAAGAGATGAATGAGTAAACGCCAAATTATGAATCAGAAAAAACAATGTAAAATTTTCTACAAAAAAAATTGGCGGCAATGAAGAGTCGTTAAGTTTGTGTTTCAGCCCTGAGATTAATAAGTTACTTTAGATAGATGGACGGATAAACGAACTGACGGATGTATGGACAGTGTAGTCTCGATAATAGGGTCCCGTTTTTACCCTAACAGTACTAATTATTTGATTTCAAAAAATGACTACGCGATCTTTGTCGCTGTCGGGTTGGTGGTGGTGACCTCTTCTTATAATCCTTGTATTTGTGTGATATTTCTTTGTTTGAGTTGAGTCACGTTTACTAATGTATCATTGTAACTTTTCGCGATTTTTGATGACGTGGTCAATCAAAAATCTTCAGGCTCTTCAGGCGCGGCGTGAAACGGCATTTACGCAGGCCTTCAGGGTGAGTGTGACAGGCTCAATACGATCTATTGTGCCTGTCGACCTCATATTTGGATCTCACTACCGTTTACCATCAGGTGGAGTGAGGTCATCTTGTTAGCCTTTTATAAAAAAAATAAAAATTTTTCGTCCTGGGCTACTTAACTGACATTTAAAATTCTAAAGGTACTTTGGTAAATAATCTTTTAATAGAAAGTGTGTGAAAGTGAAAGTGTCCGGGATATTTACCATGTTGTTTTGTTTTAATGAGCTCCCGATATTTCGGCAATGTTGCAAGCGCCGTGATCACGGGTGAACTCATCATGGCGCGACACTTTCAGTTTTCTAATGTGTATAACCATGACAGTTTAAAATTGTATATTAATCTTTTAATACCTATTACGCACTGTGGTAACCCTATAGTAGTTAGAAAACATCGCGGGTGCTGTAACCCTCAGCTGGAGTGTAAATGTGTGCAAGGGAATACTTTAGTGATTTAAGTATGGTTTGTTTGCGGAGCCCGGTAGCGATAAAGTGGGAATATGGGGGGTGGCCCTAATTTGAGGACGAATGTACCGCAAAAGTGTGACGTGATTAACTAAGTTAGTGGACATCGTAGTCGTATTTTATTTAGTTATTTTTTTTTACTTGTTTGAAAAAACAAACGAAATAAAAAAAAACAGGTAAATGAATTCAAACTACATTCTTTGATGAATTAGAGGTGAGAGCTATACGCTCCCCCGCAATCCTAGGGATGATGATAAAACTACTTCAAGCCATCATTATTGTTAGAAAAAAAAACTTAAGTAACGAGAGTAAACATTTGTCCAGTTCAAATTTATAGCATTCTATTTACGATTTTCTCAGTGGTAATCTGTCTTGTGTATAAATAAAAAATTACCCAACCATTCAATCCTACTTTCTATAAACTACTCACATCACAATAAAACACAAACCGTTCCACCGTACTACAATCATCAAGATATAACCCGTAACTGCGGGCAGGTATTATTTGAATGTCGGATCGATCGGCCCCGCTGACCCACGAGATAATAAAAAGTTGAATGGTACTATGCCCGTCCTATCGGAAAATACAAGTGGATCTTTAGTTCTGCGACTCGCCGTAACAATGTAGCGTACCGTCGCGAACGGAAGTGGAACGAGTATTATTGCTCGTTTTCAGGGTTCCGGATTTGGAAAGAAAACGGGTTGTTATTAGGGTTAATTTTTTGACCGTTTGTCTGTTTGTCTGAGTTTAATTAATGTTTAAATCATCCAGCGACATGATTATAACATAAAATTTTACTTTCAACGTGTTCCGCAAACATATAAAAAAATTAAAATTAATATTATGACATGGCAGGAAGTTATATCTGCCTACCCCTCTGGGAAAAAGGTTTGATTTTATATTATGTTATGTTATTATGACATATATTTTTATTTATCTTCATCTTAGTATGAGAAATGTTTTAATTAAATTTATTATTTATTATAGTTTGGAACACTCAGTTAAAGTCTGACTCACACTTGACCGAAGTACAAGGCTTTTTATTGGAGTGGAACAGTCGGGGGGACTGGTTCAGCTGTCAAGCTGAAGACTGACTTAAAGCCACTACAATTACCTACAATTTTTTTATTATTCTTTCTTAAATATACCTATTGTCAATGCTAAAGTACACAATTAGTTTAGAGTCAGAGAAAACTCTATGTTGTCATTAAATGATATATAAATATAATAATAATCCATAAAGGAGCACTTTTAATAAATTTTAAATTTATTATTTTTTTGAAAGAATTGGGCAGTACGTGTAAGAAAGAAAGAAAAGAAAGAAGAATTACAGTACACAATCATGATATTATTTAATCGCGCGTACGCAGAAAGTACAAACCATTCGCAGTTTCCTCTTAACTTAATCACAAAGCCATACAAACGCGAAAATAATTGCATCGACCTTACATAAACTCAACAGTCACTCCGGAAGCCATTTACAAAACTAACAGGATCTGCAAGCGGACACGTAATCTTGTCGTTTAAACAATCCTTAGCCGGAGCAGACGTTACAAACGACTTGTGCATAGGACTGTACCCGAAATTCCCAGGCCAAATCCCAAGAGTATTTGCCGAGTATAGGCGGGTGGGACGACCCGCGTAACGCGCTTCTTGTTATGTATTTCCACCGATACATTTTTGGGTTAAATACCTGCATGGCTAGAGGGCATTTGGGTGATGGTTGTCTGCTTAAGATCGCGATTTAATAATATTTATTAAAATAACTTTTAGTTAGTTTAGTCTGAATTAGTCGGTGTATTTTTTAAATAAATAAAATGTGCAATATATTTTTTGTATGCATGCCACCAATAATAAATATTCAGCTCAGCTATTAAATTACATGATAATATCTTGTAATTTAATTTGAAAGCTGAATATTATTTAAGCTTTGATAATAGAAGACCCACGTATGCTTTTACTCTGCTTACTTAATTTTAATTTTATTTTATCAGAAAACACAGGAAGAATGTAAAGATTCTTCAAAATATTATTAATATTTTACTAAATCAAACCACGCGCATAAATATTTTTAGTACAGATAAACGCTGTAATTTTCCTATTAATTTCAAAATTAAACCTTAACAACCCACCCTCAACGTAAAAGCATCCCGCAAATAGTTACAACAAGAATTGAAATTGCATCCCCGTAAGTTAACTCCTTGGTACAATCGCTTTAAACCCCGAGCCTACCCGGGGGGATTACGCCTTACTCCCAAATCTCTTGCCGATGTCTCTTGCGTAATTGTGGATTACTGGAGCTCATGTTTTCGTCTGTTCGCCGGGTAACTTTTTACAACCGTTTTTATGTACCGAATGGGACAAATGAGTTTGTTACGGGTTATCCGTCGATTTGTTATGGTGTGCGACGGGATAAAGAATGCTGGTACGACGTGGTCTAGATTTTGGAATATCTACGATATACTAAATATTAGTTTTTATAGGTCTACACGCGGTATTAGGAGTCGCAAATACATTACTTAGGTAGGATATAAATAAGTATTATAACTCATTAATAGTTCACTACACTAATTAAATTTGTTAAGCATAGAACCAAATACATATATGCAAGATAATACGATTTTAGACTTTCGCGTTCCATTACATCAAAACACAGGTACGCGCATGATATACTTGTGTGCAACATAAGTCTAAGAAATCAAAAATACTTTATTAATTTAAAGGCATTTTACATAATGCACTAACTAATACAAGCAATACAGCAACATATTGATTACACTCAGCGCTCTGAAAGCGATTCTACCGAAAAAAATCAACGAAAAACTCTCTAACCGATCATCTAACTAATAGTAATAAGTCAGTAACCACAAAAAAGTCTTGAAATCCAAACTTAATGCCACCAAGTCCATTCCCTTCGCGTTACAAACACTGTCAGCATTAATCATCCCGGAGCCGTGTGTTCGCAACCAGTCTCAAATGATTAAGCCAATTATCGCTCCGACCCTGACGGGACCAATCCAAATTCAATTTTTCAACACCTCAGCAAGCCAGCGGACACCGCTAATTTCAATCCGGTTCGATCCGGTCCAATCCAGCCTACCTAGTTCGCTTGCAAATTAAATTTTTCATCGGCGAATGGACCGGCGTGATGTTAATATCTGGTGACCGGCGAGGTAATGTGTTTTGCGCCCGGGCCGGATTCAGCCGAATACCTGGTAGTGGATACGAATCCGATTTGCGGGACGGATGGATGCTGGACGATTTTGGATGTGTTGGGATTTTGGGCGAGGTTTATACAGGTGTTAGGCATTGCTTGAAAGTTAATGGACGCTTAGTGGGTTTTGGTGGTTTGCTATCTAGTAGTAAATCGACTCAGCCGAACGTTGTTCATAGCTTACTCCAGGACATTTAGTAGTTAATACCTATGAAAATATATGGGTCTTGTTTATCAAAATTTCTAGGTATTTTTTTACTGATATTTGTTTTTTTTTTCTATTTTTGGCACTACTAGGTTGATGGCGCATTAGGTAGAGCCCATGTCTCATGCTTAAATTCCCACTCGGGACACATATTCCACTGTTGTTATGAATCTGTATAATGTAGGTAATAGGTAAGTTATGACTTTTTTTCTATTTGCACATCAACAACTAACTACCCATTCGACAAATAGCATTCAACATGACTGTATTTGATCAGTCAAACCTATATCTATGCGTTAACCCTACAAGGCACGCAGGGGACATCGCGACCGCGGCTCGCCACGGTCAAATGCTTATGAAAAGGCTCTGTCATTTGTAGGCCGGTCGCAAAGGAGCGGTGCGTAATGAGCGTTCGAAGCTTTCGGGCGCGAAGCTCAAAGCGATTCGGATAGGGCTGCCGATTCGTCAGCGACGCCGTTGAGGGTTGGGGGTAGAAGTGACCGGCAGATGTCACGGTGTTAGGAATAGGCTTTGATAACACATTGCTTCTTTGAAGACTTAATACTGAAAGATGATTAAAAGTTTAAGCGCTGATTTGCTAATTTAGTTTTACCGGTTTGAAATAAAACTATAAATAATTTTACGGATTAAACTCGCGTGTATTGTTAATCTAAGCATATTATTCCTCATATCATGTCTTGCCTGTGACCACAAGCGCTATAAAGAGCTCGAAAAGTCGGATCTCTAAATATTTTTTTAGGTTAATAAAACAGTCGAGTTTAATCCATAAAATTTGTTTTGTTTTGACGGTTTACTTGTTATATTTTGTATGCAATCTACTATAATAATATTGAAAAACGTTTTACAGATAAAAACTGGAGTTATAAAGCTCCATAGCTCTGGCGAAGGATTAAAAATCAACATTCCGGAAACAACATCCACTCGATTATTTTATTGTGTTTCCTATTCAACAAATAAATATCCGTACAACAATAAAATATTTATCAAGAAATATTCAAAGCAAATTGGCCGGTTTCGAACGAAAAGCCTTAAAATTAACTTAATTGAACTAATAGCTTCGGATATTTGTGAAATGAATATTGCCAGGTTAACTTACAAATAAATATTGTTATTTAAAATTGTGGTGGAACATAGGTACCTACGGCACTGAACGCTAATTGGTATGCCCAATCAGTTTTGGCCAATTATTTGACTATTGCATTGGTATAAACAAGTCGTGTCATGTTATCCGTGATTGAATAGTGAAATTGGATGGGTCGCGATGAATGGCCAATTAATTTTTACGGTGCAATTAGTCACAGTAATGAAATTAAGTAATAATTAACTTCATTGTTATGAATGTTCGGTATAATTTGCAGGTAATGTAAAATTTGTCACGTAAACAAATTTTGTAGACTCTAAACTCCCATAAGAGATAAGGCGAAGGACCAACGGTTTAACGTGCATTTTTAATGATAACTTTAAGTGAGTTAAATGAGTACTTTCTCTACAGAAAATGTCAAACAAATGTGGCTTAATCTGGGAAAGGACTCGAATCTAAGACTTTCCTCTTTACGCAGCGCTTGCCACCAATATAATTCTAAAAGTAGTCTTATACTACTACTCAAACAAAGAAAACGTATTCGATACTATCTGAAAACATCCCAAAGAATTGTGATGGTGAATAAAATTATTTATTACGCGCGTCGGAAGCAATACATTTCACAAATTCGCGCAATATCCCTCGTAAAATTCGTTACGGGTCTTGCTCGGTAAATATACTTGGAGATGCGGTCGGTTTCAATACTTATCGAGGATATTCATGAGAACGAGTTTCGATAACATGGTGTCATAAGAATAATCAGGAGGAATCTTTATTAAAATCTTGAGATCAATTACAGTAAAAAAAAGTTAACGGTATAATTTTTTTCAAAATTATTTTTTTGCACTTAATTTACGAATATCAGAAACAAATACAATTAAATATATAAATAACATACCCAGACACGGAACGAACACCTAAGTATTTTTTCTGAGTACAAATCGAATCCAAGACTCTTGGCAAAGAGGTACTATCCAATGCGCTATTGATCCAACAACATGCCAGTAGCTAATTATAAATAAGTAAAATTTTAAATCTATCGCGTGAAAATCATGAATGGAATTAAAAATCCTATGTTTTCAAGATAACGGGGTGGCGAGCGTTTGGAGAGGCCTATGTCCAGAAAGAATTGCGATGATGATGGTGATAATACAAACAAAATCTTCAGCTTAATAGTATTAAGGATAGATTTTGCCACTTTAATTTCATTGGCATATAAATTTAAAGTATATTCCAAATTCAACTTGCAAACAAATTAATTTAAGTATCGATACCATCGCCATCCAAACTTTAAGGGTGCAAGTACCTACGCCAACTAGTGGGTCAGTGCACGCATAACCCACATGTATCCGGTTTGAGAAACACTAACCCAGTCTTATAGCTGAGACCAGACTCGTCTCGGCGCATAACGACGTTATGTAGCCTCTAAATGCACGTCATAGCGTTTTATGAATATAGTTACTGCGTCATATAGCTGTGTTCTAGGGCATTAATATAGCATTCATATTATAACTGTTTAAGTGCTTTAGGTGCTCTCTTTGGTGTACTATGAAGATTCATTTGATATATGGATTTTTTTAAGGGTGAGAGCCATCCGCTCCCCCGCAAGTGCGGTGATGATGACGAGGCTACTCCGAGCCATCATCGTATATCAGTTAGGGAAAAATGGCATTTTTTTGGACTTGTAAGGGAGTGGAATGGCTCTCACCCCTAAAATATAATAATAATTTGATATATTCAAAATAAAATTGATATATGGCGAATTAGCCCTACTTAAGGTACATTTCTGGGACCCGTACTTAGAAGTGAAATTTCACTGTCCGCCTGTTTGACACGATGATAACCATCGAGTTAAAGTTTTCAGAAAATTTTGTATTTCTGTTGCCGCTATAATTACTAATACCAGAACCATGATTGTTTTTAAATACAATGGTTGGAAGACTCTGATATTTTACACCAATTATAAAGCTATAAAAATATTTCCAGTGAAACCCAATTGAGTTTATAGCCAATTTATAAGCGAAAATACTTATTTATGTTAGCTTATTAGTGTTTCACGAATTCAGTGGATCGACGAGTTAGTTGCGGGGTCAAATTATGAATCTCAATATAACAAAGAGAGGCCCAGGGCATCCAATCGAATATTTATGAGGGAGAATTTGCAGCTGATAAAACTCTGCTAGTTGGGCTTACTCTGTGATAAGCCGGCGTTTTGTGTTTGTCCTGTGTTTGGGTTTTGTTTAAATTTGGGCGGTTGTTGTGTTTTTTTTACATTTGTAATTCATTACATTATTTTTAAATTTCCCCGCTTATATAACGATCGTGACTGTATCATAAAAGTCCGTGAACATTTTTTTAACTACATTTATATCTTACAGCCATTATAATGTCTTAAATAAGTATTTTTTTGTGTAATATCATACACCTGTATGTTTCCTTAAAGTCTATTAAATAATTGATTTAATTTGTTGTAATTGGGTTAAGTTAAATTGATTAATGAAAGTGACAAGTAAGTCACTCAGCACGAGTACTATCTCTAGACACCAAAAGCAGCTCACAGCGTGCTACTCGGACATACGTTACTATTGGTGCTATTTTATACCGGTCTAACATATCGCTAAATTTTACAACTCGCAAAACTATGAAAGCCATTCGCAAACTGTTCGTACCATGAACACGGGTGTGTCTATATCCTGAGCTAATTGCCCACAGAGCCTCTTTAACTAGTTTTTGAAAGCAAAGGGTAGACGCCACGCTCTCATTCACACACTACGGTCCAAATTTACCGTCCTTATGTGTTTTTATGGAACTTATTTACATTGTAGAGTTTTTTGTTTTTTTTATTTAAATTCTGTTTTATAACTACTCATAATGAGGTATTTTTATAATTATTTATCTCGATTAGTTCCGTTTTCTGGATATTTCGTAAAAAAAATGTCGATTGATGACTCAACAATTTTTCTGATTGGCTTTTTTATTACCTACCAATAGTCGAACTCTCACCTGACATTTTCAAACTTTTTTCTTTATCTTCGGAGAGTATTGTGCACTGGGTTTTTATTTGCTGCTATCAGTGGTTAGTATTTTGGTCTTCATTCAATTATTGTTCAAGTCCTAAACTCGATGCCCCACTAGGAACATAATTTTTTATATAATTATTATCATCTCAAAAAAATCTGTAAACATATTTCTAAAACTACAAGGTAATTAAAAAAGTGCAACACAACACACATCGCCTCCGCTATAACCGGTCCTTTCGACCGACCCTCATTATTTTAAGTTCGGATTCAAAAGACCGATTTCCCAGGAAAAGGGGGGGGGGGGGTGGCATTCGAGTTCGCCCCCACTTGCCGCACTTTTATAGGCGGGTAATTGAATTTCCGTTTCCCGTAACAAACAGGAAGTCCTGTTTTCCACTCGTCCGGTGAATATTGCATCTGATAGAGTTATTATTTTCGATTAACTTATGTTCGCGATTAGGCGTGTTATCGTTTTTGTGGCGTTCGCGTGGTTTCGTAGTGAATTGAATTTTATGTATGTTGTTTGAGGTTTTACTTTAAACGTTGTTTTACAGTATCTTTGCTTTAAATTTTTGGCAATGGTTGTTTATGTGGTGGTGAATATTTTAATATCACTCAAAGTCTAGATAAGAAACCATAAGCGGCACTTTAATAGTGTCATGTTAAGTTAGACATAACAACAAGCAATTGAAACTTGTACAAAAATCATTTGACGTCAATTCGTATAACGAAAATGTTTCAAGAGATACCTTTATACTATGTAAGATCGTCGTACCAAGCAAGTAAAGGCAGTATATTCCAAAGTATTCTCAACTATTTCAAAATAGAATGAGCTAGAAAATGCATGTAAACCGTAGATCACTTTTATTTCTATCTCCCCTCATGAACTACGACAATCGTTTCCCTATTGATACCCGCAAATATTGAAAACAAGAATATAAATTTTACAAAAATTTCATATCTGAATTTTCTAACAACAAATTCACCGAAGAATATTGAAAAATCACCAATCAAATTTCGATTTAGCCTTCCCTCGTACGAGCTTTATCTTATTAGTACTTGAGTCGTAACGGAGTAGATAGAATATATTATTCTGGGGAGCAATTTATGTAGCTTGACGTGTAGGGTGACTACACATCGTACCCAGGCAGGAAACGTGTCACAACACAAAATGAGGTGTCTCGGTGTTTCTAGGCCTTAGTCAATTACCCTGGCCAAGAGTGGGTTGTAATTTTTGATATTATTTTAAAATATTTCTTTTATACTTTCTGGAGTGACCCGTAGTTTATTAGTCTATTGGTAACCAGCGCTGCGTAAGGATTGAAAGGAATCCCCGAGGTCGGGCAAAATTTGTGTGAGTTTTTCTACAAAGAAATTACTCAGCTCGGAGTTGGCGGTTGCACGCCCGTGCCTCGGAAAGCACTTTAAGCCGGTGGTTCATCTCCGCCTGATCTCTCATCGGTCATGTCGGATTGCCGAACTATGAGTGTAAGGAAACAGAGAGTGCACTTGTGCACTACGCACAAACTTGAGCACTATAATATGTCCTATGCACTAGGCTGTTCTTAATTGTAATCGGCCGCCATGGCCGAAATCGGTCGGACGCCTTAAAGTGTCCCGTACATTTTCAAAGATGTATTCCTGCCTTATCCCCATGTCACTTGTATCATGGAGACTGTCTTGTTGAGTTGACACAATAAACGTTTATATGAAAACTTTCATAACCGGCACAGCGTATGCACGAGTAGGAGCACGTCTCGTCGGTAAATAAAGTACTGGTAAATAATAAGGCAGTAAAACTCGCGTGTAAACATTTTATTTTTATTACATATATGGTCTATATATACTTATACGTAAAACGGAGCGATATTATATGCCGAGTAGTCAATTTGATAATGTTGCACGTAAAGATTATGTCCATTTATTTTGGAAACACACTTTCAGTTTTTGTTTTAATAGATTCAGAGAAAAATGTCTGAAGCTGATGTCAGTACTTAAGTTGGTGTATTGATTTTAGAATCTGGTGTTATTGTATCAACAAGCTTCTATTCATTCAAATGAGCTAGTAGAATTTAAATTTCAAAACTTAATAATATTATACTTTAAAATATTGTATCATGAGATACTTTCTCAGCGCTTAATATTAGTAAGATTAGTATATATCTGGTCGTAATTACACATTATGACCTTTTTTTTTAAATTTCAAATGTTGGTTTCGAATAAAAAAACATTCATGGGTCCACGGGCGTATGAATGTGCTTCCAATTTTAAATTTATCAATTTTTAAAAAACGAAAACAAACCGCTCGTCACCGCTCACACCGCAAAGTGTCGTCGAGCGGCCGAGCGCCGCACCGTTGTAAAATCGTGTGAAAATTGTAAAAATTGAAACAAATCAACCAGAGTGCCGTTGGCGGCACCTTCGCCGCCCAATTTGCGCGAGGGCACTAGACCCTGCCTGTGACGTCACCTGAGCACTGAAATTTATCGAGCGCGCGCCGCGAGCGCGAAAATAAAAACAAATTGGCAAGTGTCAAAGTCCATTCCGCGCGCGGGCGGCCCGGCGATCGCTTTTTGTTTATTATTTTTTTTCGACCACGGTTAATGTTTTGCGCGCAAGTCATAATAATGATAAAAAATTACGTAGCCATTATTTTTGGCCAGCATTTAGTCAACAACTTGAAACAAACGCATTAGGCCTTACTCGTTCTTAAAGTGATAAAAAAAAATTATACGGTTGAATTGAAAAACCAGCTCCTTTTTTGGAATCGGTTAAAAAGTAGGTAGCCATGATTTTAGACCAGCATCTAAACAAAAACAAATGCATGAGGCTCAAATCGTGTGGTGTTGAGTATATTATTTAATTTTGTTATCATAATTTCACCAATTTGTCTATGTAAGTATCAAGCATGACGCGAATATTGAAAATAAAAAGGAGATAAATGGGCTCTGCAAGTAATTTTGGACACTGTAGTCCGGTCAATTAAGACATTTCAAGTTACATTAAGTGCCAACATGCTGAATTTCAGTGAAATTGTTCAAAATATAATGATAAACAATGTCTAGAAGTTCCCCATCATTCCCCTGTAAGGAAAAAAAATAATTAAAGATCAAAGGTAAAAAAAATGAGATTTTCATGATTTTCAGCAAAACGGTAAGTTTTATCATAGTTGTTATCTTAAGATATTATTATGCTGGATTAAGTAACATGCTTCTTTGTACGAAGCAAAAATAAATCATAAACAAAACTCATATTATTAAGTTAGCAGACTCCCAAGCCAGATACGCTCATCATATCCTGCTATATTGAACTTGATATTGCTACATTACTTTACCTAAAAAGCGTTGTTACATCCTTAAACTGATCATCTCCTCGAAAAGCACTCATTGGAGAACTCTCCAAAACTTCCCAACGTAACATCCGTCCATACAAACGACCTGTCACCCATGACATTAATTTGCAACGCAACTCGTTCGCGTGAACTAACGCGAAGTCAAGCGCGATAGTACACGCGTATCTGAGTAACGTGATTAGCTTACTCCCCCCCCCCTCCCCCTCCCTCTACCAGCACGCAAGTGGAAGGGAGAAGGTATACGTCGTAGAGTGCATGTGTGGGGTGAAAAACATGTTTCTTCTTGAACAGTGAGGCCATTTTGAAGATGGGTGTAGAAATTGGTATAACTTAAACATAATAATATAGTTCATTTATTCAGATAATTTAAATCCATAATTCGTTTGTAACAATGTTCTTATATCTATGGTTAGTACTTAAATTATTTTGGTATTATTTATTAATTGACATAATGGATTTGCTCCGCATTCGGGGTTTTTAGGGCCGTGATCCAGTGCTGTCTCAGAGCACAATCCCACCTTCCCGCCAAAACTTTTAGAATACTGTTGGGACTGCCAAGCATTCTGTATTGGGTAGAGTGGATTTTTTTCTCATGATGGTATTAAAACCTTGTACGTGACATAGCACGCAAAGAAGTAATATAATTATGTCTGTAATCAACGAGGGCTTACAGTAGTCTACGAGCAACAATATTTTATAGTGATGCCAGTTAATAACTTACTGCACACCTATTTATCATGAAATTGCATTCCTATACTGTTGTGCACAAGATTCGCTGTAAGGCTGATTTTGGACGCGCTGACCAAACGCTGACCGTCAGCGCTAAAAGGAAAGTCCAGTATGCGTAGAGATTATAAGGACCGTTTAAAGTAACAATGACAGGTCGGCACCGATGCCCGATACAAAAACCTATCGGCGCAAAATATCAAAGTGTCGTTAGCGCGACTCTAAAATTTCCCTTACTGAGAATCATGTACACAACACTTATAGGACTGGCTCGGTGGAACAGTGGTTAGTGACTCAGGTTCAAAACCTACGGTTCCAAGAGTCGTGGGTTCGATTCCCACTCGGGACAAATATTTGTGTGACGAACATCGGTGTTTGTTCCGTGTCTGGGTGTATTATTAAATATAATTAAGTTTATTTGTGTATCCACTGTTGATCCTGATTTCCGTAACACAAGTGCTTAAGCTACTTACCACGGGATCAGATCAATGTACGTGATGTTGTGTAATATTATTATTATTATTATTATAGGAATGCAAGTTCATTGTGTTATCAGCTAACCAATAAAATGGTTGATCATGTAGTTATTGTAGCTAACCCACCAAAACTGGTAAAACCAAACCCAAGATGCCCAACATCTCTTCATTACGCTCTCAACATACACTCTCAAAGCGTATACCAATACCCGACAAAATTTAATCGGTAATAAACCTATACGCTTTATCCTGAAGTTACCCACAGACATAGTGAGTACAAACAGCAGCGACCTCTGTGTACACCACTCGGTAAACACGGATGCAAAGCGTAATAATTTCCGGTTCCGCTGAGAAACTTTGCGGGTAGGAAATTTGATCAGTGCCGTGATTAAAGTGCCACGGGATTGGTTAAAAATACCCCTTTTGTTTGGTCCTAGGCGCTGGGAGTGGGCGGATGTTACAGCAATGTAGTTATGATGATGATACTCTTTGATTATGGTAGTGTGTTAGCGCTGTGATGTAGTCAGTCTCTGCGTATAAGGTGCGTTGTGTGATGCATAGTAGCTGTTTTACTAACAATAGAACCAGCCTTGAAGGAAGTAGTGTATGGTCGTTTTGTTATCGTGTCAAACTATGCGATCATCCATCGCGCTATGGAGTATTTGATATAATGGAGCTAGAACATATTACCAACATGATAATTAATATATTCGTCAGTTAATATTTCGTACAGTAAATCATGCTTAGAACAAAATTATTATTTATGAACGGACAATTAAATATGATGTAATATTCTTTTCGTATAAGCGAAAAAAAAACAAATCATGCTAAGTATATAAATTGAGAAACGTGTAAAATTTAAATTATAAAATAAAACACCAATATTATTACTTTTTAATAAAACAACACGAAACAAACACCATCCGACACCTCCCGTCTACTACCAGGACTTTCGGTCCCACCCAAATTTATGAGCAAACTTTCATCAGCGCTCGAGCATCAGATTCGAACCTGTATACTTGGAGTGTATCGGGTAAGTTCGGAGCATTCCCGGCGCGTGGAGTATGTCGCACGTAGCTTAATTAAATTCTATTATATGGAGCCAAGATAAATAACTCCGTTCGGGGGACGCACGCGAGCTTGGAATTGGGAAAGAATGGGGTTGTCCTTTTTGGAGGAGATGGTGAGGTCTTTAAATATAAGTAGCGGTACCATGAGTTGGCTATCGAAAACTTACGTACGTTAAAAACCTATCGAGTTGTTTTTTCATACGACCGATTTTAGTTCTTAGCGTAACCACAAGAGGCGCTGTACAAGTTTTTCATAGACATATTACGTAGGCGATATCGAGTCCGTAACTTTTAAACTCATGGTAGCGCTACTGGTCGTTGCTGGTAATCCCTATTTTGACTATTTGACTGCCTAGTTGGTGTATTGAGGTTAAAAGTCGGGCCAAGAAACGTGCCAAAAATAGCTGTGCTGGCATCTGGGTTAAAAAATAATTAATTGGTGTGGTCGCAGGTATGGTTTTATTTTTGTTTAAATACATAACAGATTTATGGAGCCATGTTGTTCATTAGTTAATAACTTCTTTAGCTTTATACAATAATTTAACCAACGCTTAAAAAATATCAACTACTTTCCTTCTGGATTACTCTTTATGGTTTATCTGGAAAGAATTGTATTTATTTATTGAAACCCCGAATATGTAAATAGTTCTATTTTTATGTGCCACAAGACTTATAATTGAGAATAACACTTTGCAGTATTGCTCCTCGCTTATAGAGAAAGCTAGAATAAGCATAAGCATGCCGTTACAACTGTCTGAATATGCAGATTTCCTCACACCATTTTCCGCGCCGAGTGATAAATACCGACGCAAAAAAAAAGGAAATTACATCACGCGGATCCCGACTCAATGAGCAAATGCAAAATGCAATCCGCAAGACGCGACGCAACAAGACCACGATAACACCGCAGTCTATTTGCGCATTTAGGGCACGTTCCCATAAGGCTGTAAATTGCATGCACGTGGTAGCGATGACTCATACAAACTTGAGCATTTCTACTGTGCCGCGTGAGCTGTTTATTATTTTACAGACTCGGAAGCTGGTTAGTGACCCAGGTCACTACCACGTCACGAGTCACGGGTTCGATCCCCATCCAGGACCAATCATATCTGTTCCGTGTCTGAGTGTGTTATGTGTGCACGCCACGCGTGCGTGAGTTTGCAGCCTTATGCGAACAGTGAAACGCTGACAGATTACTTCCAGTTTGCACCTCTATACTCTGGATTACAGAGAGTCGGTGGCCGAGTGGTTAAGGTCGTTGCTTGCCATGCGAGAGGTCGCCAGTTCAAAACCCGCCAAGTACGACTGTATTTTTCAAATTTTAAATTCACACGTGCGATTATTTGACGGTTTAACGGTGAAGAAAACATCGCGAGGACACCTGCACATCTACCAAGAAATTTTAACTTGTGTAGTTAACAAACCTGCACTTGGCCAGCGTGGTTGACTAAGGCCTTATCGAAGTTTAAGGTAGGCCCGTGACGTGCACCGGGACGTGGGACCCATATACGTCTATATGGGCTAATATTAATGATGACCTTCCGACTCAGTGTTCCGTGTATGCTTTCAGGTAGTTTGAAGTTTTTTTAAAATTAATTTCATCATAACCACAGATAAACCAAAGATGAAAAAAAGCCTGACCATCATTTTTATTCCTTTTTTTAGTACTACTTAAAGCTGTAATGTCATTTTTTTTTATAAGTAAACATTACTACTATTTTGTTATAACTTCAACAAACTTCAAGTGAACATGACAAAAGACACTTCGCATTTCCCAATAGAGTCCGTACATGAAAAATCCTATTGAAATCCAGCGTTTTCCCCTGACCCAGCTTCGTAGTGGAACTGACACGCCGCCCGCTAGCGCTCGGACATGAGGAAATGACGCCTATTTCAAACTGAATACAATTAACGTTTCGCATACGAGTATGAACGGTATGCGGAACGGCCAGGGCCGGGTTTAGGGACGAAAAGGGAAGGGGGGGGAGTAAGATTTTCAATACGTTAATATACAAATTTGATTGTTTTAATATGAGTACAAATGGTCATTGTTTGCTTAATCTCTCTTGATTTCTTCCCTTTTCTAATATTCATTGTTTTTTATTAATATATTATAGAATTTCAAGTTAACCCCCTCAGACACTTTATGAAATGACGAAAGCAAACGGTTTGCTAATTCTCTAACGAAATAATCCATCCGATCACATATAACAAATCATAATATAAATCATAGTCAAGCTCAATATAAAAAGCTGCTTATATACATTTGTATAAACATTAAGTACAAATTGGCCAGTAAAACAAACAAATGCTTTGCCTCTGGCGGAGAAATTCCACAGAGTCCACTGATACTCGTAATATCCTCAATAGGTATTACTAATGCCTAACGCGGCTAAAGTCTAGATTCGGCCCTGTCTGCACGATGCCTTGTTCAGTATCGGATCGAGTGAGCCAATTAGTGCTAATTCTATGGAGTGTCTAACTCTGAATGCTGAGTTAGTTTTAATTGTTCATTTTATGAATATCGTGAGCGTGTCGGGTTAAATTGTATACTGACATGGACTGGACTGGACTTTCAAACTTGAATGCGATTAAATTTATAACCTCTTCTAAGTAGAAGTCAAACATTTCATGATTCCATTAGTATGAACACTTACTTCATTTGCTTTTGCTCGTTATTAATTTTGATTTGGTTTCGATATCGTAGTTTGGTCGCCCTCAGGCCAGGTGGAGTGATGATTGCGTAGGCGCTGGATGCAAGTGGCCAAGAATAGGCAGGAGTGGCGAAGACGTGGGGAGATAGGGGATAATGATGATGATGACCATGATGATGATGATAATGATGATGATGATAATGATGATAATCATCAACATCATCATTTCAGCCTATGGAGGTCCACTGATGGAGATAGGGCCCCCAAGAGAAAAATAAAGTCTACAATATTGATCTAACGACTCTTGCAGACATTCCACACGAGATATTTAAAAAGAAATTAGAATTTGAATAAACCTGTGAACCTACCTCATCTTCTTAATCATGTAAAAGCCCAATGATATTATAGCATTCTTAAAAATACTGTAAATTTAGTGCTTCATTACGTTTAAGCACGTTCCCTGGCTCCATTATTTCATTACAAGGATTGATCGTCCTAGCAGCTTCTTCAGAAAGAAATAACGACGCCGAAATTAAAAGTTTCAGCTAAGCGGAGACCATTTACATTTGACTCTTCCGTGTTTTTTTTTTTATTTTGTCGCTTTTAGTGCTATATGGAGCGTTTATGTTAATTAAACATCGGACAGACACATTACTGTGTGCGAATAAATAGACGAACCTACGATCTTTGAACTATCGGTTGAGGAAATGACGTAAAAAAATTACACTAATTGTGTGAAAACTGAATATATCCACTAATAATTTTATTTGAATTAGCTCCTGATATTTCGGTACTGTTGCAGGCGCCATGATTACGGGTCTACTGTAAAACTACAAGAACTGCAAATGTACAACATGGTAATTATCCTGGAAATAATTTGTATTCCAATATGGGTAACCATGACCGTTTAAAGTTATAGATTACTAGTGACGAGGGATTGATATTATAAATAAAATCTTCGTATTTAATCCCTCTATCCATTAAAAGAACCCCCATCAAAAATCCGTAGCGTAGTTTTAATGATTTAAACAAACAAACAGACAGATGTGGGAAGCGATTTTGCTTTATACTATGTAGTGAAACGTGAAGTATCAACTTTAAGTCCTTTATGCTTTGCCAACCGTGGCAAAATATTCAATCCATCACTTAAGTACACATTGCAGTCTGTTACATAAAGTTTAAATAAATCAGAGTAACTTAAAAAATAATACCAGCGCAAATATTGACTTATTGCTCGAAGATCAAACATCCACCTCCATTATTCCATGAAAGCGTTGGAAGTATGAAATTTTAAGGATCCTTCGAAAAATCCATATCAGAAATGCTTTTATCGTTCAAGTATTTGAATTTCCTGCGAGCTTACGTTCTAGGATAAATTCCTTGCGAGATATCGAGCAATGCCGTCCGAACGGAGCGAGTCCATTGACCAGCGAACTTGCTTCACTTAGCAATGAGGGAAATGGAACATAGCGACATTGAATTTAACAGTTATCAAGACATAAACACCTGGTCTCAACAATTACCAAACCATTACCTCAATATTGTGCACTTGAATATCCGATCTATACGAAAGCAATTTAACCAGTTACTTGTGTTATTAAGCCAATGCATTCCCAACAGAACACTTAGCGTCATCATTCTCACGGAAGTTAACATAAAAAGCGAAGAAGTACCATTATATAAAATACCTGGCTATGTCGTATTTCCTAACACCAGAGAGACAAGAAGAGGAGGTGGAATTCTCATCTATGTAAAAGAAGATCTCAATTTTACTACAGAAATACCACAGATACAAATTAAATCCTCAGAATTAACGTATGGAAAACTGAAAAACGGAAATAAGTTAACGCATTTACTAGCCCTATATAGACCTCCAAACACGAATAAGTCAATATTCGTCTCTGAACTTGAAGCCATACTCAAAATTATACCACCCAAAGATGAATTAGTATTAATAGGTGACATCAACATAGACTTATCACAAGATGTAAACCCGAGTCTGACGGCGTACAAAGTCACCCTGTGTGAAAGCGGCTTGCAGTTCGCTATACCTACGACGCAGAAAACGCGCGAAGTTGTCGTCGACGGCCGAGTGAATTCCGCGAATCTTGACCATGTGTGCGTGCGAGCGAGCCGCGGACGGGCCGCCCGCGCGCGCGCGCACCTGCTAACCTGCACCTTATCCGATCACTATATGGTCGGAATTAGCTTGGCGCCGAGCGACTACCTATCGAAATGTAGTAATAATAATTATAAAACACAAAATATTATTGACAATAAAATTGTTAGCGAGTGTTTAGAGGAAGTCGATTGGTCAGATTTAATGCTAATTAATTGTCCTATGTTATTGTATGAAAAATTGTATATTATTTTTTCTAATATTTATAATAAGAGTAAAAGACAAGTTGTGTTAAAGAAGAAAAGGATTACGCAGCCGTGGGTTAATGCAGATTTAAGGAATAAAATAGAACATAGAGATTTGCTTTTTAGAGTATGGAAGTCTTCGCCAAATAATATGAACAACAGATTAATATATACACGATATAGAAATAAAGTTAATAAATTAATAGATATTGCTAAGAATAATTATAGACTGCAAGAAATAAAACACTGTAATAATGATTATAGAAAAATATGGGCTAACATAAATAAATGGATAGGTAACCCCAAAACTAGTCTAGATGGTGTAATTGTTAAGTATTTAGGCCAAACAGACACTATGTACAATATATGTAATAATTTCTCGGAAACATTCACTGGAGAAATCATAAAAATTAAGCATAACTGTGATAGTAAGTTCTTAGATATAAATTCTTATGTAAAACCTAGTGATACGTCATTTTATTTTAAGAAAGTAGAGGCTAGTACCGTGGAAAAATATATAAATAATTTGAGCTGCAATAAGGCACCGGGGATAGATGGCATAAGGGTGCAAGATATTATACAAATTAAGAAAGAAATAAGTCCAGTTTTGGCTAAGTTTATAAATATGTGTGTTAGTGAAGGTGTTTACCCAGATTTACTAAAAAAATCTCTAATAAGGCCTATTTTCAAACAAGGAAACCATTTAGATTATAGTAACTATAGGCCAATCGCAATATTATCTGTAATAAATAAATTAGTTGAAAAAGTTATTGTTAACCAAGTTAGTAGCTATCTAGAACAACACAATATAATATCAGAATCGCAGCACGGGTTTAGGCGCGGGTTCAGCACGGCCACCGCGCTCGCGCAGTTCACCGACCACGTCAACAACAGCCTCAACCAAGGTAAGTTCGTCGCAGCACTGTTTATTGACTACAAAAAAGCCTTCGATACTCTGGAACACGACGTGCTGCTGCGCGCGATGGAGCAATGTGGCGTGAGAGGACCTGTCAACCGCTGGTTCAAGAGCTACCTGGAGAACAGAACCCTCCGCACATCTATAGACGGCACCATAGGCGACGAGGTAAGCGTGAAGCTCGGCGTGCCCACCGGCTCGGTGTTCGGCCCGGTGGGGTACATAATGCACGTCAACAGTGTCATCAATGTGATAAAACACTGTACCACGTTCATGTACGCAGATGACATGTGTCTGTTATACTCGTCCAACAGCGCCGCAGAGGCACAATACCACATGCAGGTAGATTTTGAAAATGTTATTAAATGGGCTCATGATAACGGGATAATACTAAATTTTAAGAAAACCAAGTTAATGCATATAAGTTCCCCCTACAGTAGCTATAAAAATCAGATACAGATAGAATTAACCGGTCATACATACGAATGCTTACATAACGATAAACACAGATGCCTATGTACAAGTATAGACGTAGTAGATAAGTTTAAATATTTAGGTTTAACAGTAGATCGTAATTTAAGCTGGAAATTACATATTAATGATGTATGCGCTAAGCTGCAATCAATTCTGGGTAAATTCTTTCACCTTAGTAGATTTGTTAGTAAAAAAGTGTTGTATGTATTGTATTTTGCCCTAGCAGACTCATTAATTAGTTATGGATTAAGTAGTTACGGACTAACATTCAAAACACAATTAGATTTCATTAAACAATTACAGATTAGACTGAGTAAGCACCTTGTTAATAAGAAAATTAAGTTAAAATATAAACATAATTATGATAATTTGCTAAAGTTCTGTAATATAATTCCAGTGCACGAAAAAGTAGAATACTTGATAGCTTTAGAACAATACAACATAAATATATACAAAGAGCCAATAAATCATAAATATAATACTAGGAGTACTGTGCAGGGAAAATTTGTAATACCTTATGTAAAAAATTATTTTGGTAAAAGAACTAGGCAATATTTAACCCCAACAATATTTAATAACGTAGATTATGTAAGAAACTTGTCCAAAGAGAAAATGAGTATTGTATCATATAAAAAGAGACTGAAAAAGTACTACTTAAAAATATAATGTATGTCACAAAAAGCTAGAATAAGATAATTTATAAAAACAGGATAATAATGTCGTACATAATAACAGTTATAGGAATGTGATATTAGATTGGTATACATAATGGTAATTTAATAAAAAATATTATATAAAGATATAGATAGTTATAGAAAGATATATAAATATATTATGTGTAAATAAATAATATTTAAGAGCGCCATTATCGCCAACAAACTGGCAACAGTTTGGCGATTTTTGTAATTTACTGTAACCATGTCATTTTTTGTGAATAAATGACTTTAAAAAGGAAAAAAAAAAAAAAAAAAAAAAAAAAAAATATTGACCATTTTAGCTGTTCTTTATATTATGTAGTTGTTGAACGCTTTAGAGAGTTGGGTAGTCTGTTGTTTGTATCATGTTTTATACGTAAATAAGATATAAGTATTGTATCTTCCTGATAAAAATACGGCATGTACAATCCGTTGCGTAGTTTGATAGATGTAAACAGGGCTGTCCCTGTTTACGTCTATCAACAAAGTCATCAGTCTGTACTGATGACTTTGTTTTAAATACTATAGAGCGATAATGCAAACCAATCGGCGTTTTAAAGTTGTTGACTGATTCTTTGTTTTTGTTGCATATCTAGATGTCAAATAACGTGTCATTAAGGCATAGAATGCTCTTCCAGCTCATGTTTTCCCTCCTTCCTATGATCCCGGACTCTATAGGCGGGGCATGAACGGCATTTAAGCAGGCCTTCAGGGTGAGCGCGACAGACTCAATAAGACCTATTGTGCCTGTTGACCTCATATGTGGATCTCACTACCGCTTACCATCAGGTAGAGTGAGATCATTATGTTAGCTTTTGATAAGAAAAAAAAGAGATATTATTCAAAATACCTACACGTAGTTTGGTTTGATTGACAGACAATCTATGGCCCATTACAATAAATAAAAAAAACTGCCAACGTCACCTTCAATTCAAACCATACGTTCAAATAGCACAATGTCTGTAGTACGTTGTGCAATCTTAAAAGGTCCTCTTAAGGTCCGCTGTAGATTTTTATTTCACTCCCGCGATGGCGGGACGACATGAGATCGTTAAAATTTGTCGTCGACGACTGCTTCCAATGGGTTCATTTGCCGAATTGTCCGAAAGGTCAGCTGGGACTTCATTTGTTTTGAGCATGTATGTGTTTGTGACGTTATTCTTATCCAGGGGGCGTATTACAACATGCTGAATCCAGCAAAAAATCCATCCAATTTGATTTGTAAGAATAACGGACTGCTTTTTTTTTTTGACATACGATGATGGCTTGGAGTAGACTCGTCATCATCTCCGAACTTGCAGCGAATAGCTTGGCTCTCACACCTAAATAAAACGGACCATGTCTTTTAACGTGATTATCAAATAGCAGTTTTGGCGGTCTAAATCACTTGCAAACCTGGCTTCCTCTGACATCATAACGTGTTTTTCATTAAAACTTCCACGCTTAACAACTTTCTTCCGGAATAAGATCGATATCCCCGGTTTAAAGTTACCATAGAATATTAGGTATTTTGCGATCCCGTCACTGTACACCTGGCATGTTTAAATGAGTGATTGGAAACCTGAGACCCATTCATCGGGTCTGCTTTGTTTTTGTATCGGAACGACGAATATTGGTTGAAGGTGTTTCCAGAAGGCGTTGCCGACTTCGCTGACAGTTTGATGGATTACACCTGATTAAGTAATGTATTTATAGAAAAACAAACGCGGAAAAACAACTGGTCCGTTGCGAGGTTGCCGTTGCGAAGATTTTTGGTGGAGTTGCCAGTTCTCTTATTTGTTATTGGTGCACGTCAGTGTTTATTTGATTTGTGAATGTTAATAAAAAGTTTTAGCGAAAAATACACAGCAAACTTAGGTACTTGTACTTTATAAATGAAAGTTTCGTGTGTTATATGAATGTTTTTTTTTTTGTTTCAGGTAAGTTTAGTCGAAAAGCCTTATCGAATCCCCGCTCACACACACAGTTGGGAAGATGTGTCACCAATTTTATAAGAGGTAGCAAAATTTTTATCACTATGTGACATGGTTAAGGTCCAAAACAATGAGGTCTCTATGTATACTAAGTCCTGGTTGAGGGTAAAATTTCAACTTTATAGATCTTTATAACCCTATCGCTCTGACGACAGACCGGTTTTTACACAAAGTTTCTTGGCCACGTCATCAATTTCACACTTGCGCCAGAAAATTATGAGCTGAGCTTAACCCAGCCATGCTAAGTTCAACAACAAAGGAGTGACAGGCGTTAGGAATGGACGCCCCCCCCCCCAAGCCTTTATTCCACGGACAAAGAAGTCTGCTGTTGCAATTGATGGCCTTTCCATTCGCGTTGCAGAAACAAAATGGTGGATGTCGTAGCTCGCTCTTGGAGGACTAAAGGGCCTATAGCCTATTCTTTAAACGCAATTATGTTCTGGCTTCTGTGCTGTTTATTTAATTAGAAACGTAAGAAAACAATTGAGGTTTAATTATCCTTTTTAGTGCGTTACTGAATCTTATGGTAATTATTTCGCCATAGTAAGCGTAGCGAACTTATTTGTCAAGAAGATATATAAGTTTGTAAGTTCAGTGTGTATGAGAAGTGGCTAAGAGTTCAAGCTTTTTTAAGCTGATGATGATGAAACATGATGATCATTGATCACCCCTTATTTCGTTATGCCATAGTTGAATAAAAAATATAGAAAATCATTATTCAAAAATATCCCAGTAGTTTGGGCGTTATGTTGTAAGACGAGTGTAAGTTACAGCACAGTGTACAGAAGCAAACGAAAAAAAAATCTTCTTTAAAATGTCCCAACTCAAATTTAGTGTAGCAGCAGGTGTATACTTACTATAGTTACTTACCCGTTAAGACATTTTCCAATGCCACGCTCGAGAAGGCACAAGCGAATAATCAAAGCGATATCGCTCGAACCTTTGAACGGAGACGGGGGCAATTTGATAATTATCACCATCTTAGTTCACCCAGCACCTAAGCAGAGATCAAAACTTGTAATCAGCACGCAATTACACGAGTAATTATGGAACAAATTTAGCAATTTAGCAATCTGTCCTGACAATTTTACGTTATTCTAAACTCTGATCTGTTTAATGAGATTTTGAAACGTTTGATTCTTAAGAATTAGTGGGAATTGGTCCGAGTAATTATATTGCATCTCAGAATGAGGTTGCTAAGATGAAAATTAGAAATAAGGGACTCTTAGAGAACGTTTGACAACTGGGAATGATGATTTGTAATTACTAACACTCGAATATGTGACATTAATTGTAAACGTAATTTGTCATGCGAAAATTTACTGTACTTAATGAACTTTGGAATTCAGAAACGTTAATAACTACCCAAACTAAGCAGAGCTTGTATTATGGGCGTCAAAAATGTATGGCTTGGACTGCATTTACATAGTATGTATTTTCGACAACAGTTTAGGTCACTTATTTGTAAAATGATGACATTATTTGTTATTTTGAAAGATTCTGGTATTGTTTTGTGTTGCCACTGCGCAATCAGTCCTTATTTTCTAAAACGAACATAAAACAATCATTGAAGCTGGATCTTCTCACCTACCTACTTGAACCTTACTAGTAAAATTTAAAAACAGTGACAAGAAAATGACTCAAATAAAAAAAAAACAAACCTACATCAAAGGGCCCAGATAATGCACCGTATAAGAATCGGTCCCAGATCCAATAACTATCGCTCCTAACATTCCCGCGACTAGAAACAGGTGTCAAAAGACGCGGCGCGCTCGCGCGGAACAAAACGCATCCAGATACACCCCCGGGAGGGTTGCCAACTGTACTATAATATTACACATCACATACATTGATTTCATCCCGTGGTATATTTACCACCATCGTGGTATATTTAATAATAATAGGTGGCTATTAGCAAGCACTTGTGTTACGGACATCAGAATCAACAGTTGAAACACAAACATACTTAAATATATTTAACTAGCTGTGCCCGCGACTTCGTTCGCGTGAGCTACAGGATTTTTCATACAAAAGTTTTTTATCGCTAATTCCCGTTCCCGTGGGAATTTCGGGAATTCCTTTTTTAGCGGATGCCTCCATCGTAACATCTACCTGCATGCCATTTTTCAGCCCGATCCGTCCAGTGGTTTGGGCTGTGCATTGATAGGTCACTATGTCAGTCAGTCAGTCTCCTTTGAGTAAAATATATTTTTATAACGCACCCAGAAACGGAACAAACACCGATGTTCTTCTCTCTCGATTCTCTCGTCACCGATCTCTGCCTACACCTCTGGGAAAAAAGAGTGATATTATGTATGTATTATAGTTTTTTTATAGTATACTAAGATAGTATACTTTTGGCTGATTTTTATATTATATTTCGAATGTTGGCAACCCTAAGCCCGGGCACCGTCGACACATGTGAGTGCTCGCCTTTATTTTTATAGAGACAACCTTTCCGATTGCTCGGAAAGTATGGTTGAGAGAAGGATGCGTTAAAATTGAGTTTTCTTCGTGGAAACTTTAAATGATGTATTTCGTAATTTTGTTGTAAAAATAGGAGTAAGTCTTTTGTAGCAGTTGTGTGGAGTTTTTTTTTCTTGTTTCTTGTTTGAAAGCTTTCATAGAACTGTGTTGCTAGTTTATTAAATGAGTTCAGCTTTACAATTTTACTTATGAATCTCGCGTGTAATACCTACTAATCTTAACATAATTATTTTGAGATCCTAAGTTTCTCGCTAGCTCTGTAGTCTTTGATCTGTAGTCTTAAATGACATTTGTATGAAAATAAAGTTTAATTAGAAAACTGAAACTGTCCGGGATATTTACCATGTTGTTTTGTTTTAATGAGCTCCCGATATTTCGGCACTGTTGCAAGCGCCATGATCACGGGTGAACTGACTGTAATGTGTGTAACCATGAAAGTTTAATTTTTTAAGTTAGCTTTGACTTACACAAAATTTCTGGTAGGCGACTTTATGCGAAATATTTAATCGTTAACTAGTGCTAACAACCACTTTCTACGAAATTGATTTAACATCATTTCCAGCAAATTCCTTCAAGGCTAGTGCTACACAAGAAAATAATATTAATAATAATCCTCATCCAATTGGCGTTCGCTGACGCAAACTGACTTTGACATCGTAAAAACCCGTCCCAATCCAGCGCCGCCATCTTGATTCCGGTAATAGTTTCCGAATTAATCATTTCGCTAAATTCATCGCCGGAGCCGGCTCGCCCCAAACACTCAATTATGTTTTAAATTGAGCCGAGTATTGGCTTTGACACGGGGTCACTCGATGATCGACATCCAAATTATACATTTCGTCAAACGGCCCCGCTGAATTATATTGAGACTGGAGTCTGCACTATCTGCGCGTTAAGCGTGTAATGAATTTTGATAATGTAAGGCTGGCGTTGTTTTATGTCACTTTTAACATGTCGAACTTAGCAAATTTTTTTGGTTCTAATTTTTTTAGATTATATTTATTTTTTAGTAAGTTTGGATTTGTACTCGTGATAAAATTATATTTGAAATTTGAATAATATCTTTTTTTTGTATTAAACTCGCGCGTACCCATCGTTTCAAGCTCTTTACAGCTCTCGTGGTCACGGGCAAAACCTTGAATGAAGAACCTGCCTGTGACCATAAAATTATTTAAAGTTCATCATTCTTTTCATTTTAAATGATTGTATAGTGTTCACGCGATTAGTTCTCAACTAACTCAACTTCTTGAAATATATTTTATTTTTAATTCGTGAAACCCAAGGAAGTAGGAAGAATTAAACTGAAATGGACTGTAAAAAGGCACTCGTCATAATTAAAAAAAAATATTCAAAAGACCAACAGTTAAACACCTCACGACTGCATTACATCACTATTTAGAAAAAAAACATGGCGCCGTCCATACCGACCCATAATTTTAATTCACAATAAACAAACAAATAAACCGACTGTAAAAACACACGAAATGGTGTCAACTCCAATTAAGGCCATAAAAAACGTAATAAAACTAATAACGAAACGTTGGTGAGGGCCTAATATGGCACTCCGATGGCTGGCTAGCGTGCGTAAGTTGTAAAAGTGGATGAAATATCCTTCGCCGTAAAGTTTCATTTCCTTTGTGCGACAAGTAATTACAAGGTGTGCATGACTCGCCGGGTTTATCATTTTAATGTTCGGCGTCAATTTGTTTTGAAACGTAGTACACTCGTTTGTTGATTAGCTACTTAGACTGGTTGAGTTTGATGCGTACTTATTTTGATATTACTTTTTGGTGAGCGCAGATTGAATCGCTTTTTATGTACTACTATTTTGTTTACAAACTACATATTAACAAACAATTGAATTTTGTATTGCCTTGTTTGGTACACACATATGGATAAACTTTTTCAATGAGCACATGCAACATACTGACGATTCATATCATAGATAAAAGAATTTAAAAAAATCTTGTCTCTATATTTTATTTCTGAGCAGTTAGTTTACTAGTTATGTTGCTGTTACTGAATTCTATAGATCTAAGCGACCACTTCACACTACTTTACAAGCTGTGTGTGGCAGCGACCTCGTCCGAGTATTCCTCCGTTTTTGACATAATTT
Source organism: Maruca vitrata (assembly GCA_039566165.1). Lineage (NCBI taxonomy): Eukaryota > Metazoa > Arthropoda > Insecta > Lepidoptera > Crambidae > Maruca > Maruca vitrata. The sequence goes on along the minus strand of CM076914.1, from coordinate 16,356,759 downwards.
TCATTGTTTCTTTACTCCTACTGGCCGCAGCGTGCTATTTAGCCTAATATCTTCCTCAATTAATCGTCTATCCATCACGAAAATATGTTTTTAAATTCAATCCAGTAGTTTTTGTGATAAGCGCGTTCGAACGAACTCTTTACCTCTTTAAAGTATTTTATATGTCACGTTATCTCAATCCCACAATGTTTTCTATGACAAAAATAGATTTCATTCACCAATAGAAACACGCAATGCTCGCCATTCAAACGCCACGAATCCTGTACACAACACCGACCGTCTTAAGATCGTCCCATTGTAGCGAATCGCGAACGAGGGGACTGCGTAAATATCTCACAGCAGTGTGCTGCCTATGCAAATTACATTTGCAAGTAATCCACTCGCCGGGATTGCTTCTGATTGATAGACGCAAATTGGAAATAGGGTAGCGGCCGCCGCGGGCACCGCCCCGCGGAAAAACGTTGACCACCCGTGGTCATGACGCGGGAGCTTTGAGCTTTGAAATGTTGACGTTCGCCGGAACAGACGTTGACTTTTGATGGCAGGTAGGAAGCTTTTTTGGCAAACACGTGCGCTGATTTCTTGTTAACAAAACGGGGGAGCTTTTGTTGTATAGGAGTTGAAAGTTTAGTTAAATAATTTGATGATGTAGTGATATTCTGTTATTCACACATATTTTTGTTAAGCCTTAGATTTATACAGAAAATCACGATTTTATAGAGGTACGGACAAGCATCTTACCCGTAGGTCAACAATAATCATAACTTGCCAACCTCTGACGCCCATAGTACAAGCTCTGCTTGGTTTGGGGTCAGATGACCGTGTGTGGAAATTTCCCAGATATTTATTTATTTATTTACAAAGATTTATTGTTCGATAAATGGTTTAGAAGACTATTAGTCCCAAAGAATTTGCCAGTATGCAAGTATTTCTACGTGCTTCAAGCACGTTATAATATGTAGCACGTTATAATACTTAAAAAGTGAATAAAATGTAAGTCATAAATGATAAATATAAAAAGTAAATTTTTTCATCAGCTTTACGTAATTGTTACCTAAGATGACAGTATCTCTTAACTTTCGTATGTACTTACCTTTATCTTCGTGAAACCTGAAACTTTACTCCGTAGGCGCCTTACATTGCCTGCTCCACATTAAAATGTGTGATTTTGCAAAATCTGAGACAATATTTGGGTAAGGTAACCGAGTGAGGAGAACTTTGCTAAGTAAGCAAAAACAGATAGTGATTTCGTGGCTTATTTGAAGAGGAATATTACGCCTACTTGTTTGAATACGGTGTTTTAGTATGGTGGAAGTGTTATGGTATTTTCTGAACGTCTACGAGTAATTGGTCTTTAATCTATTATAACTGCAAGCGATTAAGGACACTATAAACCACTGTTTATACTCACGATAAAGAAATGTGCAATGCTTGTGGAATTCAGTTGAGAAATATGTTTATGCTCCATCAGTCAAATATTGCACGGCAAGTAAATATTGAGGTACTAATAATTAGAAACCTTACTAGTTCTTTGGTTCTCACCCGTGACCACGAGCGCTGTAAAGAGCTCAAAACGTCGGGTCTCGAAATAACATGTTTAGAATAACAATTTTAATTCGTAAAATTACTTTTATTTCGAATTTCCTTCGGTCCTCTTTTGTTTCATATCCCGCAATTATCTTCCTGTCTTTTGCTTTTTTCATTTTTTATACCTTCATCAATTTCTTGTTCGTAGCTAACACTAAGGTACTAAATTACAAGAACACGATAACAATCAATCAGGAATCTGATCTTCTGGTATCGAGTATCGCGAACGCTATTCAAAGATCTTACAACAAATTATTACCAAGCTATATACCATTTCAGTAGATTTCAAAATCCTTGCCTAGACCGAGTAGGCGTGTATGTTCGTCCTTCACTATTGACATTCCTTACGCTCCAATTGTTTCCGCCAATTATCATCATCAGCTTTTAATCCCCAGTAAGGCGGTTTCAACTTAATGAGGGTATTATGTTACGAAGTAACTAGGTACGTACATCATACCTTACTGCGTCAGATCCGATTTCTTAGCCCAGTTTATGACTGATACTCATTTAACAAAAAGCGTTGATGACCGAGTGGTTCCTTAACCACTCGGTCATCGACGCTTTGTTGTCGTTGCTTGCCATGCGAGATGTCGTTAGTTCAAACGCCGCCAGGTACCAATGTGTTTTTCAAATTTGAAGTTCATGTGTAAGTACCATCATTCGACGCTTTAACGGTGAAGGAAAACATCGTGAGCATTGCGCATGGCAAGCAACTACCTTAACCACTCGGCCATCGACGCTTTTTAACTCCATACTGTTAATTAAAAATTTATCTTTACACAAAAACTGAACAAGTAAATGAATGTAGTATTAGTCCTGTACAAAAGTTATCTAATCCTCAGCGGAGTACTTCAAAGATATTAACGAGATTGCTAATAACAATTTGTGTTCGTGGCTGACATTAATTTTAAGTGCAGCAAGATATGTATCAATTTTAAAAGTAAACGTTGTTCATAAAAGAGTGAAGTTTCTCAGTTGAACCCGCTGCAGAAAAGTGCAAGATGCAACGATGCAACGATGCAACGGAGGTCACGGAGGGCGTCGACTCCGTTAACGGACGTCCGACCGGCGTGCTTAGAGGAAACCTCCTATTTGCTACAAAATCTTAGTCTTTTAGTAATGGAATTAGATACCTACCGTATTCGTTTTACTGTAGTATTTAAGAAGACGGTGTATTGATTGCATGATTATTGCTGGATCATAGGGATTCTAAAACACCTGAAGAATCAGATGCTTAGTTAACTAAAAAGAACGAGAGTTTTATTCAGATAATTGACACTCATAATTTGAACGTTTAACTTTAAGGGACTATATTTTTTACAAAGAGCTATAAAACGATATTAGTCTAACACAATCAATCAAGAAATAGGTACTATATAAATATTTAAAAATACATTTGAAATTATTCCTTAGCATAACTTTAACACCAGTACTTTATTTTTATTAAATTATAGAATAAAGTTCTAGTCTAAAAAATACGAACCATTGTATTCTTAGGTGTAACAGACAAGACTATAAATAAAAAAATAAAAGAAATGGAATTGTTAGCAAACAAAGGACAGGAAAACTATTACCAGTGTTTATTTAAGGGGCCCGAAATTGTTATCATTGTTTACCTAAAAAGACTGATGATGTTTACATGGACGTTCATTTTCGCCCATTCAAACAGCTTAATCGTTCTTTGGACACGAATTGAGATTAACTGCTAATCGATACAGAGGTTCTAATAGAGACAAAAAACGGCGAGTAACGGTTGAGGCTGTGTAGAGAGCGGGGCGAGAGTCACAATTTATTTTTTCAAACAAATCTGTCCATGGAAACATGTGCATCTGCACTGAGTGTTCTTTTTTTCAACTTTTAGTAAAAGAAGAGAGATTTATAGGATATTTAGTAAAAAATAGTAAAATTTGATAGCATGAGGTCACAAATTTCTAAAACATGATTTAAATTAGTTATGACCAAAAAACTGGAACACTTAATCCAGACATTTCAGTAAATGTGCATATTCTAAATCTCAGAAAGTACTAACTCTGAGATAATGTTTTTTTATGTTAGAATTTAGTAAAGAATTTCTTAAAAGTTTTAAGAAATTACCATTTCGCTAGGGTGTCAGATTGCTGATTAGTGGCGGTCTAAAAGGATCACTCAATTCAGCACTTGTCTGAACTGAGTGATCTTCAAAATGTGCGTATGATTGGAGAATTACTTAAATGTAACAATTTTATCTTGTAGTTTCACTCTTTCGCGAATTCGTAAAATAGAAATAACGGCTCAAAAAGCTTTACCTTGAAAAATAAACAAAAGGAGATTTTTTTGGAACGTCTGAACTGAGTGTTCCTTATATGCGGCTTTACAGACTGATATAACCCTCATCCATTGAAGCAGTTTAGATCAATGGTTTTTACTAATTTTTTACTAAAACATGTAATATAGTCCGTCGCTATAAACTTTATACCTTAAGAGAAAATCAATTTTTTGTTTTTGTAAAGGAGGTTATGTTGTAGGGTGACCACAATTTATAATGTTTAATAAAGGACCGTTAGTTAAATTAGAAAATGCGTTTTATTCAAGTAGTTACATTAGATTAAATTAAAAGTAAAAATAAAATGTAAATATGTTTGTAAGTATTTCGTACCGTACATCTTTCTAAATAAATATTTCTTCACCCCCGTAAGACAATTACACCCTTATAAGCGAAATACAAACATATTTACATTTTATTTTTACTTTTTATTTAATCTTATGTAACTACTTGAATAAAACGCATTTTCTAATATGACATAAGGTCTTTTATTAAACCTTATAAATTGTGGTCACCCTACAACATAACCTCCTTTACAAAAACAAAAAATTGATTTTCTCCTAAGGTATATAGTTTATAGCGACGGACGATATTACATGTTTTAGTAAAAAAATAGTAAACACAATTGACCTAAACTTCTTCAATGGAAGAGGGTTATATCAGTCTGTAAAGCCGCATATAAGGAACACTCAGTTCAGACGTTCCAAAAAAATCTCCTTTTGTTTATTTTTCAAGGTAAAGCTTTTTGAGCCGTTATTTCTATTTTACGAATTCGCGAAAGAGTGAAACTACAAGATAAAATTGTTACATTTAAGTAATTCTCCAATCATACGCACATTTTGAAGATCACTCAGTTCAGACAAGTGCTGAATTGAGTGATCCATTCAAACCGCCACTAATCTGCAATCTGACACCCTAGCGAATTGGTAATTTCTTGAAAGTTTTAAGAAATTCTTTACTAAATTCTAACATAAAAATCATTATCTCAGAGTTAGTACTTTCTGAGATTGAGAATATGCACATTTACTGAAACGTCTGGATTGAGTGTTCCAGTTTTTTGGTCATAACTAATTTAAATCAAGTTTTAGAAATTTATGACCCCATGCTATAAAATTTTACTATTTTTTACTAAATATCCTATAAATCTCACTTCTTTTACTAAAAGTTGAAAAAAAGAACACTCAGTGCAGATGCACATCATGGAAACTAGTGTTAGTTTATAATAAAATATTAAGCTATTGCTGCATAGCTTTTATCGTGGGCTTTGAGCGCGGCGACCGAACCAAGAAATTCCGTAACGAAAAAAACCTCACAATCGTCTAACGTCGTTTCAGTTCGGTAGACTTCGGCACGGTGTTTGTGTGCGTGCGGTTAGACGTATTGTACGACTCTACGAAACTCGCAAGAATCGAAACGAGCTGCTCCGAAATCGGACGATACTATGCAATAGCTTTACCGCGGCAGTCTCCGAGAGCCACACGTCCTTTTTTTTATTTTATTATATTACTCAATTTAATTTATATTATAGACTAGCTCTGCCCGGAATTGCAAAAACAGTTCAATGCCTACAATATTGACTGTTATTAAATACTAGTGAGCAGGCCTGGCTTCGCTTCGGGTATATAATAATTTTTCCCCATTTTTTGAAAATGAAATAAAGCCTCTCTCTTAACAATATTATTATTAATTATATATTATACTCGTATATAAAGTAAGATTCAGAATATTTAAAAGTTTTAACCAAAAAGGTTTCTCAATCAAGACCATGTTTTGATCCATCAAATTCCAGTGATGGTCTCCGGACCATAATTATAATTTTCAAGTGTTAAATATTTGTCGTACAGTGGATAGTATTGAAAGATAGTCTTAAATTAACCGAATAAGTTTTTACTTTTTGGTTCCATGATTTTCCATGTTTTTTCTAGGCTGTTTTTATTTGTATGTAGACGAAATTTTATCAGTGTTTTCTCAATACGGACCCTCCATTCTTCCTTAAACCCTCGCCTAGCCGGCAATAGATCCTCTAATTTGCACGGAAAGTATTTATTACACGAGGACAATTAGCGATCTCGGTTTCGCTAGCTTTTGAGATAAGCTTTTGATGTTATTAAACATCGTTTTGTTTGACCTTTAAAGATGTTCGTGGCTTTTAGGTAATTTCGTAATTTTTTTTTTATTGATAAACGATTTTTGGACGAGTCATCATTATCACGAGCTAATTTGACAAAATTGAATTAGGAGATAGATTGAGATCTAAAAAAGACATACAATTAAGACGAAGATAGATTTTAATATTATGGGTAATTAAACTGAATATTTACCATGGTTCCTTATTTTATCGAATTCCGATATTTTGGTACTGATGCAAGCACCATAATTACGGGTCAATTGAAGAACTGCGAAAATGACGGAAGATCTAAGAGTAGACATATCATATTACAATATTAAAACCTACTGTCCTACGCAGTTACTGATTTCGATAAGATTAGGTGCGATACCCGAAATAAAACGTACAACATTACTCATTATTACAATTCCATAACCAATCATCGGCCCACTCATACTATAATCTTGCCGATAGTGATTTTAAGCATCACTAAACATGGATAATTGACGTGTCCTCTATTAATATTGACTGTTGGCAGAGGGGAGCCTATAGGCGTCTACCAACGTCTGTTGGTATTAGCGTTCAAGTTAAAGTTACTATAATTTTCCACCCCATTCAATTATCCCCGGGCTTACGAAGTACGTTGTGTGTGCTGAGTAACTTTGAACGAGTTAAATTGTGTGTGATTCGGTACCCTTCAAGTTTGGTGTGTGATAGTTATTTTCGGGAAACTACGAAAAAGTGGTGATTGTGGAGGGTTTTGTAGTGTTAAAGCAAAAACTGATGGGGTACTTAGTATGTTGATGTTGACAGGTCAACAGGTAGCCTGTGATCATGGCGCTTGAAACAATGCCGAAATATCAGGAGCTCGTTAGTAAGAGTATATGAAAACATGAAACATATCCCGAATATACTCAGTTTCCTAATTGAAAGGGTTCCTTTTCCTGTGTATATGATTAAGGTTCATCATGATGTCCATTAGGTTAACAAGACCCTTTATTTCAGGTAACCTTGAAAGTATATTTGTAAAATCTACTGGCATCCCATTGCAATCTCGAGCGTTGAATTATCGTCGCGAAAACGATAGTGAAACAATCCATTTCATATATAATTTAAAATTTTCATGGTTACACACATTAGAAAACTGATAATGTTCTGATAAGCGCCAAGATCACGGGTAAACTTCACGGGTTCACCCGTGATCATGGCGTTTGCAACAGTGCCGAAATATCGGGAGCTCATTAAAACAATACAACACGGTAAATATCCCGAACATATCTGTTTTCTAAAGCCATTTCAATTCTGGACTTTAAAATTCTTTTTCTTTCTGACTACGATGATGGCTTGGAGTAGTGACTACTTCTTGTCATCATCACCGGACTTGCGGGGGAGCGCATAGCTCTCACCCTTAATATTTCAGTGGGGCTACCATGAGTTTAAAACTTACGCACTCGATATCGCCTACGTAAATATGTCTATGAAAAACTTGTACAGCGCCGCTGGTGGTTACGCGAAGAACTAAAATCGGCCGTATGAAAAAAACAACTCGATAGGTTTTTAACGTAAGTAAGTTTTCGATAGCCAACTCATGGTAGGCCCTCTGGGCTCATTTTCTCTCGCCAACGAAACGATTACACAACGCTCCATTACATTCTTCTTATCTTCTGCGAAGCCATTTATTGTTAATCAACCAAAGTAAATAAAGTTAAGTTTCCCAAATAACTTTGTGTTAGTGTTCGGATTGCATATCGCAAAGTTTGAATTTATACTAAATTGAACTGATATGAGAACAAATATGACTTTGATGATATTCAGTGAGTTGGGCCGATCGATGATAGTTTTAGTTAAGGTTAGACGTTTAAGTTCTAATGCAAACAGTGAACATTACACGTACCTTCTGTGTACAGATGAACCTATTTGAATTTCAAATATTACATACACGCTAAATAATCCTCCCATTATGTGAAGATCTACATCGTCTACATATACGATAGCATAGGTTTTGATATCAAGCAACAATATAATTGTTAATTGAATTATTGAAATTTAAAATATTGTAATACACACACCTAATAGACTAATTTTATGAAATAATTATATTTGTATTAGTAAATATTGTACTTTTCTTAGGGTACAAAAATAATATTCGGGATAAGGTGAAAGTTAACCTTAAAACCTAGATTTTTAAAACGAATTAATATCAGTAAAAAATTTAGATAGAACGGCCATTTTGAGTCCATCCGTGAGAAATTCAGCAGTTAAGTTCACCCGTGAAAATAAACATTAATACTCATAATCCATCACAAACATAAATAACGCGCGATCGAAAAACGCAAAATTTCGGCCTTTGACGTGCAAAAGGAATAAATTATGCCCACGAAAATACCAAAGGATTAGGAGATGTTTGGTGAAAATCCACGCTCGTGCGTGTGTAGATACATTGTTTGAGTTTACCCATGGTACGTTCGTCAGTAAACATTTAATATCAGCGAGCGAGCGGGGATAGCAATCGCCGCGATCCGTACATAGATAGACTGTATATAATACGGGGACGGGTCAATCAGATCGTGTTTTGGTAGGGTTAATACACATGAGTAGTCCGGCCGGTCGTGTGTTTACAGCTGTTAAAATTACACAACATTTTTGAATGCTTTTGCGAACATTTTTTGAACGTTCAGTTTAAATGTTGGATAGGTGAATAATAGCAGCAGTGAACAGGGCAGAATTTTTTTACTAGACAGTTAGATCAAAAATATACTTTACCACCAATACTACCTTTTTCCGCTATTAATATCAATCAAGAAATGAATTTAAAACAAATTACTTTTGTTGTATGGCATTCCTTCATAAATCCGCTACTTTATTTTAATTTAATTATTGTTATTGTTTTTTAAATTCATTATCCAAAATATGTAGTGAATATTTTATACGTCTACCATTTACCATTGTTAATAATGAGCAAAACACGATAAAACACTCATGTTTTTTTATTACGACACTATTCAGGGTTTTGTAACAGTACGTTTTAACTGATATATGTATTCCATAAGCTGCCATCAGACATATAATCTTTTAAAATCTTTCCCACTGTTGGTTGCAAGCGCCATGATCATGGTGCCTGTATCACTGGCGAGCTCATTAAAACAAAACAACATGGTAAATATTTTCAGTTTTCTAATGTGTGTAACCTGGATAGTTTGTAATTGTAAGTCTTTAAGTTATTTATCTGTAAAACAGTTCACATCGCGATGTGGTTTGTGGTTTACATTAAGTCCCAATCTCAGGCGTCTAGTGTTCAGTATAATTACCCTTGCCGTTGTACCTGGTAAATGTGGTTTTGTTAATGATTGTGTATTCGATAGTGTTATGAGTAGTTGGCCATTTGTTATTCTGCGGTTGACCGAGACCGACCCTATAAAGAGCCTTGCGCCCGCAACGGTAACAATTATTTAATAGGCTTATGAGAAATTGTATTGTTGTTATCGTTAATTAAAAGTTTAACGCGACGCTTAATAAGTATGTAGTCACGCAATGCGTTTACATGATTTTTATATTTTTCACGTTGTGACAGGATTATTTTATGGATTGTTTACTTTAAGTGATCGCACGCTAACACTTTGTAGGTAATAGCTTTATACAGATATTGATAGACGCAGTAAATCGTTTCCGATTCACTCAATTCTTTAAATACACAAATACAAGATTTTAGACTTTGTCGTTCCATTGCACGATATAATTAGTATTTATGGGTCTACGCGCGATATTAGTACATTACTTTAAGAAGTAAGTTCTTTAAGCACTTGTATTACGGATGTAAGAAAAAGTAGCAGTTTACATAAAAATGCAAATCACACACCCAGACACGGAACAAACACAGAGTGAGGATCGAAGTCACGACTTGATGATTTAAATGAAATTGGGTATATAATGTACTAAGTACAGTGAAAAGACATTTTCTTGTGATACAAATTTATATTTGATTAATAATAAAAAAAATCTAGTAATGTCTCGCAAATGGAAAGTAAGGTTTATTTTAATTTTAAACTGTCATGGTTACACACATTAGAAAACTGTAAGTGTCCGGGATATTTACAATGTTGTTTTGTTTCAATGAGCTCCCGATATTTCGGCATTGTTGCAAGCGCCATGGTCACGGGTGAACTGATATCCCGGACAGTTACAGTTTTCTAAGATATATTAATATGCTACTTTTAATCGACTTTTCTATAAGGTAACCAAATTTTATTCGAAAAGTTATCAAAAGTAAAAATAAAGCAGTTATGTCTCGAATGTGGTATATTTTCTCCTTTACTCACATCTCTCAGTCCACCTATCTACGTCACTCCGCACTCAGAGTCGCCAAACATCTTCCAAAAAGGTGTCCTGAAGCCTCATAAAACAGGTCCAGGCCGTGATACGCAGGGGCGTGCTCCGGCATTCGTTCGGGGGATTGAGCCGATCCCAACGCAAACGTTTGCGGAGTTCGCACTCAAAAGAATATGGTATATTGGTGTTTGCAGTTGCCGATATGAGCGCGCGGTTTAATGGAGTAATGGAATTTAGTTTTGTGATGCAGTTGGGTTTGGGCGGTTTAAAGTAATTGCGTTTTGTACAGTCGTGACCGTTTGCTTGAGTTTGGAAGGATATCCGAATGCTGAAAAGGTAATTAATGAATCAAATGTTTAATTATTATTGCAATGTGATACTACCGTATGGCGTTCTTTTAAGCGTAAAAACTTCTATACTCCTTAGTATTTTTTATCTTCCATGTTGTTGACGTATTTCTGTCCAAATATAAAACCATTTTTACTTAGAATGGTCATGAGTTTATAATAACTCTGTATGGCGTTTAATACCGTCATCTGAACTCTTCTAAATCCTATATGGTCCCATATGGTGATGGTCACTTGTTTAGGCTGTCTTTACACAATAAATATCAGCACCCATTTTACTACTACCACACTATCATTTTCATAACGATACGATCTTTAGAAGATGGTTAAATTAATTTTCTTAGATTTTATTACATACTTACATACATACAGGCCGACCAAATAAAAGCGTGTTAAAAAAACATTTTACGGATACGGCTCACGTTATTTACCAAAAGCACAAATAAAAGCCAGTATTTACGTATTTGCCTAGAAGAATCTAAGAACACTCTACGTTCCTAACTATACATGAACTATTAAAAGGATACAGTCATCAAAAACTCAATTCCGCTGGTAAAGTGAGACGCTGACAGGAAGTGGCCAAGACACGGAAGACGCCTCACGTTATTTATAATCTAATATGCATGTGGAACCGCGGTGCGCCCTTTCTCGAAAATATTAGCAAATACGAGAGGAAACAACGGGCCCACGAGAGTTGGGCCAGAGATGTAGCGAGAACAAGTTATCCTTACTTATATTTTACATGTGGAAGTAACTCTGTCAGTCTTGTCAGTTGAGCTTTTTTGCCAAATCTTCTATTTTTTTTGGACAGGTAGTGATAGGACTTTTAAGTGGACTTCACTGTATGAGAGTATTGTAAAACAGTATATACTGAAAATGATGGGTGCCACCCCAAATTACTAAACAAAATGCATTTATTTATTGTCTATACGAAGAATATTTAAATTAACCTTAGACAAACTCTTTTTATTGTAATTACTGACTTGGAGGTAGGCTAGGCTAACGAGTTCCATCGTAGCAATGCTATGTGCTACGAGCTACGAACAGCACCTATGGGTGCTGTTCGTACCTAAAATTTGACAGAAAATAAAACTCGAGTAGAAATAAACAGGTTTATACTACTACGAATCATCTTCGTAGCGCCGTTTTCGGGGCCGTCTCAAAGCACACAGCCGGTTAAAACAAACGCCGTCAGATTGAAATGTTTCAACAAACACTAGATCAGTAATGAGAACATTTCGTCTGAACAAACTGTTTAGCGGACTTCAAACTTTTCACTCCGCTACCGGATATCGGGTATACCATTTTGTACAAACAAATTTTGGTTTAAACCGAATGCTTTGAAATTATGTTGCATTGAAACAAAATATTTGTTTTAGCTGTTTTAGTGAAAATATAGTGGTTCAGTTTAATTTACATAACCTTTAGCCTCTTCTATGAAATCACAGCGTGTAATAATAAAATAGACCTACCTATTTACAAACAATTTTCTCCCACATTCGTCTAAGAAACCTGAATATTCCTTAACTTCCAAATTTTATCCGTGCACTCATCCATCAGAGCTTGCCGTTCCCTCGGGACGGGATAATACTTCCAGTCTATCCATTAAAACAAATTTCGAAAGGGCAATCCGAAATGCGTTATCAAAAATCCCGTTCAATAATTAATTTGCAAACTCCGTCCCGCATAAGCCAGCAAAGCTGGAAATATTGAAAAAAAGGTCCGATCACCTTTTTATGGGACCATAAGCGGCCCCATTACGAGGTCACTCACTATGAGCGAATCCTCAATGCCCGGATAATATTTTGAGCCGTAACACTAAAATAAAAATAATCATAAAAGTGTATGTACAGATTCGGGGTAGGGTGGTTGTAAAGAGATAGACGGAATCGCGTCGAATGTGTGAGTAATCAAAGTTTTGGAGCGAGCTGGACTATTGCCAAAGCGATCGAAACCGTTCGTAGCACTATCGATTCTTCACTTGTTTTTGAATCATAGCACTATTGGCTCTCATCATAGCCCAGAGGTTTTCACATGACACTAGCATTGGAGGGTTATGGGGCAAAACAACATTTTGCTGTTAATTGGCTTAACCTAACTTTAATTGACAAAAGTCGTTATAACAATGCAAACAACAGGTATTCTTGTCTCCATAGTCTTTTAAACTTTTAAACCTTCTAATGTTCTAAATGAATATTTGGAACATGGGATCCAATTATTCATAATAGACCCAATTTAACTTAACGCATTCTGTTCAAACATTAAAATCGCTGATGTAGAAGTAAAATAACTTCAGAGAAGTTATTGCAATGTTAAAATGTTATGTGCAAACTGGTTCAATTTCATATTGCCTCGTCTACGTCGTAGTACATCGTTCATTGAACAGAAAAAAAAAACACCACGTCACTTATTAAGCGACGTTTAATTTCCACTCGGACTCCGTCGGACGCAACAGTTGCGTCGCAATATAACTTGGCCCGGGGCACTGCCAGTCATGTTAACTACGCCGTAGCATATTCCGTAGTCCGTAGTCCGTACACAGTAGTATACACCAACTCGTAGCAATAAAGTTTTAACTCGCATTTCCAACGTCCGCCGAGAGTTTGATTAACACATGAAGTGAATCTCAATTTGTTTTTTCCAGGGATTTTTTTATGTCGTTACATTTCGGTCATTTTGGTGAGTTGAACCTTGGGATAATATTGAAGCAGTAGCTTTCGGGCTAGCTTCGTTACCATTGCCTAAAATTATGATTATAAAAACGTATATTTTATCTTTTAACCTGTAGAGCGCCAGCATTTTAGATTTCATCAATAAATGTTAGAAGGTAAACCATAATCAAATATGATAAAATTTGTTTTGCGGAAAGTACTTCTTAAATCAGGATAAATTCAAAATTTCAGTCATAATGGAGAAAAGTGAAGAGTCAAAAAGGTTTAAAGTATTAAACACATCTTTGTGTGCTTTAAATAAAATATTTCTAAGAAAAAAGGCTCGCTCTATTTTCTGTGAGCTGCAATAAAAGACAAGGAAGTATTAAGTTATTATATTAAAGTTGCACGAAATTAATATTTCTCATTGCTATAACGAAATATAATATTGTTAACTTGACGTAGTATTTTAAATCGACCGGTTAGTACATAATTAACGATTTCCTGTTAAAACGTTAAGAATTCGAAACACCCAGCCCGGTTCCTCGTAAACATTACCCAAATAAAATTTCGCTTTTCGGAAAATTCGAAACACGAAATACCCCGCTTTGCGTGTCAGACGCAATGATCCACCTATTATATCACGATAACACTGCAAAGATTTATCTGTAAAATTTCTCACGGGGCCGGGCGTTGTAATTTGATTAAAAATTCATTAAACCGTCCGCAGAGGCCCACGGGAATAATTTAGTGTGTTTCACACGGCCCGACACCTCGAGGGTAGAAGGCTTTTTATGCACGATACACCCTTTACTATTAATGTAAGCTGCCGCTGACAGCGCCCGTCAAAGCTCGTCAAACATGGCCGCCGTGTGTGGAGCCTTTATTGCCAACGGGAATATGTTTTGTATATCCATGTTTTAAATATATGAAAACTTTGTCACTAACCGTGGGTAGAGTGCTTTTGACGTGAAATACTGTGTTTATCACGCGTTTACTGCTGACAAGCGCTTGTTACCAACTGGTTTGACGCAGTTTATATCTTAAACTAGTGACCCGCCCTCGCTTCGCTTCGGGTAAATTTTACATACAAACCTACCTTAAGAATCACTCTATCTATTAAAAAACCGCATCAAAATCCGTTGCGTAGTTTTAAAGATCTAAGCATACATACGGACATACAGCGAAAGCGACTTTGTTTTATACTATGTATTGATAGGCTCTTAATAAATTAATACTTTTTTAAAACAAATACAAATAAATTAAATATTCTATAGCGTCTGGAAGCGTTTTAAGTAAAAACACTTTATCTGAAACAATCCAGACACCAAGCTGTATAGATAAAACATATCCCGTCTAATAGCCGTCTGTCCAGAGCCAAATTGCTCAAACTATTTGCTGCATCCCATTTAATTGGATAGAAACGTAGCGAACCACTGTATTTGCAAAGTAAAAACCGTCTAAAACATTCCTTGGCACAGCAACGTCACGGCGACACGCTGACAACACGCCATTTATAAACTATTTGTATGCGGGTGAGCGTTCTCTGCTCACTTTTCTTACTTCACAGTGACGAGCTAGCTTCAGCGCGTGTATTCCAACTGGGGGGCACAGGGCGACACTGGGAGAGCGGAGTGCTGGCGTTGGATGCACAGTGTCGGTTGTGTTTTCTGTCGGGGGCAGGAGTTAGTTGAGCTCAGTCGCATTGGTATTTATGTGTCGTTCAGATATCGCGTGCATGCTTCGCGAATTAAATTTTGTTCGTGCGCTGTTGCCGCTCCGCCGCTGATGTGTTGATTGAAAGGCATCTTCGTACGTGGTCGTGTGTTGTTTGATTCGAATGGATTCGGAACTGTCTTTGTCGCAGATCTGAATTCCGAGTATGCAAGGATCTTCAGTCGCAACGACTATTTATTCGTACGAGAGGTTTTAGTCGTTCAGTCTTATAGGGATCTTAGTTGTGACTGTTCTTAACTAACAGGATTTGCTAACTTAATGTCCTTCTTGAAGGTAGATTGTGTTTGTAGTTATATTTAGGAAAACACGACAATTATTGTAATCTTAAGTTTTAAGTATTTTGTCGCTATATTTTGGCTACTACTGTTGCTGAAATGTCTTAATTTTTGTTATGGGTATATAAATGAAGTTGTGACAGTAATATATTAATGGCTGTGGTATAGTTTTGTAATTAAGAAATGCAGTACATGGTGTAAATCATAATTTGACACTAAAAATGACGTAAAAAACCTTGTGAAACTGACTTGTAAAATGTATGTATACATTTTTAATGCAACCTTCGAATTTTAGTCTTCTCATAACACCAATATGTTCTGTCAGCAATCAACTGGTTGTAATAAATGACATTCCACCAAACGGAATCTTTCCTCCGTCATATGATAGGGTATTGCATCGACGCCGTACAAAATGCAACGCGCTTTGTCTGAGCTGAACAAAATCCCGTTCGGGCGGGTCAAATTTAAAATTATAGGATCACTCGTAAACCGGTCTCGTAGCCGACTCATTCCCATATAAATAACATTGTCCACAGGATGTGATATATCGTTTATGAGCAGCCTAAGTGCACCATTGTCGTTTTCGTCTCAACCAGTCCGTAGTTTATTGCGAGCCCATAAAAATGCATCGAACGGTGCAACAGAACTGCGTTTGCTCCCAACATTTTTAGTTTTGTATAAAATTTGTTTCTATACGCTACTGCTTTAGTTTGTTTTATTCGGATTTAAGGTGTATTGAACTCTACAGTTGGTGTTCAAGGGATACTACCGTTTTGACGGGAAAATGGCATTATAATTTCTCTTAATCCAGAGTTCAAACAAATATTAAAAACGTCCAAAATAAGGCATACTTAAACAAGTTTTATTTTGCACCGATATTTGAACTTTGAATAGAATCATAAGGTAATAGTCCAGTCAAAATAGACATTTAACCTAGGAAAAATTCGCATAGAGCTGAAAATTGGCATGAATGTTGGTAACACTATTACAAATAATCTGTCAAAAGTCCCCATCGATCCCACGTCTGCAAAAAAAAATAATCAAGGTCAAATGTCACTAATATCAGTTTTATGCACTTTTGAGCGAAACGGTAAGTTTAATCATAAAAATATGTATGACAAAATTACTTATCACGTAATTATCTATAAAAAATGTTTCAACACTTTGTTCCTAAGATTCACCATTTCAGAGATATAGCGATGCACAAATTTGAAAAAGTTGTATTTTCAAACGCTTCCAGGCCCCCATGCGATTGTGCTAGACAGTAGAAATTTTAACGAATAATGTATCTCAGTTGCCTCTATAACATCTAATACTAGAAACAACATGAAACCAACGTGTAAAGTGGGTTCTCATACAAAACCTATGTATTTTTTTCTCACACTTGGGCGGTTTTTAACGTGGTTACCCTAGTGAACCTATTCCAGGTCATATATCGATCAAAAACGATATCAACAGATGAATGCATATTATGTAAAATATGAATTTCCTAATGATTTAAACCACGATATCTCGCGAATGGTGAGTCGGAAAAGAAAAAGTGACTGGACCATTTTTGTAGAAAAAAAATTGTAAACAAAAAAAAAACCGCCTTCAAAAACCCGACTCACTAAAAATTGCAAAATAATATAATGCGAACATTTATAATCATCTGGGTATGAATTTTATGTTTTTGAAGGCGGTGCCAATCAAAATTTTGAGGAGAACGAAGCACTCTGTGCTTGTCTGTATATAAACGGCACCGCCTTCAACAACATATAAAATTCATACCCAGATGATTATAAATGTTCGCATTATATTATTTTGCAATTTTTAGTGAGTCGGGTTTTTGAAGGCGGTTTTTTTTTTTGTTTACAATTTTTTTTTCATACTTTTTAGTGTTACATTTTTTTCACCCTATTAGTTCAGCTCACCTGTAATACTACTGATATTATAACTAGTAGTCTTAATATGTATACAGTATTGAAAGAATTATCCTTTTACTCCAAACAATTAAGGAGTTGACCTTCCATCATCAGCTCAGCATCATAACATTATGATTGCAAGAAGCAATGCCAATATAACTTCATAAAATATGTAAAACGTGGTACATGTGCCTTAAAAATTTGAGGGTTGCCCTCGATTTCTCCTGGATCCCATAATCAGACCCTAGAATGGACCCTATTCGTTCAGCTCAACTATAATTCTACTTATTATAACTAGTAGTATTAATATGTACACAGATTTGAAAGAATTATCCTTTTACTCCTAACTATTAAGGAGTTGACCTTCCATCATTAGCTCAGCATCATAACATTATGATTGCAAGAAGCAATGCCAATATAACTTCATAAAATATGTAAAACGTGGAACATGTGCCTTAAAAATTTGAGGGTTGCCCTCTATTTCTCCTGGATCCCATAATCAGACCCTAGACTGGACCCTATTCGTTCAGCTCACCTATAATTCTACTGATATTATAACTAGTAGTATTAATATGTACACAGATTTGAAAGAATTACCCTTTTACTCCTAACTATTAAGGAGTTGACCTTCCATCATCAGCTCAGCATCATAACATTATAATTGCCAGAAGCAAATGCCAATATAACTTCAGATAATATGCAAAACGCGGTACATGTCCCTATAAAATTTGAAGGTTGCCCTCGATTTCTCCTGGATCCCATCATCAGATCCGGGACTGGTGAAAATGGGACCACCTCTGAAGTAAACCTTATCTAACCAAAAAAAAATTTTTGAAATCCGTCTATAATTGACGAAAATATCGGTGAACATACATAAAACAAAAAAAAAAAAAAAAAAAAAAAAAATATTATACATACAGACGAATTGAGAACCTCCTCCTTTTTTTGAAGTCGGTTAAAAATTGTATGATCTACAATTTTTGTTTGACCTATTTTTACGATAATACTTACTGTTTTCAAGAAAAATGGAAAATCCTTAATTTTATACTTTTGACCTTGAATAATTTTTTTTGCAGAAGTAGGATTGATGGGGATTTTTGATATTTCGTTTATTATGCTGTATTTAACGTCTCTGGCAATTTTCAGCTCTATGCGAATTTTTTCTAAGTTAGCACTTATTTTTGTTTATTTTGACTGGACTATAAGAGATTGAAACTTACGTCGTTTTAACTAAATATTAAATATTAGTCTTTATGGGTCTACACGCGTTATGAGAAGTAGCAAATTACATAGCTAGCAATATAATTAATTGCATAGCCTGAGTTCGCTCGCGACCATGATTGGTGCAACCCAGTCGAAATGTCGGGCAGTAAGTAGCTATGTAATTTGCTACTCCTAATAACGCGTGTAGACCCATAAAGACTAATATTTAGTGTAATGGAACGCGAAAGTCTAAAATCTTACATCGTTTTGTTCACTAGAAACATATTACAAAAAAAAGGTTGTATAAACATTCGTTAAAAAACCCTTTTTGTACTTTGAAAATAATCCTATACACAAGCCCTCACACAATTTGAGTCTTCCCCTTTAGAATAATGAAGGATCTTGTCCAAACAAACGAATTTGGAACTTACATAAGTAATTTCATCATGCTCATCCTTTTAAACTTTTCTCTGTTATTTATTTGGGTCGGGCTTTAGGGGTGTTCTTGGAAAACTTTAAGGCTTCAATGGAAGTTTTTCTTCCATTTTTTAGTATAACATTTACTCTATCTTATGAATTAGCAATAGTTGGCTAATCATCTCTATATTACATCATCATCGGCCCATATACGTCCCCGCTGCTGGAGCACGACCCTAAACTAGGGCGATAAGGCCTTAGTCGACCACTTTTATATGTCTATTTTGCTTGAATGACCTAATTTCGTATGTGCCGATTACTTTATAATATTATAAACATATTTTTTACAAATTTTGATCTATTGCACTCATGGAATATTATATTATTAAACTGCCGAATTCTGTATGACCTTTCATTTCAATTTGAACCGTAACAATTGTATCACAGTTTTTGAAAAACCGTAAAATATCAGACACAAAACCTATTTTTTTGCAAACGTTTTTTATTCATATTAATAAAAAACGTTTGCAAAAAAATAGGTTTTGTGTACTTAAAGCAAAGCTTTTAAAACATATAAATTGTGTCAAATATGTTGAATTTGAAATGTTATAAGTTGACAGTAAAGTTATAGTGTAAAAGTTTATTTTTTTCTTTTTAGCGCATTTAAATAAAAGCTTGTTTTTAAAGATTTTTTTACCTTAATTTTTTATGTTACCTATTTACGTATATAATTAACTCCCTTCTCAGCTCCGTGTGTAGCATATATAGTAACAGAGCCCACGACCAAAATTTTTGTCTCATAGCAATACGGCCAAAACCGCATCAAATCGATAGATAAGATTATTCTGAACTCGAAAATACCAATATCAGACATTTTCCGCGTAGCGTTTGATCTGACCGAATTTTCAAAATTGTCAAAGAATTTTACCGAACTGCATCATAGCAATATGTCTGATTTGCAGACTGTAGTTAAATGATGATTCTGAGATACCGGAAACATATTTTTCAGACGTTAGTGGTGTAGCGCAAACCCGTAAAATCACTTAAAAAGATTAAAAATGAGACAAAAAAAATGTCTCATAGCAATACGTCTGAAAATCTTATTTATTAGTAAATTTTGGTTATTTGATGCGAACAAAACAATTTCATATTATTATATATTGATATTGAAATAATTTTGATACCGACTAACCAAATCGTAACAATATAAAAGAATAAATATTTTCGAATGCGAAAACGGTTTAAAATATTTCAACTATTCGAAACATGAATCTCACCCTGTCGCCGTCAAAAGAGTTTTCATAAAGTACAAAACTGAACCGAAATTAATATTCGACGTTATTAAACGCTTTACAAATAAATACTCCATTCCTCGCTTGCATGGCCGACGCTATTTAATAAAATAGCTACCGTATACGGCTTCACGTTTTTCGATTTCGTCGCTACCTTTGATGTATATCCTAGCAATAATATTTTTAATAAATAATAAAATAAATAAATAAATCTTTATTAGAAAACTTAGTGCACAAAATTAGATCTTAAAATCTACATTACATTTAAAGTTCCGGGTATGTAACAATATGTGTGCCTGAACTAGGATTTTCCTGTGTTTCAGGCAAAAATAATACATATACAATACACATCTTACATTATTTTTATTATTACTTTGTCGTCTTGGTATTATTTCTTTTATGCTGGTGAATGAAAATTACTTTACTATACGTGGAATTAAACATTCAGTTTTAAAAAATCACTGAGACATAACCAGCTACTTAGGATAACCGCTAAAGGTGGAACCATTTCGACTAATTAAATTAATTTAAGCACAAAATCTGTTTACCTCGAATGTTTATTATAACAAACAACCACAAACACTACCAGTTACAATATAATCTGTTCTAAATACCCAAAATCTCATGTTCCTAATAATACACCCGCTGTTCACGTTTAATGATATTTAAATATTTCAAAGCCCGTTTGAGTTTTCACGCTCCGCAAGCATCAAAGGAGTATCAGTTACCAAATCCGATATTTTGAAATACATTTCATCATTCATATTGTTTGCTGCCTCTCCATTTCATTATGGTTTACCTTATTACCGATGTGTTTTACAGCGTTCTGTTTGGGATTTCAGTGGAAGAGCGTAAAATGATATTTAAAATCGGCCGACCGCAGCGCCCCGCGGCCTCATGCCAGTCTGCTATCTGCTGTCAGAATGATTCCTGTGGTGCAATTGATGTGAGACGGGCGATGGAAATGTGTGTTTTTACTTGGTTGAAACGTGTTGCGATTTTGTCGACGGAATTACTGCGTGGGCGGAGTTTTTTAGCGGCGTAAGTTCATAATATGTAAAAACAATTGATTGGTACTTTGTTTTTTTATAGATGCGAATCGATGTTTTATCATTATCATCATCAGCCCATATACGTCTCCATAGCTGGGGTATGGGCCTACCCTAAACTAGGGTGATAAGGCCTAAATCAACCACGCTGGCCAAGCGCGGGTTGGTTGACTACACAACCTAAGAATTTATTCGTAGGTGTGCAGATTTTCTCGCGATATTTTCCTTCACCGTTAAGGCGTCGAATAATTGTACATATGAATTTTAAATTTGTAAAACACCGTGGTACCTAGTAGGGTTTAAACTGGCGACCTCTCACATGATAAGCAACGATCTTAACCACTCGGCCAGCGATGTTTTAATGCGTCGATGTTTTATGCTAGGAGCAAAACTCCCGTTCGGTGTTCGTTTGTGTATCTTCCAGATTAAACTTACTTAAGTATGTTATTTTATTAACTTGTCTTTAGACCAAGACTAATTCTACATTGGTATGAAGTGTCGCTTTAACTTTGAAATATTACATTGCAATTTTTGCGTTACTTGGTCCGAATCATCGGACGATGACTATACACGAAAACTAAACTTCGTCCAAAGGACAATCTGAAACAAAGAATCGCCTCTCAAAAATCACAAACAAACTTTCGCCTATAACTTGACCGATTTACTCGTAAGTGGTAGCCGATACTCGGATACCAAAATACTTCACCGAACCGGCCGCGATAAAAATTGTAAAACAAATTGTAAATAGCGGCACGGCCGGAGTCTGAACCCGACACCGTTCGTCGATTGTTGTTCGATCATACCTCATGTTAATTGTTGTTGTACGCGAGGGGGAAATTAGTGAAAAAAATGAGCGAATGCTGGAAGCGGATTCCGAATTGGTTTGTTTGTGAAAGGTGAGAACCAATAGATATGGTTATGGGATTGAAATGTTTTTGAAACGTGTAAATGTATGGAAATAAATAATAAGGCGTCTGACTGATTATGGCCATGGCGGCCGATCTTAATTAAGATCAGGCAAGTGCGCAGGACAATTATCGTGCACAAGTATGTGCGCAAATAAAAGTGCCTTCTTCTACTCTGGGCTAAGTAATTTCTTTATAGAAAAACACACACAATTTTTCCACGCGCTCAGACTTGAACCGGGGACCTCCCGGTCCTCACCCAGCGCTTGCTAGTTTAGACCAACGAGGCAGTCAAGTCAAGTCGAGGCGGAAATAAATAAAATCTGTTATAAACAACCTCACAAATTCTTCTGATTCCGTGTCAAGTTGCTTACAAACACACGGGTAACGGATATCAGAAATCATAATTGTATTAAACACATACATTTAAAATTTATATGAATATTTGCGCCAAAAACACCGATGTTTATGACACAAATATTTGTATTGAGAAGGAATCGAACCTACAGCTCTTGGCGTTAGACTGGGACTCTACTAAATTCGCCATCGAACAAGCAAACACTGTATTTATATTTTCATTGATAGCAATCGAGCCTCCATTCAAAGCTTCGAAGCTCATTGGTATTTCGAGTGGCTAATTTGTTTGATTTTCGGGAGAAAATGGTTCAGCATTTGAGTAATGGTACATTGAAAGTGATACAGCTTATATTAAATAATATAACATTTTACAAGTGGAAACACTCCATAAAATAATTGAAGTGAAATGAAATAATTTATTTTGCAAGTAGATTTTATGAAATTCCATTGTTTTTCGCAGAAGCTTATTGCTATTGGAAATGCATTGTACTCAGAGTCCACTACAAATTCAAGTGGTATTAGAAATGCTTCAGTATATTCTACGTTTATTTTTTAATAATTATACGAATTGATTTTGTTTTCAATGGCACCCATGTCTATTGTGCACTCGATAAACTCAAATCCCCTGAACAATTTGTGCGATGAGCATTTCAGTATGAGTGTTTGAGTGTGTATTCGTATTCGTATTCGTGAATAGCGCTGTTGTTTCTGGTACCCGCAACATAAGTGCTTAAGCAACTTACCTCAGAATCAGATCAATGTATGTGATATTTATTTATTGGGAGCCTCACCATCTCCCGGTGCGTGCAAGTCGGTACGATGTTTGCTCTCAGTATGTGCAGAGCAATCGATACAGAAGGGATGGCATGTACAAATATCGAGCTTGTCAATATAATAAACATCGCAAACAGTCGCCCGGTCTCTTAGTTTGATTACCGTAAGACCGTGAGACGCTCCGGTGAACTTTCTAAGCGTTTGTCCTCGGGTCGCCATGAGTGTTGTTTAAAATAGGACAGTCCTGACATCTATTAATATATCCTTAAGTTTTGTGAGGAATTTGTGAAACCAAATCTTATTCGCATGTAGAGATTGAGTAAGGTGACAGAAAGGAATGAACCTTATGAAATCTGTGTTTTTAAAACGAACACTTATCTTATTCAACGAATACACATGCGGTGATAAAATATTTGAGGGCGAATGAAAGGAAAAAACCAATGAAAAAACCAATTCATTCGGAAAAAAATTTCGAATGAATTGGTTCGTAATTTAAAACTAGCGAGCAAATTTTGAATTTAGGAATTGTTTAAAATTTCATTCAGTAGTCTTGCCCCTAACCATGAGTGCTGTAAAGAGCTCGAAACGTCGGTTCTCCAAATAATATGTTTAGAATAACACGTGAGTTTAATCCGTAAAATTTTAGTTTAAGTGTAGTGTTCACGCAAATAATAGACAATGAATATGACTTACAGTAGGTAATGTTTCCAGATCATGTCTTGAGAATCCTTAAAAAAATATATTTTTTTATTATGTCCCGGATTTCTAAGAAGCATGGTATTCCGAGCTGAGTGCAAACATTTGTGCAAGTTAGTGCACGCAGCCAGCGTACAATTATGTGACGTCACTGTTCCCGTGACGCGGATCCAATTATTAGCAACGGTACCGGGACAAATTTGTAGCTAAGATTAATAGTTGGATTGAAATGTTGTGTTTCATGTTTCTGTTATTGCTGAAATATGAAGTGATTTAATTTTATCATGATACGCGTTCTATGTTTTCTTTTGTGTAGTTGAAAGCATACTTAGTTTATAACCAAAGACAATCACAAACATACGCTCTTCAGACGGGGCGTGGAAAGTCATTTAAGCGGCCTTCAAGTTGAGTGCGACAGGCTTAATATTGTGCCTGTCGACCTCATATGTGGATCCCACTACCGCTTACCATCAGGTGGAGTGAGGACATCTTGCACCTATTAATACAAAAAAAAATCGCAGTACCACTTTACCGACATTTGAAAGACATTTTTGGTTATGAACATAAATATTGTTTAAGGTCGAAATAAATTATATTTTTTACTTAGAACTTGCTAACAAACAATTGCACTTGAATCCTTCCAAATTAAGATTTGGCTACAAAAAACCCTTGGGTTTGTCAACAGTGGATCCGTCTCAAAAGATAAGATATTTTCTCAGCTGCTCCGTTTTAAATATCAAAAGGAATCGTTTTGTTCGCAATCTCGAAAACTTCCACAGCGATTACGATTTTTTTTTTCACCCACCCCTTACGTACCGTCTAAAACGTTAAAAATATTTCAGTATTTTTCAGTCGGCGACACAAACTAAATTCTCCCGTTTTGCATAAAGAGAATATCGAAAATCACCCGAGCGAGCCCATTTATTGGACGGAATCGAACCGAGGACCCGATGAATCGAGAGTAAATTAATAATCGTATTACTTTTTCAGTGGAATGCAAATATTTGATGATTGCGTTGCGGCGAGTGGTGGTTGCGATACCGCTGCGCGCGGATGTATGGGGCTCGCTGGATGTGGCATAAACAGGAGATATTAATTCCTACTAAAATTATAAACGTGAAAGTTTGTTTGTGTGGATGGATGTTTGTTACTCTTGCAAGCAAATACTACTAAACCGATAATTTTAGAAATTTGGTATGCAGGTAGCTGAAGACCCTGAATAACACAAAGGCTTTTTATCCCGGAATTTCCGCGGGAATAGGGTTTCTACGCGGACGAAGTCGCGGACGGAAAGCTAGTTTGCAATAATTTTGATTATAATTTTTTCTACTCTTTTTAATACCGTAAATGCGGGTTACTTTGACCAAAAAATTTATATTGTTTTGCAAAAATTGCTACATTTTCGATAGTGTTTAATATATAAATATAAGATTATTTTGATATGAAGTAAAAGATGTATTTAAAAATTTGTGATACACAAAAAGAGAAAAAAAACATGTTTTGATATATTTTTTATTTTTTATTTTTTTAAATAATGTTTTTCTTAGAAGAGGGCTATATTAGCCCATGAAAAATTTGTCCATTAAAAATCATGTTACAAGCTTTGTTGGGTCAATAATTGGGAGGTAAACAGATGAACGCAATATTGTTTCTTTCGCTCTCCTCTAAGACTCTTGAGTTGATGTGTGAAGAAAGGTTGTCTCCAATAATTACTTTACGGCCAATTTGTTTTTTGAGGATTGGAAGCAAATGTCTAAGAAACCAGTCTTCAAAGGTTACAGCGTCAATCCATTCACTTTTAGTCCTATTGTAGCGGTCGCCTTCTGGTCCATTTTCCATCCAAGTTGTCCACAGATGTTCAGACTTATAAATGATGAAGGGGGGTATGGTATTTCCTGCAGCATTGCCACAGAAAATAACACTGAAAGATACCTTCGTTGCATTAATTATGTTTTCAGGATATTTTGTACCTCGTCTGCAAATAACAGTTTTCCTTCCAGGGTCGTTGCATAGGTTTGTTTCATCAAAGTCGTATATATTTTCCGGTGGAACGTTTTCAATATAAAAATTAAAGTCGATTGGTCGAAATATTCATAAAATATTATTGGCTTACATTGGCCCATACTCTCGGGTAACATTAACCCAGGGCCAAAATTACCCGAAATACGGGACAAAGTATACCTACATTACTTTTTCTCAAATAGTAATACTTAATGTTAATAAAACGAAATGAAATTCACTTGACCACACCCCTAAAGATATACATAATAACAACAAAAACAATTCAAATGATTAACTTGTTAAAATAACAGAGTTTAGTGAGAAAGTTTGCACAGATATTTTACGTACCTTATCACATCCAAAATGTTGAGTGAACTGACAGGTTTGTACATGATCGCGAGTTCGGTCAAACGACACTCTATTGGACGACAATAATGCCATCTTTCATTTTTGGTCGGAACTTTTACGAATGCGCTATAAACACTGACGCGGCGGGAGTTTCGATCATTATTTTTATTTGGGACAAAGTTATCCCCTAGGGCTAAAGTAACCCGCATCTACGGTATCTCATAACAGTGACCACCTAAGAACGTATTCTCGAAAAACTGAGATTCAGAAATTATTTCTGATACTTTTATTTATTTCATCTGTAGGTCTTGAGATTAAATTATTCGGATTCTCCATCTTTGATAACAGCATTTTCTTGGGAAGGTTCCCCCAACCTACAATTTAATCGTCACAACTATGAATCTTGAAAAATCAACTCTAAAAAGAAAATGTTTTCATAAAATAATCTAAACCCTTAATCTTTTCCACAAACTAAATGGACTAAGAAATTCATGTTAATATTTTTTTCTACAACGAACCAGATATGAAAACCGACATTTTATCTTTCAAAGTCGCAATACGCAAGTGCTTCTTTTTACTTTTTACAGTCGTACTTTTCCCATGAAAAATAATATGGTGAGTCTTCAGAATTGCGGCCGCCATAATCTTTCATGTCAGCCTCGGTCGAATCAAGTAGGTATTTTTGATATTCATATTCGGAGACATAAAGAAAGAAAAATGTTTTTTTAACATCAAAAAGAATTTTCTAATCGGTTAAGCAGTTGAATGTCACAACAAGCTGTTCAAAGGCACAGGGTCTCTCTGTGAAGGGAAGAGACTGATGAAAAAAATATTGTTCGTTGTAGATTGATCTTGGGGGGCAGAGTTCCGTATTATTGGTGAATGTTTAGGTATACTATATATGTTATGTTGTTATGGTTAACATGATTGCATAAAGTTCAATGTATGTTTAGAATATAAATTGAGAACATTGTATCCACTATGCTGTCCTTTTTCATAATGTCTTGAAATACATAACTACACACGCTACTATATTGTAACTACTATACTTTATTGTAACTATATTGTATAAAATATGCATTAAATGTATCAGTATTAAAATGATATTTAGTTCAACTTCGAGGTCGAGTCAAAACTCGTACTCAATTTTAATGTAGAGCCATTTAAGAACCGTCTTTATAGAAGTACACACTTGCATATAATACGATCAAGTCTCTGATGACAATAAAACTATTCCTGATTGATTTCTTTACAGTTATTTAATTCATGTCCTTCTTTCTCCCAAAAAAAAACCTTGACCATCTTGACCAACCTCCTTATCATGTAGACGGAAACGTAAAAAGGTTTTAATCTTGTTTAGTAAAGACTCTACCGGAAGTCAGGTGGCGCGATGCAAAGAAAACTCATCACTTCTTGTTCGCTGCTCGGTTGCTATCCCAGTACTATCGATAGTGCTGTGTCGATGTTAATAGTGATGCCTGAGCGATTCAAAGTAGTTGCTATTGGCGTGATAAGTTTGCTTTTTAGGGTCCTTTTCTTAAAGGGGTACAAACGAGTCCTTAATTCTAAGACAGTAAATGGCAAAAAATTACTACTAGTAATATTGTGCCATTCACTGTCTTAGTAATAGACGTAGTAGTTTACTTCATAAATGCAAATTGAAGGCGGTTATTGGAAAACTAAAACGTAAAAAAATCTGGCCATGTACGAACTCAACTTGCACATGCAGGGTTCTATATGATTATACCTTAAATTGTAAGTTTTTGTGTGTAACAAACGTCAGTCTGCTCACCAACAGACAACATAGTTGTCCTTCAAAGGTTCTTTTTGAGGTACCTGCTTTCCAGGAACCCTAACAAAAATGCAAATACATCTTCAACACAATACCAAATGAATCGCCAATTCCTCCCGTCGCGGCCCTACGGACGGTAGTAATAAATTTAAAAAGTAACACATCAGTATGCCAACGTCGCCTCAGTCTCTCCACAAATGGGACAAAGCAAGATATATCGCCCTAATATGAGAAGGCGTACTATTGCAACCAATTTTTGGCTGAAAGAGAATCTATAGGGGTTAATGTATGGTGTTGTAAAATGTCAAAGACGTTTGGGGAGGGATGGTGAAGATTTTTTTTATAATAAGGCCGCAAAATGGTATTGTTTTTTTTTATGCTTTTTAGATGTTGATTATGTTGTGACATAACCGGATGTATTTCATGATTTAAAGAACATATTACTTAATAGATAGATGTTTGTTATTTTCCATAGCACTTTTTTATGGTTTATATAGAATGTTTTGAAGAGAGATATATAAAATAATAATACAAGTTCAATAAACTTGTCATAAAACACGTGATGAAGTACAAAGTAAGTACAAATATGTATGATCCATCGGTATATGTACACAATATGTATTAATAGAAAGAACGGTAATTTTGTAAAAGAACAACATAAACAAATAGTCAAAACAATACCAGTGGAAAATAA
The DNA here is from genome assembly GCA_039566165.1 of Maruca vitrata. Taxonomy (NCBI): domain Eukaryota; kingdom Metazoa; phylum Arthropoda; class Insecta; order Lepidoptera; family Crambidae; genus Maruca; species Maruca vitrata. The sequence goes on along the minus strand of CM076914.1, from coordinate 16,327,995 downwards.
CTATTTCTAACAACACGTTCCGCCATTTTGATTACGAACGCGATGCTATCCACTCTCAATATTAATATCAACAAAGTAAAATGGACTTGACGCCTCATTACTTTGAAGTCGGTATACACACACACACACACATAGCTACACGCTAGCCTTTTTGTTTCTATTGGAAGTTGATGTAGCGCAGTGTAATAACAATGATGGTGCAATTTAATTTAAATAAACTAAACTGGAGGTTAAATATGATTCATGATACATCATCAGCCCGTATACGCCCCCACTTCTGGTTCACGGGCCTACCCTAAACTAGGGCGATAAGGCCTTGGTCAACCACGCTAGCCAAGTGCGGGTTGGTTGACTACACAACCTCAGAATTTCTTCGTAAGTGAATTCGTTCCAGCTAAATATTTCCATATGATGTTTTCCTTCACCGTTAAAGCGTCGAATAATCGTACATATGAATTTCAAATTTAAAAAATACAGTAGTTCGTGGCGAGGTTTTAACTGGTGACCTCTCGCATGGCGATCAATGACCTTACACTGATGATGATGATGATAATGATGACGCACTCATTTCAAGCATCAAAACACGAATCATCAATCTCCAAAACACGAGGCAATACCCAACCGTGCAAACCGCAAATTTTCCGCACGCCAATCCCCATCGATCACCCGTTACACTCTGCCGGAGTCCGTATTAAAAGCACATTGTAAAGAGATGTAACTTTTGAAACGAAAGAAAATGTATCCAAATTAGATTTGCCGGGAACCTAATACCGCAGCAGAGTGTTCGGGCGATTTGGGAACGGTGCCTACAGATTGAATTTTCCCGTGGCCCCTGAGAGATGGATATGCTATGGATTACAGAGCCAGCGACTCTGGAAGCGGTCGGGAAGTGGGGCGGTTTTGGAGGCTCTATTCGCGGCTGTTTTTGGCTTTGAATTAATAATAATAATAATAATAATTTATTTATTTAACCTTAACTCTAATATTACATTAAATTATATCTATGTGCGTGCACATATGTTACATTATTACATTAATATTAAAGGTAATCAGACAGTAATACATCTGCGCCTGAACTAGGTTACTAGTAACCTGTATCTCAGGCAACAGCGCTCACCCTAAAACTTACGATACGATTGTTAGCATAATAAGTAGTATTAAAGTAACAGTTTTTTTTTCTTTCTTTCTTATATGTGTGCATGAAATAAGCTTGCTATGTTTATAATTATATGTTTAATTAATTAATAAATTATAACATTATAACATTATAACAATCTATTTTTGAGTTGTATATTTAATTTCATTTTACATTTTATTTATGAAAAATAAATGAAAAATAGAAACTTAATAATAAAAATATAAAAATAAAAATAAATAAATAGTGCATGCAGTGTGTGAGAGAGCGGCAAGACCTCCTGGTGTGGTCAATGAGGGTGTATGTGTGTATGTAGGAGGGTGTGTGTATATATACATTTATTACTATAATATATATATATTATATTCATATTTATTTATATATATATTCTGAATCTATATAATATTTTATTTGTTTATTTACTCTAAATTGTTTTTAAATTTTTCTATTTTATTTTACATATATATTTACTACCGATATATTTATCCATTTATTAGTTTTTCTGTATCCTCATAATTAAGTCTCTTAAGATAATCCGTCATCCTAGCTTTACATTGTTTTTTGTTACATGGATATATATTAATTTCCCTATTTATTTTATTGTATATATGAGGCCCCATAAAACAAATAAATCTGTTTGTAAACTTGTGCCTAAACATTGGTTTTATATATACTCTATCCCAACGCCTTTTATCACCATAACTCGGGTCATAGGGAAGCAGAGCATGTTGCTTCATTACGACGGTCAGTATGTATATTTGTCTTACTGTTAGAACATCACATTTTTGATACAGGATACTTGTCGGGAAGTATATAGGACAAAAAGTGCATATCTTCAGTATTGTTCTCTGGGCGATCTCAAGCTTCATCAAGGCTGTTTTTGAAGCTCCTCCCCAGCTTGATACACAATAAGACAATACCGACTCGACTAATGATATATATACCCTCTTTACCAGTAAACTATCTGCGATGTATCTTAGTTTTTTAAATATAAAAATTAATTTCCGTAATCTACCTACCAATAGATCTATGTGTTGTTTGAAACTTAAAGAGCTATCAATGATTACGCCTAGGTACCTAAGTGAGGGCGTATTGGACAGAGTCGGGCAATTGCATGATGCGTTCAAACGGTCAGGGCAAAAGTGTGCTACTAAATTAAGTTCTGGAGAGTTTTTGGAAATTATAGTTTTTCGGGATGAGAAATTTATGTATTTCGTTTTTTCTGAATTCAATGTCAAGGAATTCTTGTACAGCCATTGACAGATATCATTGAGTCCAGTCTGGGCACATTCATATACATCTGTCCAAGTATTGTCAGAGAACAAAATTGCTGTGTCATCAGCATATGATAGTATTTTACCATGACGTAGACTAGTATTACAAAGGTCATTTACATAAACTAGGAAAAGTGTAGGGCCTAAAATACCACGCTGCGGTACTCCATATGTTATTGGGAGGTCTTTGCTAAGTAATCCATTTAGTTTTACACATTGGTACCGGTTAGTCAGGTAATCTTGAAAAAGTTTTAGTTCCGTGCCTCGTACGCCTAGTCTGTTCAATTTATTGAGTAGCAAAGGAATTGAAACTGTGTCAAAGGCCTTACAAAGGTCCAAAAAGATGCCAATAACCTTTTTATTTGCATCCATCTTTTTCACAATCCATTCTGTCAACTGGTGTACCGCTTCATCTGCTGATTTTCCTTTACGGAAACCAAATTGATTGTCAGAAAACAGATTATTTTTTTCAAAATAATCTGTTAGCCTATTATTAATGAGTTTCTCTAAAACTTTTGATATAGACGGTAGCAACGAAATTGGCCTATAATTATCGACTAGATCCTTCTGTCCTGACTTATGAATTGGGTGTATTACTGATCGTTTCCAGCTTTTACTTTGGGCAGATACCGTTTCTGAAACATAGTTGGAACATATAATTTAGAGGAGGGATTATAATTTCTCTGTATTGTTTTAAAATTTTATTAGGAATTTGATCCCATCCTACAGAGCATGTGTTTTTCAGTCCCATGATAGTTCGTTCCAGTTCGTTCCAATCTGTGTCAAAAAGTACGAATGATTTGCTTAAGGACGGTATTTGTGATAGATGATTATCTATATTTACGTTTGAGTCAAATTTAGCGGCTAAGTTTTTTCCTATTGACGCAAAATATGTATTGATTTCATGTAATGATTCATTGATTGCATTGTATCATTTAAAAGAAAATGTTATCTGTTCTCTTTTTTATACTGGCTGGTAGAAATATAGGTAAACTAAATTATTAACAGGTATCATACATAACCCCTATTCAAAATCCTTTAGATAACATTTCCAAACCCGTACTTGTTTATACGCTATTAATGACCTGTCCTCGCTTAGTTTCGTGTGCATTATACATAAAAACTTTTCTCTTGAATCCCTCTATCTTATCAAATCTAAAAAAAAACATCGTAATCCGTTTCGTAGTTTTAAACATTTAAGCATACATACATACAGACAGACGCGGGAAGCGAATTTGTTTTATACTATGTAGTGATTTATGTCATTACGATTATTTATTGACTAACTATTAAAAATACTATTGCACTATTATAACTCCATTTTCTATTCTTGTATAAAAATTAAGTTATGATACATAAGAAAGTATTTACGAGTATAGTAATTACAAATAAATAAGGTAATTAATTGTTATTTCTACAAGTGGCTGACCTATCGCCCTGACAAATAACCAAAAAGACGTGTGGCACTCGGGGACTGCCGCGGTATAGCTATTGCATAGCATCGTCCGATTTCGGAGCAGCTCGTCTCGATTCGTGCGAGTTTCGTAGAGTCGTACAATACGTCTAACCACACGCACACAAACACCGTGCCGAAGTCTACCGAAGTGAGACGACGTTAGACGATTGTGAGGTTTTTTCGTTACGGAATTTCTTGGTTCGGTCGCCGCGCTCAAAGCCCGCGATATTAAAACACTATAAATCGCTTTTCAGCACGTGTTTGCACGAATTATAGTTGTTACACTGTGTCTATGTCTTAGACCAACGAAAGCCCACCCAAATAAGAAAAAAAGCCCGTAAATCCAAATTCAAAACCGGATCCATCACTTCCAGCTAAATATTTAACAAACCTGTTAACTTAGAGAGAGGGTGTCTCATGGGACGCTTTTCCCCCCATTACTTCTATAACATCACTTTATGATACTGAACTGTGCGTTTTTATATTATTCATGATAATACTCCTTACATTAGCTTGTTTTTGTTCGAGCTCTTTTTTCCTTGTTACGTAACCTTTTTCATCGTATGACTTCATTTTTTATTTAGTGTACATTAGAGAAGTTAAACACGTCATTATTGCAATAACATTTTGTTCTAAGGCGGGTTATATGTATAACATTTTCGAAATAAGACTAAAGTATAGTATATTTCTCATTATTTCTTGCAACTATGCGACGATTCTTTTAAAATACGATGATAGTTACTCTACATTATTCACGAAGTCATGTTTTTGCATCAATTGTTTCTTTATTCATAAATTTTAGATTCCTCGTTTCTGTGCTTTTAATTTCTCTAAAAAAAAGGTATTTTTTTCTACGAATGAAACTTTCCCTCAAATTAATTATAATTGAAGTTCAATAAAAAGAATAATAAGGAAATTTTTGCTACATATAAACCTATCTTCAAACTTATTTAAAGTTTTAAAAAAAAATTACAAGTTCTTCATTAGCGTTGCATTTTCCTTATTAGGCGAACGTCGTTGTTCGAGGCTTATAATAAACATCCCTCTTCAAGCAATGTAAGAAACAAACAAGTCCGAAGTCTCACAAAGCCCATTTAAATGTATGTAAAGTCCTCGTCCTCTCTTGCGACCCGCCGTCTGCCCTCTGACCTACTGGCCCTCATTATACAAATCCTCCGTACATCCACTGTGCTTGTGAAATGCCTTAACCAATTGTGAGGAAGACTTCCATTTGAAAGAACTGTTTTGGTAGATGTCATGAATGCGGGCATCGTATATTACACGCAACATATAAAAATAGGATCCAAGTAATAAAAAAAAAATTTTAGTCTCTTATTTTTGTAACTGGCTACGATGCTGCCGATAAACGAGTAGTCTTGTCATCATCGCCGGAAGTTTAAGGGATTGGATGGAAGGCTTTCACTAGAATGATATAACTGAAAATAAATTCTATCACACAAACAGATGCATAATTTCTTATTAAAAAAAAAAACATCTGTATAATAGGCAAAGACTTTTATGATTCACCTAATTTTTAAAACTCACTTTGTTAATTTATACACTGAAGTAATTAATATTTGGATTTGACACTGTAGTACATCCGTTACACTAATTCTTAATGTTGGGTAACACAAATTTGTTTACAATATTACAATAATTAAAATCTGTACACAATTATACATAATGATCGGAAGACTTTGTCTAAACTATGTGCACCCCGTGTCATAGGTCGCCAAGTCTCATCCCACTTACGGCACAAAAACAATTAATGACCAGAATCGTAAGTGTTACGCAAGATGTTCACAACATAAATCATCACAAACAGAGAAACCCGCACGATTTGCATGTCATACAATTAGAGAAGCATGCTAATTAACATTGCATGCGTTAACGTGGTAATTGCCGCGTGACTACTTCATTATTACAAACTACTATCGCAGGACATGTATAGGACAAGCTGACTTGTAATTAATTGCCTATTAGGCCTGACCTTTATACGAACTGTTGGCTGAATGGAATGCGAGGGGATGAAGGACCAAGTTCTGTGTCGAATTAATTTTGGATATTTGGACTGTTTCTTACTTTGTATTCAATTATATGTACTGACAATTTCACTTGTAGTTTTTACCGCCAAACTTGTGTAATTTGAAACCGCTTTAACCACGATTTACACAACATCACATTCCTTGATCTAATCTCGTGGAGAGTAGCACTGTAACGCATATCAGAATCAACTGTGATCGTCTAGAAGTAGTGAGTTTAAGTCCCACATACATCAGTCAAATTCCTCATACAGTATATCAATACTGAATTTGAATCATTCTTCTAAATATATTTTGTAAATATCTAATAATAATATATTTAAATATATTGTTGATATCAATAAGAGATTGATTAATAAGTACAAAATGTCATATCAGGGGATATGGTTTACTGCGTAATACAATTACATTGTGGAATGTATATTTTGACATTTTGTATTTGTATTATATTCGGGCCAAATCGTTAAACGAACTCAACCGATGTCTGCTTTCTAAAGGTACAGCTACATGAACTTGGCTCGGCGCACTACTGTGCAAAGATACAATAGTGGGGCACGAATACAAAACTAGGGTACGTTTTGTAAGGCAGATGGGGTAAAAGCGACCCAAAATAGGGTTGACGATTTAAATTGGCTAAACTGTGCAACGTTTGAAGTGTTTGTTAAAAGGCTAGTTAGCAAAGTGGGGTTTGTGTTGTTTTGATCGGAACGAGTTCTGACACAATATTATATTTTGTCAAGAAATCCAAAATGTTTTAGCCTACTTATACATACATACTAATGATCTGCGATTTTTTAAGCAGAAAACGTAAAATTATTCATTAATTTTGCAGACGCTACACTACATATAATTTTACGAAATAATTTTACAGACTCTTATAACTAATGGAGTAATTTAAATTAATATATAAATAAATAAATAATAAACAAAAAATATTTCTGTAAAACGAAATCCTTTCGGGCTCCATAAATAAAAAAAATGTTTACAATGACAAACCAACTAAATCGTTAATAACGAAATCAACATACTGTATTTGATGTCATATTCGATCAATTACAATAATAATCGCGTGCTTACCTGTTCAATGTTCCATCATATCGTAATCACCCAAGCAAATTTGACGGCGCACAAAATTTCAGGTAGTCTCGTAACAGATGCACATCACATACGTCCCATATACGTCCCCACTGCTGGGGCACAGGCCTACCCTAAAATAGTACCATAAGGCTTTAGTCAGCCACGCAGGACAAGTGCGGGTTGGTTGACTACACAACCTAAGATTTTTTTTGTAGGAGTGTAGGTTTCCTCACAATGTTTTCCTTCACAGTTAAAGCGTCGAATAATCGTACATATGAATTTCAAATTTGAAAAACACAATGGTACATAGCGGGGATTGAACTGGCGACCTCTCGGCAAGCAGCTACCTTAACCACTCGGCCATCGACGCTTTCACACAACAACAGATGCACACTTTGCCACAATCTGTCGGCCGCAGCGGCGAGGCGTCTTGCACAGTGTCTCCGTGTAATTATTGGTGCTTAATTGATTTGCTTTGTACGTGGATTACCAATTAATTAGCGTATAATGCCGGACACGCGTATGGTTAATGGGGGACGGAGGTAATATGTAACTTGCGGTTACATGAATGCGGTCGTGTGTAGCTGCTATTTGGACGGAAGATAAAGGACTTCTTTTAGTGCTGTGCATTTGAAGGTTTTTATGGAAAAACCTCCATTTTCGGAAAGGTCTGAACCGATATTAGCGTCAATTGTCAGTAAATTAGTTCCTAAAATGTCAGAAACTTGCAATATTTTCTCAAAATACTGAATCACGAAACGGTGTATTCTGATTAATAATGGGTTGAACCTCACTAAGTATATTTACAAGCTTTTAAAGACATAGATCCAAGTTTGAATTTATTATCTACAATTTTTTTTGTATCTATTTTGTATTGTACTTACGCGAATTTAGATTAATTTAAACGCATCTTTGCCAATATTCAGTATCCTTACTAAGATTATAAATCCGAAAGTACCTCTGTCTGTCTGTCTGTAACGCTTTCACGCATAGAGTACTGGACCTATTTAAATGAAATTTGGTACAGATATAGTCCAGAGCCTAGTCTATCATAAAGCAAAGCTCCCCGATTCCCGCGTTAATCTGTCCCTATGTATGCTTAAATGTTTAAAACTACACAGCGGATATTGATGCGGATTTTTTAAATAGATTTAACTTACTCTGTATAAAAATATAACACAGATCTATACAATAAAACTAGGGCCACTAGTATAATAATAAATACAATAAAGAAATTTGTGGTACATTTAAATGAAACAGACCAAAGAATACGCAAAAGGAGTGATGTCCATTCGAAGCTCGCTCGCATTCCTAGCAGGTTTCTGCCCCAATGCTCTGCTAAGCAATTCCGTTCTTGTGTCTTTGATGTTCCGTAAAGCGTTATAATGTTAGACCTAGAACGGTGGATCGTTTGGACGGAAATGTCGTCATACTAATTTGTTTGATCACAAACAAATTATTCGGTGTAATCAGTTTATGAGGATTCCGGGATTGTTCCCTGGTGAGTAATCGAGCATTCGTTTCCAGTGTTGATCTACAAAGTAGGTAGTGGTTTGGAAGTTTATTGGGACTATCGATGTGGTTGGATTATTTCAGTTGTGATTGTTAAAGCTAATTAAATAGGTTGATAACTTTGGGATCATACGTTAATGTCCACTGTCTTACAATAGCTACAGACATTGTATTGTATAACCAATGGTAAGAGCATTCACTACCTGTGTTGTCTTTTAGTGTTGATGGTGCAAAAATTACCAAAGGACACAGAAATATTTCACTAACACATTAGAGATTAAACTAAAACTTTTTGTATCAAGATACAAGGCTTAGTCTCATGTTTGAAAGGTGGCATTAAAACCTAAATTCATTTAATATTAAACTGCGTGACAAGTTTTTAAAGATTATTATGAAAAACAAACACAGCTGGCTAGCTCGGATGTAGTTATATGCTTCCGATCCTAAACCAGCGCCCATTAGGCTACAAATTGCGCCAAAAAAGATATTTTACGCGATAAACGACAAACGCAAACAATATGTTAGGTAAAAGGAAGCTCATAAATCATTGTATCGATACATTCATGACCATTGTGTTCCGAATGGAACCGAGCGGTCAGAAAGAATCGATGGACGCGTGTCGCCTGTGACGTGCCGTATGAATGTATTCATGAGCGGGAGTCACCTTGTGTCATATGTTTTAGCATGTTTGGATGCCTGTTATATCTAGTGAACAGCTGATGCGCTTTTTAAGCTACTAGTATTATTCACTGCAATTGTATTTATACACGTTGATGAATGTGGATGAAGCGAAAGTGGTGTGCCAGGACCGTAGCACATGGCAGGAAGTGATCTCTGCCTACTACTAAAAGGCGTGATTTTATGTATGTATATAAATAAATAAATAAATAAATATTACACAACATCACATACATTGATCTGATCCCGTGGTAAGTAGCTTAAGCACTTGTGTTACGGAAATCAGGATCAACTGTGGATACACAAATAAACTTAAATATATTTAATAATACACCCAGACACGGAACAAACACCGATGTTCGTCACACAAATATTTGCCCCGAGTGGGAACGTCCCCACTGCTGGGGCGTAGGCCTACCCTAAACAAGGGTGATAAGGCACCACGCGGGTGTCATAGTCAACCACGCGTGTACCAACCAAGTGCGGGTTGGTCGACTACACAACCTAAGAACTTCTTCGTAGTTGTGCAGGTTTCCTCACGATTTTTTTCTTAACCGTTAAAGCGTCGAATAAACGTACATATGAATTTCAATTTGTAAAACACAGTGGTAAGTGGCGTTGTTTAAACTGGCGACCTCTCGCATGGCAAGCAACGACCTTAACCACTCGGCCATCGATGCTTACCCCTAACCTAGCATAGCTCCACAGAAACGTACAGTGTTTGAGGTCTCGCGGCTTCTGAGCGCAAATTGGCTGGGCGCCGTCGCCGGACGATTTGCATTCGCCCGATGCAATTAGCCCTTGTCTTCATACGGAAACGTTTGACGTAATTCTGTTAAGAGTTGGCCACGGAAAAGAAAGCTATCAGGAAGTATTGAATTCGAGAGATTTTTGCGCTAGATCTTTAAACTTATAGCAGTGTACTCGACAATTTTCAGTCATAAATGTTTGTTTATACCTAAAACAAGTTTTGGTCATCATCAGTCCATATACGTCCCCACTGCTGGGGTACGGGCCTACCCTAAAAAGTCCCAGATATTTATTATTATTATTATTATCACAAATTTCAGTAACTTTCTCGAGCTTTGATCTGAACAGAATAAAAAGCAAGATTTTTTTCACGGTACTTAAAAAGAAAGCAAAAAATTGTTTCATGATGAAACGTGAGAATATTCAACGTAAGTAGCTCACTCATGACAAAGGTAGATCCCCAAGCCGTACCTACTTAACACTTTTTGAAACAATAAAATTCTGTCACAATAACCCCGCCTGCGTCCGACCATACGCGGTAAAGCCCCGAGTCCATTGTATGGTACTTAGTGATACTTACTCGTGCCGAGTTATGTACGAACATTGAATAACTTACGAATAATGCCGGGACAACTGGACGGCTGTGTGCAGGTTCCCACGAACTTTTTGTACCACCGGCCCCTCAATTACGGCGCATAGATGGAAGTCGGCGATCTGTAAACGAACAGAATGTTGTTTTTAATAAGACCAATACACTGTTACAAGGGAACGGAAACAAAAGGTTTTGGCCGAACGTTTTTCCTTTTGCACGAGAGATTGGAAAGCCGCGTCTAACATTGTCCAGGCTAAGAAAATAATGGAGTATTGCATTCGTTATGTATATTTCCTTTTAGAAAACAGCATTCCTGTTTCGTGTTAAAAGTTTTCGGAATGGATATGAAAATTGGATTGGTTCCTGGTAATGTTTGTACTGCAAAAATATAGTGATTTTTCAATGGGCGTATGTTTTAATCCTGTTTTCAGAGAATCGTGACTATGATTTTCGACACTGGCTCTACCGCGCAATGGTTCCGTCCTTTAAGCTTGGGGAAGTGGGTTCGATCCTGTTTCAGGACAGATATTTGTGAGATAAATCGGTGTTGTTCAATGTCTGGATGAATATGTTCTTTATTAATTTAAGATTTTAATATAAATTTGTGAACTTGACTGTTCCACTATTTTTTCTGACTCATCCGTAACACGAGTACTTTAACTACAAAATGCAATCAAAACAACTTACGGGATGTGGTAATGTATTTATTCATACATAGACATCTAATTATCTTATTTATACAAAGACTTATATAGCATTTGGTCCGCTTAAGTAAACGTCAGACCGATTCGTTAAACTGAGGAAATTCAAGGAGACCAACGTTTCCTCAATATCTGCGGCATAATTCTGTTTCGTTCCATAGCCCGAGCGTTTTCCACCAACCTTGTGCGCTGAACTTTCGAATCTGTTTTTCAATAAACAAAGTACTTCCCAAGTGATATTATACGATATCTAGTTCGGTGCGGTGGGCCGAATTTAAAACCTCTTGTTTGAAAGTTTATGCACGATGTGTGCCGGAATAGAATTTAAGGGGCGAATAGGATTTGATGGGAACACTGGGGCATTGTTGTAAGATTTTCTTTTGTGAATGTGGACAGTGGTGTATGAATGGAGCTTGATATTTGCACCTTTTGATAGCGGATCCTTATTTGAGTATTGAAATATTTTATGGATTTCCGTTTATTTCTTTCTTGTGGTACGGTTGGTAAATGTAAGTAGATTAAGTATGATGCTATGGTTATAATTAATACATTGTGAGTAACTGTATAGGTTTTAATGTTCGTACATAAAATTATACAACATAAAATTATTTTTGAGTTACTTACCACATTAAATTTCACCTTTTAAAAAGACTACTCATCAAATTCATCATAGAATACTCTTATCATCTCCACATTGACATAAGAAACAAAACTAGAATTCCCAGAAACCGATTCGGCGACAATTGGCATAGTTCTCGTTCCGTCAGTCTCATCACGTTCCCAGGTGCAGAATAAAATGGCCGTCGAACTTTTGACATTAAATATGTAGTGGCAAAATTTGTTTGCAACGATTCCACCCCCACAGCGTAACGCGATTAGATGGGAGTAATTTTATCGTAAATTCTCGCTCGCAGCCAACGCGGGCGTCGCAGAGGGGGTCGCTATGAATTTTACATGAATCTATCTATGTGACATGCTCCGTCATTCATTTTCGGGCGCGCAAGCAGTAAAACTTGTTTGCGAGACGATTGTCAGCGTAAGACAAACATATTTCCTTCATGCGTGCATGAAATGCCATGTCAGGCTCTGTAAATGTGGACAACGCGCAATATACTCGCAGCGGTCCGCGCCGGAATTAATTCATATCAAAATTCACGCCTTTATAATTCTCTACAAACTAATTTACAAACGCCCGAACAACATTCCGTCAAATATTAAAATTCAACGAAAAACTCCATAGGCACTCAACTCATTTATTTTTTATTTGCCAAAAAAGGCGGAATCAAAAAGCGCGGAAATTCTTTAATTTTCTTAAGGAATTCCTTTTAGAGGAAGTTCAAATTATTCGTTAATAAAGTCGCCTCCAGTACGCCGGGGTGAAATTCCTTTGATGGCAATGAAATATTGCCAACTACCGAGGCCAATCCTCACTCGGCTGACGGGCAAATCCGTGCCTACAAATAAAATGAATTTGGCCCGGAGCAACAGTAGAAAATTGGAAATGTCATTTTCGTCCTTTTTTAATGTTTGGTGCGGCGTGGCGGCGTTCGGTGGTAGATAGGATTACCGCGCGGCACGCCTCGCCCGGCAGCGAATAGCGGCCCGATTTTTACCTGCCACAGTCGCCTGACAAGAATCGATTGTCGGGAATAACCAGCCAATTGGTAATTTTAAATTCCTCATTTCTGTGTTTGCGGATTCGTTTTGCCACTTTTTCTCGTGGCCACTGATTTCTGGTCTCTTTTATTCAGTCTGCAAAACGGTTTGCATTCAACCGGTGCATGTTCAGTTAATCGGATATTCTGTGTCTATTACAGCAATGGACTAACTATGTAAAATCTTTTGTAATCAAACTGAATTAATCTTTTTTTTCTTTTTTCAGTATATCACACAGTATCACAAACGTTTTTTATATTCCGAAATAAGTTGCTGAAGCACTTGTGTTACGGATATCAGAAACAAAAGTGGATACAAACACACCGATATCCATTTTGAAAATGTTAGTCCTGGGCGGAAATAGAACCTACTACTCTTGCAACCGTAGCCAGAGTCAGTAACCACTGTCCCACTGTTCCACTGAGTCTAAGTCTATGTAAATAAAGCAGGACAATGGTTCTAAAGTAACAGAAACATAAAATATTAGTCTTTATGGGTCTACACGCGTTATTAGGAGTAGCAAATACATTATATACTTACGCCCGACGTTTCGACTGGGTTACACTAATCGTGGTTGCAAGCGAACTGAAACATATCGGTAAGTAAGGAAGTTTAATGGCTGTTGTCTCAGTTCGTCTGCACTCAGCATTGCAATTGAAATGTTACCTTAATTTCGTCGCAGGTGATTGTTGGCTTCTCTGTGGGGGATTACATTGTGTGTTGTTTATGGGATCATTGTGTTCACTGTGTACAAGACGTATGCAGTTGTCTTTGATTTTGCCGACACAATTAACAGAATGCGACGTTTGAATAAGTTACTCTAGATAATAACTACCTACTTAACAACATAGTAAAGAAATTAAAGAGACATGAATGTGTAGTTCGAGATATAATTAGGTTAGTAATCTTGACTCTCGGTCTATGACCTCTGAGCAATTTGTTCTTTGTGAAACAATTTTCAAAACAATTTGTCGGGGAAGGTGTATTTTATCATTATCATTAACGGGCGTTATCTCTTATTATATACCTACTATGGACATTTATCATAGGATGTTGCTTGACATAATAAAAGAACAACTTGACTCTTGCACTATATTATTCTCTCTCAGCTTTTTATCTACGCAAAATACCAAAAAACTCCCGTTTAACATTCCTCAGGCGCGACCGCCGCTCTTATCATTAATCATAATAGAACACATTCGGAGGCGCTACTCTCCTACTGCCCACTGATTTCTTCCTTTCCACTCGATTACGTCTCGCGATTTGAACGGGAACTTTGCAAATTTGAATTTTAATGTCCCACACCTTCAAGTTTTTGATTTAGTTGCAACGGAGGTGATGGATTTTTATTTACTTTACCGCAGTTATTTGTCTGGGAAATACTGTTTCCATTTTCTTGACATATACAAGTATAAAGTACATTTCATAATTCAATTAAATATAGCAATCAGTATAAAATTGTTGAAGCCCTTCTACTGTTTTTGATGTTTTTGTATTTTAAGACTTTTATAATTTTATAAGATTATAATTTTCCTGTTTTTCTTTATTAAATGTTTTTTTTATTTGTTTCAGGTAAGTAATGGAAACGGAAGCATCTAATCATCATTTGTAGGCTATGTTGCCTTGACCACAATTTAAGCAGCACAAATTTGTGTGGCCAACGTAAGTAGCGTTTCGTTCTAGAGATTTCTTTTTATTATTTTTAATTCCAGTAGTATTTTTAGTCCAATCCTAAACCACTCAGTCTTCAATCAGTGCTCGTTACCAACGAAGCGATTGCCGCCGTAAATAACGCTATTTTGAATAATTAGATCGCACCGCTCGATGCGTCAAAACGGGGGCTAAATCAAACAAGAGGAAAATTCGATCAAATAAATTAAAAATTTAACACCACTCCACTCGTAGCCCGGATTCGATTTTCGTCCCCTTCACACCCACTCGGAAATGAATGCCATCTTTAATGATAGAAAGAGATGAATATAATTTTGAGCAATATAATAATAATTGTACACGCGTTGTGTGTACATTTTCCGGCTTCCAAAAAAAAAAATACCTGGTTATCATCGTATTCCATAAACATTTTACAATTTATTTTATAAATACTTAAAATATAATTTTTTTTTAAAGTGAAGGAAATGTAAATTTCGAAAAAGGCACCCGAAGAATCACTAGGTTACAAGATGGTAAGTTACTTACCGAAATAAAAAACCAAACGACAAAGTAACCTCTTACAGAGAGCCGTGAAAATTATGTTCCCACATCTCACTCTATAAGCCACACTCGCTCATATCGCTAGCAACAGGTTACCCGGCCAAGAAATATTTTTATCCCCGTAATGTATCACTCAGTCCAATCTCGAGTGGTGTAATTTGTGGTCGTGCCACGATATCGATTACACTTTAGTCGATATTTCAAATATTCGTCGCACCATCGTTATTTATGCTGCGTGTTGGGGCCTGTAAGAATTTTATTGGCTACCTTTCGATTGTAATTGAATCGTAAAGTTTGATTGGATGATTTGTCGGACGGTGTTGGAGATTGAACGAGTATGTTGGATGTGGACGGTGGATCTTTTCACTTGCAATGGCAATAGAATGATGATGATCAAGCTACCGAGTCGTCGTATTTAATATTTTTATAAATCAAAGCGAAACTGAGTTGAGAAGTTTTATTTTAGGTTATCGTGTCTTGGATACTTGTTTCGTTACTGTTACTGAGTTACTGATCATATTTCATGTAATAGTTAAATTTTTCTTTTATCTAGTTTGCCGAAAAAGGATCACACATTGCCAGAATATTAATTTTAAAGAATAATTCAACGGAACCTAATAAAGCCTTATGAAACAAAGATTCAATTATTATGATACTTACTGGAACAAACACAAAATATTATATTGATTAGGATATTTATTAGAGAAAACAACGGTAACAGTTTACTGTTACCGTTGTTTTCACAAAACCTTTATACATACTTTGCTTCGAACCAGTGCTCGTTACATGATCTAAGCCTGTTTACAGCAGTTGTTAATACCGTCTCGAATATTCCGGCTTAATTGTTGATCTATGACAGTTTTAGGGACGGTTGAAATTTAATTTCACTCTGAATTAGCTGTTTGGACGGTAGGTACCTACCGTTCAACGGTTTGACTTCCGCCTTTCGTTGAAGTTGAAGATAAATATCCCTCGCAAATTTACGAAGAATGTCGTGTTTGTCTGTACAAGAAGTATTTTAATTAGTTAAGATTCTGCTTGTAATTGTAGAACGTTTGAGTTTCATATAACAACAGTAATGAGAATAAAGTGGATGTTCATTTCATAATTATTTAAATAAGATTCGCGAGTGTTTTGGAACCGTCTATCCTTTTGGCGTTTGTAAACCAGTTTTATTTTGCTAAGTGTTCATTTGTTTTGCATATTTTTGTTGTAACAATAATACGAATCTTTACCTTCAAGTATTTACACTTTATTTTTCAATTACGATTTTTACTTGTTAAACTCTTCATTGTATCTCGCATTTCAAATCTTTAGGTAATGACTTAAATTTTTAAAGAATTCGATTCTTAATCCAATACATCTATGTTTAGAGCCAAATCTAAAGTTAGTAAAATTTTCTTAAATGTCATAGTAAGATTTATCGGTGATCGTTCGCTCTGTGAAAATCAATCAGTTACGGACATCTCTAGTCTCTCTTTTGAGACGCATACAATCGCATCCATCCATATCGATATCGAATCACGTCACTACGGCTGAACGAGCGCACATAGCGCAGATCGTACGAATACTGCTAGTCATTCTATTATTTATTATATTCCGACAAAGAAAACAAGCTGGTTGGAACACGTGTGCATCGATTTGGCTTACGTCACGCACTTATATTGGCACGGGGAAGTCGAACGCCAGTCCGGTAGATTGTTAAGGCTCTTACAGATTAGGCGTTTTAGTCGTTTTTACCAACTATTAGGAAACTGAAACTGTCCGGAATATTTACCATGTTGTTTTGTTTTAATGAGCTTCCAATATTTCGGCCGGATTCACCCGTGATCATGGCGCTTGCAACATTGCCGAAATATTGTGAGCTCATTAAAACAAAGCAATATGGTAAATATCCCGGTTAGTTTCAGTTTTCTAATGTGTGTAACCATGACTGTTTTTACCAACGATCATTATTAATAAGATATATTTGTCAACCTAAAGCAAGCTAATTAGGTTGACAAATATATTCAAATAGATTAACCAAAAAATGCACAAATAACGATACTGATTTGGTGTCGAAACAATGACTTGAAATGCAAGAGTTATGTCAATTTAGATACAAGAGCTTTCACCCCGCAAGTCTGAAACAGATTACAATGCTTTTACCCCAAGCCATAATAGCAGTAATTTAGGAAAAGAAACATAAGTTAAGTCAACAGTCAACTAGTCAAGCTGTATCAAAAACAATAATAATTCATAGATATATCATCATTATGAGTATAGTTAACAATATTACTGAGCATATTATAAATTACTTGTTTTAAAAATATGCAAGCTTTCACGTTCATAGCGTGTCAATCCATCAACTATCGATAATGCGGTCAACCATCGCCCTAATTAAACATAAACCGCACTCACTTATCAGAATAATGGGATGCGATCAAAAACGAATAGCCGAATAAAAATCATCTAAGCGAAGCGTATGGCGGCTGAAAAACAACGCTGTTCCCTCGGACTGTTAAAACGGGATCAGGGGAATCAAATAAAGGGAAAGTTTCACTGACGTGACTAATGAGGGGGCGTTATTTTGATGAACGCCCGAGGAGAAAACTCACAAGATTTACTTAAACCGTTAGAGGCTCGCGGGAAACGGAACCCAGCGAAATGTAAGTATGTTTTGCGACGCAACTTCGAAAGATTGGTTAATGTGGACTATTGTTTCGTGCTTGGTGATGTTGAGAGTTCCCTTAGCAGAGTTTAAAGATAGTTACTATTGATTTGTATATGGTTATATTGAATATTAGCCTTTATGGGTCTACACGCGATATTAGGAGTAGCAATTACATAGCTACTTACTGCCCGACGTTTTGACTGGGTTTAATGACACGCGAAAGTCTAAAATCTTACATGGATATGTTACGGTCAATGTGAGCAATCGGTAATTATCTATAATCACCGGTAATTATAGATAAATATCAACGCACATGGTAAATGTAGTGAATTATTCAAATTTACCGGTAATTATATAAAACTCCCTCGCGACTGAGGTAAATGATGACATTGCTGACAAAAATCACAAGTACTCTGCAATTCCAAATGTCACAAAACTCAAACCTGCAAAAATATATTAACAAGAAAGAATTTTAAGAGTTTCACTGATAATTGCCTGCTAATTTGTTAATTTTATTTCACTTTATTTTTAAAAGATTTTATTTTTTAAAAACCAAACTTTAAGTTTGGTTTCTAGATATGTCTTGTTTATTTTATAACTAGCTGTGCCCGCGACTTCGTTCGCGTGAACTACAGGATTTTACAAACAAAAGTTTTTTCCCAGTAACTCCCGATCCCGTAAGAATTTTGCAATATCGCGTTGCAAGTAAGCTTTACGTCTATTAGGGTACCTGCATGCCAAATTTCAATCATCTATCTTACGCGGTTTAGATGTTTTCATACAAAAGTTTTTTCCAGCTAATTCCCGGGATTCCGCTAAAAGAAATTTTGCAATATCCTGTTGCGATTAAGCTTTAAGTTTAATAAGGTACCTACATGCCAAATTTCAAGCATCTACTTAAGCAGTTTTAATATTTTCCTGCTAATTCCTGTTTCTTGTTAGAATTTCGGGAAATCCTTTCTTATTGCACCTTTACGGTACCTAACCTACGACCCTTCCAAATCTTACGTTCCAGCGTTCAAAGTTGACGGAGTTTCATACAAACTTACCCCCATATTTTATTTGTTAATTTAATGAGTATATATTATATGTTTTGCTTAACCGAAGAGAAGGTTTGGTCTCTTGATATTCGAGTCCGATGTTTGTAAACAAATTTTATTATAATTAGGACTAGAATTTTTATATCCTAATAAACATTTTATTCAGATGTTTACATAAATAAATAAATATTTGGGACATTTCCACAAACTAAGCACAGCTTGTACCTACTTTTGGCGGCAGAGACTGATAAACATACATTTTTATTTATAAATACATACTTCAACACATAATCACATCTAGACACAAAATAAACACCGATGTAAATCATAAATTTATTTGCTCCGAGTGGGAATCGAACCCAGGACTTTTGGAACCGCCATGCAGGATCACTAACAAAACCATTGTTTCACCAAGCCAGTCAAGTCAGTTTGATTTTATTATTAACCACATTTACAAAAAGGGTAGGGTAATTTTATATAATTACCGGTAAATGTGATTAATTCGATAGTTTTTACCACCTATACCACGAGCACTGATAATTATGCATAGTTACCGGTAATTATACATAATAACCTCTCTATCCACATTAACCGTAACAGATATATTGGTACACGATATTACAATATTTCAATTAGATCAGAAATCTATGTTGTGTGGAATTTGATGACTAGTCGTATAAACTTTCGACGAAATTGCACGCCCTGACAAACGTATGTAGGGCTTCTCAAAATCTATTCTGCAGTAATTAACTTACAAAATAGCGCTAAATTTTTGAAGGAGACCTTTACCCAGCAGTGGGATGATACAGGTTATAACAAAATGAAAAAAAAAACACTGCTACATATTTATTAACCTTACTGTTATGCGCAGTATTTACAAACACACATACGTAGTTGTTTTAAAAAGTTCCGAGCGCAAAATACTCTTCGAGTATTGTAACGAAATTAATCATCCCGTCAAATTAAGAGTGATTCCATAAAAAAGCCGTCAGCGATATTCTCTCTGCGTTACTTTGAACATCGCAAAATGTTAATTAATATTCGATAAATAAATTTAAATTTTTGCTCGCCGACATACTTCAGCGGGGAATACGTGGATATTTAAAATTTCACGGGAATTCAGCTTTTTGTAGTTTGCAATGGATTTAAGCTAGCGGTAATGTTGTGAGATTTAATATTTTATGATTGGATCAATTTCATGTGAGTGTTCAGCAATAATAAAATTTTTATTTATATAAAAAATTTTTGCGTACCTTACTTTGTATTTCTGTTTGTAACTAAAAAGCGCATATTTTATTGTATGTGGCCAAATGACGACCAAATAAGATAGTATGTTCGATTTATTTTAAAATTGAATTATTGAAATCTGCGGAAATTCACCTCTAATAATGGATCTCTTTGTCTGTTTTATAGGTGTACATTATTTTTATCTATACTTTTCGTAACGCTGAATTACTGATTAGCTGCAATATTTGATAAATCGTAACCGTTACAATTATTTATTTATTTACTGTATGTGCCAATTCCTCACTTTCCAAAACAACTCCCAACATTTTAACCAACCGCTCTACAAAAACGTGCTGAAAAAAATATCAACTTCAAAATTCCCGTAGTACCTAACGTAACAAAATTATTCGTCGAAAAACCGAAACTACATTGCCAACATAGATTGCATTGCGGCGTCCGATCACATTAGCGCAGCGAAGAACATTTCCGAACGGAGCCGCCGTTAACCGGTTTAGACCGGCCGGAACCGGTTAAGACCTCCTATTTGGCGTTCTAATAAATTTTGCAGTTCGCACTCAAACGGTAGCTCCTTGTTTTGATAAGATTAAACTGGGTGTTTGGGAAATTGTATCGCAAGCGAGGATCCGAGTGGCTACCAATTTGATGGAGAGCGGCTGGAATTAATTATAGAACGCGATATTTGTCTGACTACCAGCTTAGTTTTTCCATATTTATTTGTAATACACAAATTTATTTGTTTTATCTTGCTCATTGTATTCATTAAGTATAAGTGTCATGGTGTCTGTTTTTAGGTATTGTTTTTATTTGACGTTTGAACATGGAGAGTTCTTTCTGCCTGTCTAAGCTAACTAAATCGATCACATTATTGTAACATAATTATCATATCAAGATCACCAAAATTGTAGAATAGAATATCAGCTTACAAACAGGTTGGTTGATATATTACAAAAACTCTGACCGCTCTGTACAAAACGAAATGGATCTAATTTCTAATGTCATTCCCTACTATCCAAGTGCAAGTCGAGACTGCAAAAACATAGGTATCCTCCGTACAAACTCAACAGCAAAATAAATAGAGCTCACCGCTCAATTCCACCAATCGGATCGCAGCGAATTTTACGACACAAAATAGTCCGGCAACGTCTTCCCAATAACCGGTCATAGTTAGTTTCCGCCGGTTCAAACCGGTTGCAGTTTGTTGTAACTGCTTCGCTGTGGGCTTAATCGTGTTTCGCGGTTGCAGAATGTTGTGTCTGGACCGAACGTGAGGTGCAAAATTAGTTAAGGCTTGGCTCCACTGCATGGGCGCCCCGATTTTGGCCCACGAGCCGAAATAATTCAGACAGTTACGAGGTTGCGAGATTGTTTTGGTAGCGCGAGCACTGAATACTTGAGGAACGGCCCCATTAGACGGTATTTATACGGATAACCGGATTATGCCCGGATATTGGTTGAAGAGTTTGAGTTGCGACGGAACGCGGGTCGGTCGGGGTCTCCCGTCTCTTGCAATTTGCTGACGTCTACATACGAGTCTGTCTTTGGGAATTAATATTAATTTCAAGCAGTGGTTGTAGGTTCGGTTCGAAGTTGGCACTTTCTAGTCAAAATATATTTTCATTCTAAAATATCATCTAAAACTTATTAAGTGTCGATTATCTAGGACTATGTTTTCTTTCTTTAACGCAAATGTTTCACGAATACCCGAAGCAACAATAACATTATCAAACCAAATCAATAAGCCCCATAATAAAATTAGAATACAAGCGCAAACTCCCGCAAATGTTCCAAGATTCGACAGTTTAAAGCCGAAGTTACCGCCGCGGTTAAATTCGTAACTACTTACAGATAAAGTGGAATTGCCTTCGCATCCATTACATGCCATCAGCGCCTGCTGTTCCATCTTAACTTGTACATTCTAATGTCAAAAGTTGCTCTAAATACACCACTTTAAGTCTCGCTCACCCATCATTCAAGTCCCTATCCCTGAGCACATAAGACTCATAATAACTCCGGTTACTGACAAGAAAATAGAGTGGAGTCAGTGTTTCAGTTCGAATTCGATTCGTAAAGTTTGAGGACTTGCAGTAATGCAATTTTGGAGCACCAAGTTCCGACACTAAAGCCTAATGTGGAAGGTAATATGGTGATTTGGAGTACGATAGGAACTTTTGAACGGGCGATGAATCGTAATGTTTCTTTAAACTCGTTTTGCCCATGGAGGTGAGAAGGCGAATCTTTGTTTTAGTGTTTTCTTTTCGCGTGGAGGCATTTATGTGCTAAGTTGACTCTGTTGCGGAATGGATTCAATGTTAGGGTTTATCGAAAGTTGTGCGGCCTTTTTAGTCGAAAAATTCCCTGACACTGTGAAAACGGCTGAAGATAAATTTGAGTGTTTCGGTGAAAGAAATTATCAAAAATGTTAAAAAAGTTGCATTTACTCAATCAAATTATATTGAATTAAAGTCTGATAAGACCTGTCCAGTAATATCCGCTCTTTCTTACCTACCTATAAACGTGAAACTTTGTGACTAAAGTCAATGGATGGATGTTTGTTATTCTTCCATATAAAAACTTATTCAGCGATTTATAAGTATTCTATACTAGTGACCTCCCCTCGCTTCTCTTTGGAAATATTATACATAAAAACCTTCCTCTTAAACCCTCTATCTATTAAAAAAACCTAGGCAGACGCGGGAAGCGACTTTACTGTGTACTATGTAGTGATACTCGTAGTATATTGTTTACTATTTAAATAAAAAGAAATTCGGCCCAATGTGTAAGGAGACCGATAATGTTTTACGCTACAACTGACCACACGCGGATGCAAATCCATATACCAAGCGTCAAAACGCAACAGATGCTGATTATGAATTTCGTCAGCAACTACCGTTTCGTCTATATCAAATTAACGGGTGTCTGGGTGTCTGTGCGGACACGGTGAGGCCGGTCCGAGCGGGCGGCGGAACAATTGCATCTTCGGACGCGGCCGATACCGGCCGGGTTCGTTGTGCACTCCGCCGTGAAGCACTGGCGGACAGGGAAATGGTGCACTTTGTAAGGCATTTGTAGTCGATGACAATTTGAAGGATCCCATTTGACAATTGTTAAGAAGCGTAGGTTACCTGGTTCCCAACTGTCGACTGATGGTAACCTGATTACGAAGTCTAGCTATGTAAGAATATTCATTGAAGATGATAAATGCAACCAAAATTTGTACCTAGTGGATCCATTCTTCAACTGTCCAACGAATTGTTTGATTGCCTGAAAACTTAGTTGGCTCGAGCAGCGTGAATTCCATAATTCAACATCTTTTCGATATCATATTTGCACAATTTTTTTTTTTACTTAACCCGTATCATCCCACTGCTGGGCAAAGGTCTCCTCCAAACCTGTCCACCGCTCTCTATTTGCACAATTGTAATAGATAATATTTCTATATTTATTCATTTTATTTTGTGTCTTTTTCTGATAGTGTGCTGCTTTAGTTATCACTCTATAATGGGGAATGCTCTGAAGAGCTATTTCAGCTAGTCCCTCTCTCCCCTTTCCACTCCCGAACGACACGTACTGGACAGCGCTGCCATCCAATGCAGGCGCTGGTGGCTCGGACTAAGAGGTTTAGCTCCTCATTTCTGCCCCGTGCCATTAAGGCATGGAATGCCCTTCCAGCTCATGTTTTCCCTCCCTCCTATGATCCCGGGCTCTTCAGGCGGGGCGTGAAACGGCATTTAAGCAGGCCTTCAAGGTGAGTACGACAGGCTCAATACGATCTATTGTGCCTGTCGACCTCATATTTGGATCTCACTACCGCTCACCATCAGGTGGATTGAGGTCATCTTGTTAGCCTTTTATAAAAAAAAACACATCAGTATTTTAAATTCGCTCGCCAGTGTACTTGGCTTTGATTTTGCGCTGAAATTTCGGAGGCGTTGGCTACAGTGTGAGGGCGGTAATTGGCGTTGATGTATGTATGAGATGAGGGTTAAACCGGCGATGAGGGGTTAAACCTTACGTTCGCCGTGCTTGTGAAATGCACTTTATGTTTTCAGCCGTGCAGTTAAAAAATATCGAGCGACAGTGAGTGATTGCAAAAGTTTCAATAGATTAACGTTAGGTTGTAGTAAATATTATGCCTTTTGGAGCATAAGGTCAAAAGCGCAAAAAGACAAACGATTGCAAATTGTCAAAATAGCGGAATGTCATAAAAGTGTTTACTGTTCCAAAAATATCACAGATTATTTACAGAAGCCTGAAGTTAACTGGAAGTTACTTAATATTTTAATGGAAGTTATAGAAAAGTGTAGTTTACTTTCAAACTCTACTTGTATATTTTAAAATGAAGTAACAAAAAGGTGATTGAATCGGTTTATAAGACCTATTAAAAAATCGTCAAATTGAGATCCATCTCCTATTTCTTTAAATCGATTAAAATTAGTACAAACATTAAGACACCATCTAATGTAGCCATCCTTGTAAAGTGTTTCGTTAAATCGCCATACATTTTACGAATATACGCTCCACTTCTCTTGATCCAACACGCGTCACTGTTCCTCAAGGAACCCTCGACTTGAAGGAGCAAGTTTCCTGTAAATTAAAATCACCTGCCCATAACTGTAGAGATGAGGAATGGGCCGTAACTCCATTAAATCGCGCGGTCGTTTCATTGCCACTGTAAAAGGTTTTGCATAAAACGTATACTTGAACAGGGGCGGAGTTGGGCGATGCTGACTTGTAATTTTTGCTGACAAGACGTTTTTCGTAGGTTCGGGGATTTTTGAGGGTTGAATTACTGAGCTTTATGTTTATTAGCGAGGCAACTGTTAGCACAGATTAATTTTCGGATTTTTTCATTGTATTACTTGAAAGTTAATATAAAGTATCTAATCTATTACTTGATTATTACGATGCGATATATTTTTCGGAGGTTACATAATTGGGTAATTTAATTCGGCTATAACGAATTGACATGCCAACAAAATAAGTAACAGCTAATTAAAATTAGAAAAAACGATATTTTTAAACATTAAATTCAAATATAACCTCTCCTTAATACCAGGCTCCCCTTAGTGTCATATCAAAAATATAACTATGATGTTTTATTGACGACACGAACTTCAAGCAAAGATTACGAAAATCACATCTAAAACACATCCGGAAAAATACGTTTACACAATCGTAATGACAGAATAAAATGAATATTTTATATCCTTAGGTCCCTCAGTCCGCCCACCGGTAGGCACCTCGGCGAATCAATTCCGCAACGAGTTATTGGTCGTAATTGCGAGTATTCGAGGGGGGCGTAAAGTTTGTCGAACGCTACCGAGATTGCTCCATAAAAGGCAACCGAAGACCCAAATGAACAGTTTCTTTGAATCGCGTTTCAGACGTTACCTTTGAGCGAGATGGAACTAAGCGAAGTTTGCGTTGACAACTTGCTAGGTTAGGTCATGAGCTGTTAAATGTAGCAGTTTATAACTAAAACCAATGGGCTTTATAAAGAAGCTACCTAGTCTGTTACGCTTTATAATCTGAAATTACTGGACCACATAATAATAGACTGGCTCGGTGGAACAGTGGTTAGTGACTCAGGTTCAAACCTACGGTTCCAAGAGTTGTGGGTTCGATTCCCACTCGGGACAAATATTTGTGTGACGAGCATCGGTGTTTGTTCCGTGTCTGGGTGTATTATTAAATATATTTAAGTTTATTTGTGTATCCACTGTGGTTTCTGATTTCCGTAACACAAGTGCTTAAGCTACTTACCACGGGATCAGATCAATGTATGTGATGTTGTGTAATATTTATTTATTTTTTTATTAATAATATAAGGAAATTGCAAATCCTAGCCTAACATAGCAAGCAGTGGATACAGTGATGAAGTTCAAAGAAGACCTTTACCAGCAGCTGGCTGCTGCCGAAATCGGTAGCATCTCAAAAATAGTAAATAAATACTTTTTATATAAATTTTATTTTATCGTATATCTTGGGATCGCGTGCAAATACACGAAAAGCAACAGCTTTCTTCCTATTTAAAGAATTAATCCCCTGAAACCAATATAAGGAAATTAGTGGCAATGCTCACAAAATAAAAGCTGTTTGAGAGTAGGCCTGGATAGTGAGCAAAAGGACGAAACTGGCTTGTGATCAGTTTTGTTGAAATCTATGTAACTCACAACAACGAGAATCTTTTCGTTCTGCTTAATTTTATTTTCGAACTTATTAGTCCCTAATTTTCTGAGATTTTACCAATCTGATCCTTTACCCTTTAAAGGTATCTTTTTTATTAAAAAAAATATTAGGAGATTAATAAATGAATGTCACGCAAAGCACAGTTCATGTTTTTTTTTACCTCAAAATTAATTCAATGTTTATTTTTTCTAACTGACATACGACGATGACTGCCTCGTCATAATCACCGAATTTCAATGCTTAAAGGAAAATGTCACATGGATCAAAATTACTGGAATGTTATAAAATGTAACAACTATTTTTAAACTTGTATCTGTTTTAAGTATAAAATTTGAATAACTCAATTTTCTAACAGAAATCCAACTCCAGTTATTGTACTCGATTTATTCGTTACTCGAGTCGTAATCGAAACACGAGCTGAGGGCCTACCATGAGTTGGCGAAAACCTACTTACATTAAAAACCTATCGAGTTGTATTTTTCATACGGCCAAATTTAGTTCTTCGCGTAACCACCAGCGGCGCTGTACAAGTTTTTCATAGACATATTTACGTAGGCGATATCGAGTGCGTAAGTTTTAAGCTCATGGTAGCCCCACTGTGATCGTAACACTCTTGAACCATCTCTACGCTCAAATAGTGGGTACGATTTACGGTACCGTACGCCTTCTTTGTCCGGTTTAATTAAACCTTTCCGAGTACATTAATATCAATTATGGTAATCCAAGCGGAGTGGATTCGGCGGCCCTATTCCGAGGGCCGATGGTGCAGGTTTAGTGCTGTCGGTAATTTATGTATGGCTCGTGACCTTTCTGAGGTGTAGGGTACGGCGGGTTAAGAGGATAGTCCTTTTTGTTGGAAAAAAATATATCTGTCCGCGATTTGGGCTGCGTGATGACGTTCTTTGTCTAGAACACTATTTTTAAATAAAAGAAGTCGGTTAAAACAGTAGGCTATAATACCCTTTTAAGGCTCTAGACTGTTAGTTGATACTTAAAAGCACAATATAGTTTTATATCCCTTATTATATAATAATAAATATAATTTTTCAGGCTTAAGGCTTTAAATATTACTAAGTTTCATAGGTACAATTTAATATTTAGTTAAAGCGGGAATGCGTAACAAATACACAGTCTTAACATATTTACAGTACTAGTATTTTCATCGAGCTTTCATACACATATCTCTGAAAGCGCCAAAAGTAACATTAATTTAATCACCGTTTTCACAAACTTTTACAACCGTCGCCAGTGTTGGACACTAATGTACTGGCTACAAAGTACATTACTTAGGTCTGCTTATCATTCCACCATCCCATATTACATTACCGGGCTGCATCGCTTTATTAACCCTAAAATGTTTACACCCGAAATTATTTTACGGCAGGTGTGTTTTAAAAAAAAATAACGGGTCTCTCGACCTGAGTGGGATAAGCGGGAATAAAAAAGTCGTCAGAGTAATTCCGACGGTAGGATGTTGGCTAATAAAGGGAACGGGAATCAGACGGTGTCGCGTCAAAGAGCACAGTTTTATTATTATGACGCTAATGCTCGGCTTTGAAAAAAAACGGTTGGGTGCGTCTATGGACGGTCTGTTTGGTTCCGTAGTGATTAACGAGTAGGACCGGTATTGGGTTAGATAAGAGTTGAGAAATACACTAATTATGTAAACTAACACGCTGGTGCATCACAATATGATCCAAGAAACGTAGGTACCTTTATTTTTTACCCGACTACGGCAAAGCAAAAGGAGGGTTATGATTTTGACAGGCTATGTATGTATGTATGTATGTATGTATGTATGTATGTATGTATGTTTGTATGTATGTATGTATGCATGTATGTTCATCTGTTTCCACATAACTTCTAAATTGCTTGTCAGAATTCGACAAATGACATATCATTAGAAGCGTCTTAATTGTCCGCTGGTTATAGGCTATATAGGGTTTCACAAAATCTAATGTGGCGCCCACTAGCGGACAAAACATACAGAGTAAAAAAATAAAGTTAAGATAAATACGCCGTGTTTGGTATCATTGGAAAGCGCTTTACTTGTACATTTTAAATATATATATATTACTAGCATTTGCATGTGACTTTACGTATATTCATGGACTGTTTGCATATAGTTCACATCTTTTCGTTCATAGCTTCTTTACTACTTACTAACACCAAAATAGTACAAATAATAAAGTTAAAAACAAAACCAACTACGACAAAAAACGACGCTGAAAAAGTATAAAACAAGACTTTTAGAACATACAATACTATTTTGAAGTATGCAATATTTACTATGTAGAGATAAGTTTTCATGTTTGGAAAGGCGTAGTCACACGTTCCATACACAAGTACCTACCTACCGTAGCACTTTGACAACGTGTGACTGCGGTTTTCCAAACATGAAAACTTATCTCTACATAGTAAATATTGCATACTTCAAAATAGTATTGTATGTTCTAAAAGTCTTGTTTTATACTTTTTCAGCGTCGTTTTTTGTCGTAGTTGGGTTTTAGTTTTACATATTTAGAATGATTTTTTTTCAAAGTTTTATTTGGCCAAATATTATTTACTTCCATTGCTGTAGTGGTTTCAGCATTTGCCAGTATTTAATGAGACTTTAACGGTGAAGGGAAACAACGTGAGGAGGATACCTTCAAGCCTTTGTAGAAATTTTGTAGTGAGTCGAGAAAACCGCAATTGGCCAGCGTGGTTGACTAAGACCGATAAGGCTTTAGTCGACCACCCTGGTCCTAGTTTAGGGTAGACTCGTGCCCAAGTAATGGGGAAGTATATGGCCTGATGATGATGATGATGAATCACATATCTTACAATTATCTTAAAATGAGTTGTATTCCAAAGCTTTAAAATAAATACTTATATTTAATGGATTATTTTTGACGGAACTCTAAAAGGTGTCCCACCCCACCCTGAGTAGGGTTATTGTTTTTCCGTGTTCTGAAATATTGTCGGCGTAAAAAACGTCGAGTTCTAATTCCGTTTCTTGATATCATTTTTCTTGTCTGCTGTTGAGGTGCATTTGCGAAAATATTCTTTATAACCAGGTAGCATATTGAGGTCACGAAGGCTTTGAAAAGGAGACAGAGTGGAGACATTGGGAAGCTGAGATCGGTTTCTTATGTGCTTTTATAGTTATAATGATGTTGAACTGGTTTCCATTATGGTAGTCACAATAATAGGTAATCGCTATGTGGATCTCACTACCGTCAGTCTACTACTATCAGATGAAGTGAGGTCAACTTGTTAGCCTATTGTACAAAAAAAGTAAATACGTACAGACGATTACTGCACAAGTGTCAACAAAACACACATGTTTAAACAGAAATTATTTTTTTAAACTATTTTGTACTCATGTGCAGGACCAATACAACGTATAGGTATAGCTAAAGATGTGCAATATTTATCTATTCGGAAATAATCCCGCGTAGCTAACTCGCCAAAGATGCCATTTGAGATTTTAAAGATCATACGCGATAACTCTACTCATTCTTTCTACCAGTCTCACTCCCAAATTATGTATTCCAAAGACTACAATATGCTCTGCGAAGTATTTCGAGAAAAAAATAACACAAATGTTACCAAGTATTCTTACTAACTACGTATGAAGAAACTTTCTTCTCCGCCTTTTTAGTAAATTCAAAAACTTTCCAAGTTGACACTTATTTATTATATCCCCCGGATCGAATTGGACCAATCTTATATCACGAAACTCAATTTACTAACAGCCATCAAAACTTTGTCTCAAGAAATCTGTTGACATTTGTCTCTCCTTTGTAGTTGGAGGACTCCATTACGTCTTGCATTAAAGCAACTATATTCGGCCCCTGATTATACCACAACGCATCATCATACACGTTTTTGTACTTATGAAGATAATTCTAACGTATGTGACCGCACAAAGACGCCGCGAAAAAGTTCGTTAGATCATAAGGAAAATTCTCATGTATCCAAGCGGTATGTTATGTGCTCGGCATAAATATAATTTTCCTTTGTACGAGTGTCGTAAGTTAATTAATAAGTTTTAAACAGTAACCGTTACTCGTTAGGTACCATTAATATTTGCGGTCCCTTCAAAACTTCGCTTGTAGTTCGTGACTGAGTTAGGTGTATGTTACACCGTATCATATTCATTTATATAATCATTATTACGGCCGAATTAGGGACGATAGTAGATGATTTAGTACTATTTAAATGATTACAATGTGGTCAATTGTAACATTATTTTGAATTGAAAAATGTTCCTTTACCTGAAAAATATTTGATTGTTATATCAGTATTTCAATACGAATAGCAATAAGGTACTTCATATTTTCTATTTCCGCAAAGAACCCATGACTTTGCCTTCACAAATTAAAAAAAGTTAATAAAGTAATTTATGTCGACAACAATACCTTCCGGAGAAAGACGTCAAGAAAAGATAATAATAATAATAATAAAATCGTGTATTGTCTCAAAATCTGCTACAATAAGAAGTACACAACATAATGCAGTAATTATAATGACAACAAAAGTAGGTTTTAACAGGGATGTAGGTACATACAATACAATTTTTCAGTAAGATGATTTTTAGGCTTTTATTCCACTATAAATGCAGGTTGCATTGGTCAAGCAAGAACAAAATGGAACGCCTAACCGATACGCAATAAATCAGTCCACCATACCTACTAAAACCTTTCAGTGTAAAGCAAATTCCATAATTCACAGTTCACCAAACTACATTATTATTCAAATTCCTGAAAAAATATTCGCCGTGAAAGTAGTAAGCGGACGAGAAAGCTTTTATCCAGGGACAAACACAATTTTAGTCGGGAACTCAAACGTAAAGTGTCCAACTTTGATTTTACAATGCAGGTAGGTACACTGAAACTCGACGCAAAAAGCATATTATAGGGGAAATGTTTGAGTGAAACTTTCAATTTACAACTATATTTTGTAAAATGTATTTAAATTCCGGGAACGTTTTTGAATACGTGTAATCGCGTTTCATATTTGTGCGGAATGGTTTTTTTTTACCTGACCATTTTTTTGAGCTTATTATACACTGTGAAATTTTAGTGGTTGTTTTCCGGCAGTAAAATGATTCTATCTTAATAGTAAAAATGATTTGTGCAGCTTTTTTTTTATTCAAATCAATAAATACTGATTGAACAAAAGGGATACATAAACTAAACTCGAAAGCACGCTCAAACTTAGAGCGTAGGGCTTATTTGTATTATTCTTTTACGTATTACGTCACATCTTTCACACTTTTTTTATCTGTGAGGATCTATAAGTGATTTCTTAATTGTTATTATTATTATCCTATGTTAATAATGTAAATCCTGATCTTCCTAAAATAAATAAATAAAATAAAATAAAAAATCTCTTAAAATAACTTTCGCTGCTCACTCCTTCCCAGTTAGATGACTATTTTTTGATGAAAAATAAAAAAAAAAATTGATTTTTTTACCGCAATCACTAGCATGATTCAATAGTGCCAGTAAAGGTAAATCGTTCTGCTACGGGAAAACAACCACTAAAATTTCACGCTGTATTTATGTTCAATTCTTTCAGCTTTTTTATACTTCCGATGAACTGATTTCTTGAAATTACATGTCAAATGGACTGAGATCGATAGAAATACTCGTTCCTGATCCGTTATATACAACGTATATTAAAATTTGTTCAGATCATTAAGTTTGGTAAATAAATTGGCTTAAAAGTAAATATAATTAAATCATCTCTCCGAATGATATTTAATACTTCGGGTTGGTTGAGAGCGCATATTATTATTGAATTTGTTTTCACAATTCAATAGTAGTTTACTCTTACTGGAAATGAAATATTTAGTTGGAATTATAACGGATGGCTTATTTCAGTTTCATCATTATTTGTTATTGTTACCGTAATTTTCATAGTAAATTACCAAACTTATTAATTGAAATACTAACGATATGAAATGCTTTATTTAATCAACGTATAAACTGTGGGAAATGTTTTATGTTTTGTTATCTGTATCGGCATAAAATAGTTATATTAGGTAAAATATTACTTCTTTATAGAGTAGTCGGGAAAAAAGTAGCCTATATATAGTCAAGAGCCTGAGAAAGGACTCTCAGGCTCTGGACTATGTCTGTACCAAATTTCATTTCAATCGATTTAGTATTCTATGCGTGAAAGCATAACAGACAGACATACAGAGCTACTTTCGCATTTATAATATTAGTAAGGATTTGTTTTTTATCTACTTGAATCAGATTTTGACTTAAGCTAAAGATAAATAAATAACTTGACTGGCTTAATAGCACATTTGGTGGAGCTCTTTTCTCTTACGCAAAGTATCATGGGTTTGTTTCCTTTCTGTGTGATGAACATGAGTGTTTATTACTTGCCTGGGTGGTTTATTAATATTTTTAGAGTACCTTTACATTTAGAGAGTATAGTACCGCTGTCGTTTCTGATAATCGCAACACAACTTAAGCTGAAATCATGTGGATAAAGTGATGTCAACAATTAGCATTTGTTGTCATAAAAAAAAATCGGTTACAATTTCATACAGACTCACGTCCCACGCGCGTCAATTCACCACCAGTCCTGATCCGATCAATTAGCGGATCGGCCAACCGAGTTGGGCGGAATGGTAACGCAATCACACATATCACAGGCCGCCCATAACCGGATTGGCGCATGTCACGCCGGAGACAATTAAATCTTTCGATGCAGTTGGGATGTCGCGGATCGGAACTCGGCAACGGGCTACGAGTGAGCTGGAGTGAAAATTGGTTGCGTATCGGCGTGGCACAGGCTGTTTTGCGTTTTGTTAAATGCGTGTGAGGTTTGCTGTGGGCGATAGGGGTTTTTTATGAGCCAATTGCTTGCTTTCATAAATTTAAACAAAATATACTGCTTTAAGTAAAATTTTCATAAGTAATAGTCTAAAGTTTTAAACTTTAATATTTGTTAGCAGAATTAAAAAATTAAATTATTCACGACAAAACGCGTGCAACTCTCAATGGTCAAATGATTATTTATAGTCAAAAGCTACTTAAATTTGTTGCCCCGAATTTTTGAAAATAAAAATTATAAATAATCAAAAGCCGAAAGTATAAGAATAGAAATATTTTCATAAAATTTCCAAGGCAGCAAAAACCAAGAGAGTACATTCCCTAGATCTTTATTATAATTTTCTAAAAAGGTAGAGCTTACGGCAAGTGAACGGAAAATTA
Organism: Maruca vitrata; assembly: GCA_039566165.1. Taxonomy (NCBI): domain Eukaryota; kingdom Metazoa; phylum Arthropoda; class Insecta; order Lepidoptera; family Crambidae; genus Maruca; species Maruca vitrata. Next base: position 16,294,561 of record CM076914.1, on the reverse strand, counting down.
AAAAAAAAATTACTCAAATAAAATATTAAATATTAGTCTATTGCTATGTAGTAGCATAAACATGGCTACTTAACTGCCTAGCTGCTAATTTAGTGTAATCGAACGCGAAAGTCTTAAATCTTCATAATAAACAAACATATTGGATATTAATTTAGTCCTTGCAAAGTTCATAGATAAAGTTGTTTATTTTTATTTGAGTAATTTTCGTTCATACTATTTAATAAACAAATAATGTCCAGAACTCACAGCGCAAGTCCGACGCACACATGCCCAGCCGTTTCTTCTACCTTTCTTCTAAGAAGAAACACATTATCTTCCACGGTGTGACGGGCGTCCGTGTACCAATATAATTGGAGTAATGTCGCGCTGGGGAGCCCACAACAAAACGATAGCACTTTTGCGCCGGTGTGCACCGTACTTTATCGGTCAGTCCGGACTTGTGGGATTGGACTTATGGGCCTGAGATGTTCGATGGACGCAATAGTACAGTTTACGTAGGTAGCAACATCTGGAGAAGGAAAATGTTGACTTTAAAGTCAATTGAATCATTTGGTCCAATCAAAAGTACCTGTAATCGACGAGCGTGCATGAAGAGGTTGATGGATGTGGAAGAAGCAAAAGTGGTTTGCCGGGACCGTAGCACATGGCAGGTAGTGATCTCTGTCTACGTGTCTGGGAAAAAGGCGAGATTCTAAGTATGTATGTATTAAATCATTGGACACAATTATATTTGTGTGCGAATAAATATTGAGCTTGCGTGTAGTACCTATTTGTTATAAATGATAATTTTTTATCATTGCCTATCACATAACGTATAAAATATAATCATAGGTACAAATTATTCTAGGATATGAAATCTAATCGATTAAGTGATCATTATAATGGCCTGGGCTTCGTACTTAGGCAAACACAGGGGTTCACCAACATCACAACGCTTCGGGTATTATATGATGCACTAGTCCGAAGTCATCTAGAGCACAGCGCAGTCATATGGGCTCCCCATGAAGAGAAGTACAGTGTCATGTTAGAACGGGTCCAGAACAAGTTCACTAGGCATCTGTACTTCAAACTATATGGGTATACCCATTATACTCTGATGTACCCTACTTTTATTCGTTCTGGGTATGGTAGGGTACAATCAGCTGAGAGTGCGGCGCGAGTACGCGCTGGCACCTGCACGTGGTGTGGTGTGCTGCGCGGGCTGGCGCACCACCCCGAGCTGCTGCAGCGGCTGCCAGCTGAGCGTGCCAGACCGGTATGTGTGGCGGCGGCGGCGCTCGCAGCCTGCTGGCTGCGCCCGCACACAGAACCAACTTATTGAGTAAACGCCCATTGTTCGCACAATGGGCTTAATTAACGTAGTACACGAGAAAGTTGACATTTTTGCGTGTTCTTTGAGGGAATTCGCAATATGTACATTATATTTTATTAGCTATAAGTAAATAGAATAAGTATAATATAATTATGTAATTTTAGTTTATTAATAATTGTACAAGTATAAATAATATAAATAGTGTAGTCTGTTCTATCGTATTAGGTTAAGTTAGCCTATAAGGATAGTTAAGATTTTGTTGATAAATAAATAAATAAATAAATAAATATTAGTTTTAATATTTTTTCTTTTTTGTTAGCAACAATCTCTATGTCGTTTTACGAATCAATTACCATTTCCGGCATCTTCAAGGTGTATTACACACGAAACAAAAGAAAATCGATACCACATATCGATTTCACTTCCGTCCACAAAAACAACGAATGAACCCATTAAATATTTACCTACACAAACGACAACTTTTAGCCGAAGAACAGTAATTAACAAGTTGCCCGGAACACAATCGGCGATTGAAAAAAAAAATTAAAAAGCAAGTTGAAAAACTTAAGTCCTAATTAAGTTTGTTGCTTAATGTTGCAAACAATGACGCAAGTTCGAGTCCCGTCCCCATTTACTTTGTTAGTTTTTAATAAAAACTTTCCCAGAATAGGACTTGTTTTAGCTCCGATAGCATTGAGATCTTTATTCGGATAGATTTCTTCTTGTCTTGTTGCACTGTACATTTACTAAAAGCTATTTCGCAGCTTGTGTTGTGTTTTTCAGTTTCGCAGTGACAGTATTTTCGGTCCAGTAGTTTCGGAGCCTAAACATTACAAACAAATCTTTCCTCTTTATAATATTAGTATAGACTAGTGACCCAACCTCGGTTCGCTTCGGGTACATTATGCATAAAAACCTTCCTCTTAAATCCTCTTATCTATTAAAAAAAAACACCAAAATCCGTTGTGTAATTTTAAAAATTTAAGCATACATAGGGACAGACAGACGCGGGAAGCGACTTTGCTTAATATGATGAATAAACAGTCCACTCATTTGATTTCCCTTCTTTACAGGTAACATCTCAAAGTCAAGTTAGATCATAACCCAAAAGTCAACTAAGCAGATGATATGACGTTATGATATAATCTTACAGCTGCACTTCAAAGGGAAATCTTTTCCGCACACAAAATATAACCTTAACTTAAATGAACACGTCAAATCAAACGGAAAACCCGATCGGGACATGATACGCGACTCTTAAATAACAACCAGCATTATTTCCGTATAAATATCGAGTCCCACTCCACTACAGGTAACTTCAAATACAGATCTATCCAATCTAAAGCAGGAACTCGCTCGCAAGCACTAGGATTTGCAGGAAATCGTCTTTGGAACTGCCGCTTTTGCGTTCAATATTATTCATACGTATACGCTATTTTGGGCAACGTTCGAGATAAAGTATTGATAGAATGTTCGGATTCACAGACGGCTTAAGTTCTCAGTGTTGTAAATACAATTTTAGGGTTTTAACTGGAGAATATGATTTTTAATGGACGGGGAATATTCTTAAATCTGTGAAAAGGTATTAAACATGCAAAAGACGTAGTTCACTCAATTTAACAGCCTACTGCAAGCCGTAACTGTATGACTCAACTATTTAGGGGTTAGAGCTATTTGCTTCCTTTCAAGTTCGGTTATGATGACAACTCCAGGCCATCATTGCAGCCATTTAGAAAAAAAAACTCGACATTTACTGTCGAGTTTTTTTTTTTAATATAAAATCCGTTCAAACGCATTTCAACATCACAAACCGTTTCCCAACCTCTCATAATTTGGATTTGCAAACAACGCTCCCAATTGAATGTTTTCATACCTGACCCTCGTGCCCTCAAAAAAGAATCAACATAACATGTTAGCAAGTGAGGATTACTCCACACTTCCCTCTCTGGAGTGCTCTAAGCCCTTGGGAGGGCGCCGGAGGGTGGCACAGCCCTCATATCACTCAGCTAGGTATTAAAGCAATTACTCAATGAATTAGTTAGCCTACCTGTTTGTATGTAGTGCCCACATTGGCATGCATTTAGGTTAACTAATTCGTGGATTGGGAATCGTATCCACACCCTTTCCACATGCATTCCGAATACGTATACTGAAGTGATTAATGCAATTATATTGATGGGTGAGTAAGTATACATTCTAAACACTAGAAATTCAATTGCTGAATGTCCTCATTTAGGTCAACAAGAAAAACGACTATTTATTTGTACTCAACAAATGAATAGTCGTTTTTATTTTGAAAGTTTAGTAGGCATGCACTAAACTTCGACTTTTAATTAATATTGCCATAATGACTTGAGTTTATGTATTTGTATTTTGTAGAGATGAGTAATCCCATTTCACAAAGTAACGAAATAATAGACTTGAGAGATTTCAGACAGAAACAGATGAGATTAAAAGATCAACGCATATGCTTTTATGAAATACAAACTTTTTTTATTATTCTTTGTTAAAAGTTGCCTGGGACAGATAAATATTACCTAGCAACTTCAAGGACAAAAAGTCTATCCACACTTACCATAACTATTATAGTGTAAGAACTTCTTCTTCGTCTTCTTTAAAAAACACTGGCACTCACAGTTATACTCAACTGTATCATTCCATACGATTTCAGACTTTTATTATATTACATTAAAAACTGTATTCGACTAAACGCGATAAAATCGTATCTTCCCACGGCTGGGCTAAAGTCTCCTCCAATGACAGCTGCTCTATATCTAAATAAATAAATAAGAACGTGTGGCACTCGGGGACTGCCGCGGTATAGCTATTGCATAGCATCGTCCGATTTCGTCTCGATTCGTGGGAGTTTCGTAGAGTCGTACAATACGTCTAACTGCATGCACACAAACACCGTGCCGAAGTCTACCGAACTGAAACGGGGCCAGCGATAGGCACTTAGCATCATGTCGTGGACTATGAAGAAAGAGCCACGTCTCGATTGAAACTCGACATCATTTAAACGACGTATGATCAACAGGATTAAAACCGGAAATGATCACCGTATCGTTAGAGGTACGCACATTGGAATATCAACGTCAAATTGGAAAGAACGTCTGGTGAAGTCTACGCTCCGGACAATCGAAGGCACATATCCAAAACCCCGAGAGCTTTCAGCTTGAACTGTCGATTCGCTTTCAACAATGGCTGGAGAGCTGTTCATCAGTGGAAGATATAAATAGTAGGCTGTAAACTTGAAACTGTTCATACGGTACGGTCCAAAGTTTTTCAAAAGCCACCGTAAAAAAGACCTCAAACGAATCTGACCATACCCGACACCTCATCCTCATCAGGCTAGTCGACGTTTTTTGACGCTGAAAAACTTCGGATGAAGGCTTAGTCATGCAGTAGGCAGCTGAATAGACTGATTGCAAAGCCCTGCGACATGATTTTACGCTCCTTTTACCCCAGCGCATTAAGGAGACAATTAAAGCGAACCGGCGCCCAGTAGCGTTCGCAAGAGACACGTCTATCGGGCAAAAGCCAACTGACAAAGCTGAATACTGAAGATGGACGTGACGTCAACAAGTCAAGAGGTGCTACGGGAGATAGAGAGGTTCTGGGCAGTTATAATCGGCCTGTGCTGAGCCAGCTTGGCTGTGGCGACAGACCCCAGAGCCAAGTTAACCCGACACTATGAAGACATCCCGGATATCAGCCTGTACGAGATAAGAATGGCTCTCAAACAACTTCTAAGAAAACGAAGACACCTGGGTGAGGATGGAATCACTACAGAGCTCCTGAAAGCGGTGGAACACCGGTACTAAAAGTCCCTTCAGAAGCTCTTTATTTCTCCCCGCTCGACGGCAAAACGCCAGAAGCATGGAACATCAGGGGTGTAGTGGTCTTGTTCTTCAAAAAAGGTGACAAAACCTTTACTGGAAGAACTACCGGCCCATAACACTGCTAAGCCATGTCTACAAGCTGTTCTCTAGAGTCAATCACGAATCGTCTCGAACGCAGGCTTGATGACTTCCAGCCTGAACAAGCTGGTTTCCGAAAAGGCCTAGCACCAAAGAGCACTTACATACGCTGCGCGCAGATTATACAGAAGACGGAGGAGTATAATACGGCTACTCATGCTTAGCGTTCGTGGACTATGAAAAAAGCCTTCGATTCCGCTTCGAAATTTGGGTGCTCCTAGATCCCCACAAAGCCGTGCCGCAGATTATCGGTACATTGAAGTGTTGAAGTGTTTGTATAACAGCGCCACCATGTCAGTACGAGTAAGTACAGGTGCACCAGCACGAAGGAAATCCTTGCTAAAGAGGAGTACGACAGGTAGTTGTCATATCTCCGAAACTGTTTACTGCAGGCTGCTCTGAGGATTCCTTTGCTGCTGGAATGGCAAGAACTTGGTATCAATATTATTGGCAAGGCAAATACATCACTCACCCTTCGATTTGCTGATGACATCGTAGTCATGGCTGAGTCGCTGAAGATCAAGGACAAAATGCTCGATGACCTCGATAAAGTTTCCCAACAAGTGGGTCTTAGAATGAACATGGATAAAACAAAATATATGTTACGTTGCACCCACCGTACAAACTGTTGGGAAATTTTACTCTCGAAATTGTGGACGAATATATCTACCTGACAGGCAATCCGTTTAGGAAAATCAACTTTAGAGAGAGGTCAGGCCGTGTAGGCCGGATTCAAAATCGGCTGGGCAGCGTTCGGGAAACTGCACAACGTGTTCTCGTCCAAAATACCTCAGTGTCTCAAGACAAAGGAGTACAACCAATGTGTTACCTTTGATGACTTACGGTGCTGAGACGTGGATGCTTCACAAAAGATCTTTTTAGAAGGCTCAATGTCGTCGCGCAGAGAGCTATGGAGAGGGCTATGGCGCTCGGCATTTCTCTACGTGATCGAATCAGAAATGAGGAGATCCGTAGAAAAACAAACTTGCTGACATAACCCACCCCAGATTAGCAAACTGGAAGTGGCAATGGGCCGGCCACATAGCACGAAGATTTCGACGGTCGTTTGGGCCGAAAGATCCTGGAGTGGAGGCCACGTACTGGAAAGCGCAGTGGGACGACCACCACCACCAGATGGATCCGACGACCTGGTGAAAATCGCTGGGTTTTTTTGGAAAGCTTCGGAAGAGGCCTATGCTCAGCAGTGGGCAGCAATGGGCTGAGATGACGACAATTTTATTAAAGATTATGGAAAGCTGAATTTATTTAGTTCTCAAAATGCTTCATAAGATAAACTGTTAGTTAGTTTTTTTTTGTTGATTTTTGCTCAATTTCTATAGTAATGAGAAATATCTCTATGAATGTCAAAGGCTGATTATTATAAAAATAGTTTCATTGTTATTATTATGATAATAAATACAAATAATATATAAAAACAAAAGTTTTGTTTATTTTCCCTTTAAAGATTATGCAACATTTTAATATTACATAGCGTGTATTCATAATGTTAATATGCATAACACATTGTTAAGCTAACTTAATGACACGAATATAAATGTAATTTTTATTACCATCCATAGATCACCAAATATTTCTGTAATACAAGCGTGCAAACACCATTACAGCCGCCATCAAAAGACGCGTGATTTCCTAGAATAATAGTGTATCATTGCGTTATGTTCATCAACATCGTTTAAATTCACACGAATAAACGTGTAATGATCTATAACAGTCAACTGACTACTCTAATTTCACTCGAGTAATTGTATAATATGGATTTTCATGATTATTGACTAAATTAACGACTATTCCTTAAAATAAATTATATAAGCTAAAAGATTATTTTTTTATCTTCAATTTCATTATACATTGTTTTAACCTACCTATAATAATACCCGAGATAGTAAGGTTTAAACGTTTTTATTCTCTCCTGTAAAATTGACGTTTTTCACATGCACGTTTATTCGGCGGGGCCATCGACATATAGGTGGAAAATTGAAGATATACAAATACGAACTTTGTAAAACCAGTTCCGAAATCAATACCTCTTTAGCCGATTACAATGCACTTTGGGTTTGTCCTGTATACGGTTATTTTGCAACTTTAATAACGCTAATTGACTGTCCAAATCCCACTAGAATTTGGATACAAGTGGGCGCTTTGAAAAAGCGCTTTAATTGATTAAATAGCTTCTATCCACGGTATGCACGTAAAGGCTGACATTTGGGTTTTTATGTTCCTCTGTCATATGAAAAGTATTGTTTGATCAAAAAGTTCTTTTACCAATATTTCTTAAGAATGGTTATAATTTTAACATAGTTTTTTTTACAGAAATCACGCTTATTTTAGGTTTTATTTTATGATTAAACTATAACCTATTTTATATAATACACAGATGGTATAGAGTATAAGAAAGGACATAGACAACTATTCAATAGAATTTTATATAAAACTAGCTGACCCGACAGACTTAGTCCTGTCAAAAAAATGTGAAAAAGAAAAAATGCCGTTTTTATGGTTTCAGGCAATTATTCGCCGTACATATTATTTTTTGATCATCCTTGGACTTCAACGAACATTTAAAAAAAAAGAATTGGCCAAATTGGTTCAGGCGTTGTTGAGTTATGCGCTTACCAACACATTTTGCGATTAATTTTTATATTATAAAGATTATATTATGTATACACAATAAACTTTTCCACGTGGACGCATTCACGGGCAGAATGCTAGTTAATAATATAATCAAAACCCCACTAATTCTAATCGCAGCCACCGCGATTGAAGTCCACGCCAGTTGTACAAATTGTCAAACGGCAATTAGTCTTCGATATTGCAATACTAGGGATGGTCAACGTTAGATGCTTTTCTGAGATAAGAGACAGATTGCGAGTTGGAGGTTATTGAGTCGATTGCAATTGTATTTTCTGTGACACGTGTAAGCAATCTACATTTAAATCTATAAATAAGTCAGTGAAATACAAAATACAGCTAATTTCATAACAAAAAATTTCTCATAAATATTGATTTTGAAAAATTACGTCTTCAAAGAGTCAAAAATTAAACTTTTAATCCCCAATGATTGTATGGATGAATAGTTATGTGTACGTAGTGCATCATTAAAGGATTCCAAGTTAAAAACGCACTTATATTATTCATAATCACTTATGAATTCACAATCTATTCATAACATTTGTAAATTAAAACGAATAGTTGTTAAAAACATTGAGGAATGCCTAATTCCAGAGCAGGTCTTTAGATAAGGTAATCGTCACGACATCGACAGGGTTAGAGAGCCATCCGCTTCTCCGCAAGTCTGGCGATGATGACTAGTCTACTCGCCGCCATCCTAGTCAGTCAGGAAAAAAAAAGACTTGTGGCACTCGGGGACTGCCGCGGTATAGCTATTGCATAGTATCGTCCGATTTCGGACCAGCTTGTCTCGATTCGTGCGAGTTTCGTAGAGTCGTACAATACGTCATACCGTACGCACACAAACACCGTGCCGAAGTCTACCGAACTGAAACGACGTTAGACGATTGTGAGGTTTTTTTCGTTACGGAATTTCTTGGTTCGGTCGCCGCGCTCAAAGCCCGCGATAAAAGCTTTGCAATAGCTTAAAAACATGACATCGATGATTCAAATTCAGAGTTCAATCGATTAAAACGAATCACGTTTCAACTCTACTTACCACATCTCTACGCAACATGATACCGGGGGTGAAGTTTGTCGGCTGCCTTTGTGGTGATTAGCCGACAGATGCTCATTACTCGGTTGTCATTCGTACAAATTGATTGGATGCACGCTGTCATTGGCGGTTACAAACGCTCGGATCAAACCCCACGTGGATTATTAACCTGTGATTGCATCAGAATCTAGTTTGGGTCGGAGCGTTGTTTGCTTGTTATTGCTCTAGCTAACCTTAACATCCATGTATCCATCCATGTTACATGTATTTTCCAATATAGTTTATTATAGCGTCCTTAAAATAAAGTGAAAGTATGTACAAACTCAACTAGGGTGATAAATTCTTGGCAGTGTTAATAATTTCATTGGTTTTCTTTAACTAAGTAAATATATTTTCAGAGATGCAATATTAAATGGGATTAAAAATGCTTGAGTAACTTATTAGTTAGATAATAGTTACGTGGGCAGAAGCGTGGGTGCATCTCAAGAAAATTGGAAAGCATAGTTAAAAATAACAATACAGCAGTGTTTAATTTTATTTTATGTAATCATCAACCTCATTTTGCTACAAGCTACAGGATCCATTTTCAAAGTGACATTCAGACAATACGTGGCGCGATGAACGTACGAGTAAATTCACTTTCAAAACTCTATTCCCGTTGTCCCTTACACAGTACCCTCACGGATTTTGCATCAATCTAGCGCACACACGCCGTTGAAATGTGACACGCCATTATAAATCTCATTGAAGATACACGGTCATCCATCAACCGGAGGAAATGAAGTCTCCCGTCTGACGCGCGCGGCCACGGACGGAACCGACCGGGTTTTTGAACGGTTCACAACTCGCAGGTTTTCATTTGTTTCTACTTTATGCGTGTAGAATGGTCAGGTTTAAATTTTGAATCTTCTATTCAAAGTACTTTAGCGAGCGTGTTCAGATAGTCATCTGTTTTTTTTTTCAGTGCAGAAGTAAGGGAACAGGCCGACAATTTGAAAATAGAAGAGAGACTCGCTTGCCTTCCTTTGATATTTTTTTAAAAGATATAATTTCTGTTTTTATTTGTCAACACGTGAATGAATGTATGAATAAAAATCACTCATTAAAAGTCGGGATCTCCTTTTATTGGTATTGGTTATCGATATATGATTCGACATACATGAGAACGATCACATTGGTTACATACACGTTAGTTAGAGTGATTTTTGGTAGTACGCAATCATAAATTAGAAACATCTTGTACAGTTTAACAATTTCTAGTTACCTAAAAGATATCAGTAGTTACAAGTTAACTGAATAAGAGAAACAGACACGCATTTAGCAGAACGATTATATTCACGAAGCGGTAAAGTAAAATCATACGGAATGGGCGGCGGGGAGCGATACCGATGCATAAGTAATGCTTGCGCGCCCTTTAAGGGCCGGCCCTTCAGCCACTGTCTGAGAGCTTGCCCGGTATGTTTCCCTTTGGGTACCTTGGAACTTTGGACTTTGTTCTATTTTCTATAGAGAAAAGAAAGGAAATTGTTTTATTAGCTGTCACGGCAAGGTTACAGATAAGACACTATAAGGCTGTTTTCATGTGTTTCTCGTTTCTCTGATTCATGTCGGTGCGATTTGCTTTCATACCGACCAATGTATTAAATTTAATGCTAGTTTATGTGCCACACTGTGATGGTGTTGGAACACTACAGCCAAAAAAGCCTAAGAATTATTATAAACAGATATCTTTCCAAATTATCTCTATAATTTGAATGGAATATAAAGGCAAAATAATGGGTATGATCTATTATTTTTCATATTTTCATTCATTATAAATTATTACGCTTCAATAGATTAGAAAACTGAAAATATCCAGGATATTTGATAAGTTCAAACCAAACAATATGGCAAATATCCCGAAAATGTTCATTGTTCTAATGTGTGTGTCCTTGAACGTTTAAAATTATAGATAACGCTTCAAATGAAAGCGTCAAAATATTCCTTTGCTCGCACAGAAAAAAAACAACGGGATAATTCAACTTCCGAAGCAAGAAAAAAAAGACAAACACATACAGAAAGAGATGATTCCAAGGGTCTCGCTTGTAATGACTGAAGTGGGCCTCAGAGACCACTTACGGCCGCCACTGCATAAGTAACGACCTGCGAGCGTCGCCGTCCCCGCGGTGTCGCTGACAGTTTAGAGATCGGTAGAACCTTGCCTTGGCCTGTCTAGGTCTATACAAAGCCTATGCTATAGGCCCGTAATCGACGAGCATGCATGAAGAGATTGATGGATGTGAAAAAAGTGATAGTGGTGTGTTGGTGCCCGTTCACACTAGAGATTTTTTGGGCGATTTCACAGCGAGGCGATATTGCAACGAGTTCGCGGCGTTCTGTATTATGTATGTTTGAGAGAATTATTGATATGAACGTAGTTCACATTTCCCCTCTTTCTAACATTTTCAGATGATATTTTTTTCAGTTCGAACCAGATGTCGTAGACAAAGTAACAATATCGAAACGATAACGAAGTTCGAAAATAATAAAATGTATGGAATTGACATTAGACGCTATAAATTACGTAGTCAATCCAATACATTTTGTTCTTTTTGAATTTTGTTATCGTTTCGATATTGTTACCTTGTCTAAGCCCCCAGTAGTTTCTGAGATTAGGGCGTTCAAACAAACAAACTCTTCAGCTTTATAATATTAAGTATAGATTCTATGGGTGATCATCAAAAATGAACAAATTACATGCAAAGTAAACAAGAAACCAGTTTTGAAGGTAACTAAAATATTATATTTCACAATTAGTAACAATAAAATCTCGTCAAAACCATAACAAGACATTTCACAAAAGTAATAACCAACCAACAGTCATAATAATCCAATATTTCAAGGAACAGCTTAAGACCGACTAAAAGCATCACCCTTAGCCACAAGAACAATTATATAATCGAATGAAGCTTGCAGTCCACGCTAACAAGATTAAAACGTTATCAGCCCTGTCCGCCAAGCGACAGTGCCGAGAAATACTTACTATAGAAAAGATATTAAAGCTAACTACAGTGTAGAGCTTACACTTTGTAAAAATGGACGGTCAAGATTGGTGAAAGTCGAAGGCCAGCTTCAGAAGGAAAGACACAATTTTGGACGCTGAGTCAGCATGGTAGTAAGTATTTAGATGTCATATGGAAAACGCAATTAGCTACAATGAAGAAACGTACAATTTTTAAAATTGAACTAATTTTGCGGATTAAACTCGTATCTATTGTTATTCTAAACATATTATTTAGAGAACCGACGTTTTAATGCGCTCGTTGTCACGGGCAAAGCGAAGTTTATTGTTATTTTTTCTTCAAATGTGAAGTGCTCGCGCAAATAAAAATAGACAATACTATAGACATTACTATGTTTAATTTTTATTTCGGTGAGACAGCTAACTTCCAAATATAAAAGCTACAAGTTGCTATATGTATTTATTCAATTTTGCTGTTTTTTATTGCATTCTTGGTCTAGATTCTTGTAAGATATACTAATGGAGACTATAAAACAATCCAACTCTGCTAAATCTTCTGGAAACAACAAATAAAAATAGTTAACATAACTGAGGAAAAATCAAATTTCTCAGTAGAATTATCCAGTTACATTAAAAACCGGCCAAGTGCGAGTCGGGCTCGCGCACAAAGGGTTCCGTAGCAGCAAATATAATAAACTTATTATGTCAATTTATAGATTTTATATCATCGCGGATTTTTAAAGGTGTACAATACTGTAGTATATTTTTTGATCTATCTTATAAGGTTCAGCCATCGTTTTCAGTGTAAGCACAATAACTTAACCAAAATTACAGTTAAATCAACCTATCTCAAAAACTATAAGAGATACTTTGATCAAACCAAAAATCGTTGAAAGAGTTAATTAGCATGCATCACCTCTATTTTTTTTAGAATTTTATACCCCGTAGTTATAAAAATAGAAGGGGGGGGGACATACTTTTTACGGCTTTGAGAGCTGATATCTCAAAAATCGTTCACTTTAAGAAAAATGTTTTTTAGAATACTTTATATCATTTTAAAAGACCTTTCCATTGATACCCTACACGGGTATGTACATCGAAAAAAAAAATTTCATCCCTCAGTTACATGTATGGGGGGCCCCACCCCCAATTCTTTTTTTTACTATTTAGTGTCATATTTTTGTAGCGGTTCATACAACACATATTCCCATCAAATTTCATCACTGTAGTACTTATAGTTTCCGAGTAAATCGGCTGTGACAGACGGACAGACGGACAGACGGACAGACGGACATGACGAAACTATAAGGGTTCCGTTTTTGCCATTTTGGCTACGGAACCCTAAAAAGGTAGATAATGCATTTCCACCACCACGTGGGCGCCAATCACTATCCAGGCAAACCCTTTATTCTTTTATAACACCTGAAGCAGCTGAGATGGCCATTAAAGCAATAACCGCTGTTATTGTGTCGTCACTATTATTTTTCTGCCGCTCGCCGCCGCGAGTAATTCAAAACATTAATTTTCCTAATGGAATAAGGTTTCTCTAAGCCGAGAACGAATGTGCGGGTTGACACCGTTTGGAACAACGCGATTGTGACTTTTGAATTAAATTGGTTCGGTTTGAAATGGAATACAAAACGGTTAAGGGGTTTGCGTCTCATTATTAAATACTTTTTGTTGATAATTTGACTGTGACGCTAAATATTAGTCTTTATGGGTCTACGCGATATAAGGAGTAGCAAATAAATTCAGGAGTGGCTGTTAGCTCGTGACCATAATTGGTGTAACCCAGTCGAAACGTCGGACAGTAAGAGCTATTTATTTGCTACTCCTAATATCGAAAGGCTTGTCATTCGTCAGCTCTGAGTCTACTGCTTTCCCTCCCACGCAATCCATCATTGTCTTCTTCGTCTTAACGTTTCACAAAGCAATATCTGAAAGCTATTTCTATTCAACTGCAATGGCAAACGGTGGCAAGCCAGTCGAAGTACGAGGTGTCTCGGTGCGTAAACACCGACTGTTGCGCTTCCCCCCGGCGCCCCCGCCCGCCCCCACTCTTAATTAATTAAAATGCAAACCGCCGGCTATAGTGAGTTTAATTCAGCTCTCACGATTGCCTCTTCTGATTTACGTTACGTTACGGGCGGCGATGGGCCGTGGATCGCGATGACTTGTTGTATCTTTCGCGGTGTAAGAGATGTTTCTGAAAATTGACAACGGGTTGATTTGGTGTGAGCGATCGTTCATGCTCTAATTGTTCGATATTTACTTCAATAGAATATAGTTCAAACTTTCTGAAATTAGCTATTGATGATATGATGCTTAACAAAAAATGATGTAACGATGCAAAATTTTAAAATGTTCCAACGTACTATTTAAATGATTGGTATTAGGTTTTCTTATTAGGTGATACTCGTTCTGCGTAGTGTAGTAAATACAGTGCTAGTCTTTTCGAACTGGGTTGTGATTAGTGACCCAGGCTGACTACCTACGGTTCCAATAAAGGGTTCGATTCCAACCCGGGAATATATTAATGTGACTAATATTAGTGTTTGATCTGTGTCTGGGTGTGTAATTAAATATATTTAAGTATATTTGTGTATCCACTGTTGATTTTGAATTCGCAACGATATTTTACGGTTTCCATATAACTAGAGTAGGCGTTTTGTGGAAGCCGAGCTTGAAATTAAGACAGTTTATTTATTTTCCATACGTACGTACATTGTATAAATTGGACATCATTTGAATATCCTTTTAAAGTAATATTGAAAATTATTTACAAAGACTAAATTAATAAGATTTCACAGTGTTTTTCTCGGTAGAAACGGCTTCTGAATCCGGTGCTAGAAACGCATTAATTATGTTATTGTACTCAATTATCGTTACAAACATACGTGTTCTATTCTCATGTTACTTAGTTATTTGTAACCCAGAGATAAAATTTAAAAAAATAACGATTTGTAAATGCCGTCTTGATGCCAATATCAAATCTTACGCAATTAATGCGTAAGATTTGATATTTGCTTTTCTTTGTCGATGAAGTATTTTCGTAGCCTATAAAGATAAAGATTTTTACTTTGACTTCGAAACACTACGTAACGTAGTACAACAAAGAACAATTTTGAGTCTAAACGTGACGTTGCACAACACAAACCTCTATAATTGCTCTACCACCCCAACCGCTCCACTCAGCTCTCCTTCTAACAGCAACAAAGACATGTATTTTAACCTTTGCGTGCATACGGGCACTTCCAGCCCGCCACGGTCCTTGCGAGAGGCAAAAGACTCATTCTTTTGACAAACGCGCCAACGAGCGCTTCCAAAGATACAATTTGCGTTCAAGGTGCCTGCGCTGCGGGGTTCCGTAGTGGAAGGTCATAATGCTAAGAAAATAAAAAACTATACCATAACCGTGTGGGTAGCTGTACAAATGACATTAGTGCTGGTTCGGGGGTGGATCAAGAAATTCACAACCGCTGTGGCAGACGAAGACGGGCGCAGCCAGTTCGCTCGCGACCACGATTGGTGTAACCCAGTCGAAATGTCGGGCAGTAAGTAGCTATGTAATTTGCTACTCCTAATAACGCGTGTAGACCCATAAAGTCTAATATTTAAATAAAAAACTAACCAACTAGATTGGCGCAGCGACCCAAAACGAGTCTTGGCCTCCGATAATAAGGACCTCCACCTAGCCCTATCCTGTACCACTTCTGTGCTAAGAAAATAAATAACTTGTAAATGTTTCACTTCATTAATCCATTTATTCCCATTGTTGCGGCACGGGACTACCCTAAACTTGGTCAATCATGCTGACCAAGTTTTTGTTTTTATAATAGGCTAACAAGTTGATCTCACTCCATCTAATGGTAAGCGGTAGAGAGATCCACGTATGGGTTCGACATGCCCAATAGACCATATTTAGCCTGTCGCACTCACCCTGAAAGCCTGCTAAAATGCCGTTTCACGCCCCGCCTGAAGAGCCCGGAACCATAGGAGGGAAGGAAAACATGAGCTGGAAGGGCATTTCATGCCTTAAGTATATGTGGCAGAAAAAGCAGCCTAACCTAAACTTGGCCGATCAAGCTTTTTTAAGCTAAGTGCGGGTTGGTTGACTTCCCAAAATCTCAATTTCTTCTCAGGTGTGCAGGTTTCCTCACGATGATTTCTTTCACCGTAAGTATAATTGTTTGTTTCACTTCAATACCACGTTATGTCAGATTAATGACGGATCCTAAAGTAACGTGAGATCATTGAAGTGAAATTCGGAATAATCCGAACGTCTCGGGACTTAGTTTGGAATTAGAATACCAAACTAAGTTGAGCTTAAAGTACAAGTTGTAGTATTTTAGATATCAGGATCAACAGTGTAATATACGATTGCACTTGAATAGATAAAATAAATAGACACGCATGTGACTCACGAATCTTCAAACAAGTCCTTCGAGAAGATACGTAACGGTCACATCAGGAGCCATGATTGTTTTTTTTTTCAACCGACAGAACCCTCGCACTAAAAACCTCTCCCCGGTTCTTTTCCACCTTCAGCCGCAGCAAGAAACGCCGCATTTCTAATGCAAATGTACTACGTGGATCATTATGCTCTGATTTCTGAGCGTTTAGAGTCCTACAGGGTTCAAAGAATCCCCCCCATCTTTGTTGTTAAAACGTTGTGTTTTTTGACAGAGCTGTTTGCGAGTGAATTATGTATGGCTAAGACGATTGCGATGAAATGGGACTTGTTGTGTACTTTGTTTGGCTTTTTTCAGCTGTGGAATATTTTATTCTGCCCTTTTCGCTCGTTTATCCATGGGGGTTTTGATGCGCTTTACGATTGAGAATTGCTGAAATTAAATGTATTACACTTTTTTGCGTCAAGCCTATTTTAGTAATGTATTGTCGTTATCACCCAATAAAATGTAATACTATTATTAAAAAGACGTGTGGCACTCGGGGACTGCCGCGGTATAGCTATTGCATAGCATCGTCCGATTTCGGAGCAGCTCGTCTCGATTCGTGCGAGTTTCGTAGAGTCGTACAATACGTCTAACCGCACACACACAAACACCGTGCCGAAGTCTACCGAACTGAAACGACGTTAGACGATTGTGAGTTTTTTTTCGTTACGGAATTTCTTGGTTCGGTCGCCACGCTCAAAGCCCGCGATAAAAGCTATGCAATAGCTTAAAAACGGTCAAAATAAGATATGGTTTTAACAATTCAAATCGTTAGTGAACGGTTTCGAATACTTTTGTTACCGTACTAGATAAACCGTCGAGAAGTAAACCATAATGTAACCGAAGATGTTGATACTCATGACAAATAGAGCTTACAAATATTCCTTCACCACAAAAGCTTTAAAAGAGGAGCAACACACTACATCGGTTTAAGCTCGCAAAACTGCCACTTCCTTATTGCAAATGCTGGCCATATCTATGCGAGCGTTATTCGGAGTTCGTCCGGCAATATCGTGCGGCGAAACTATTGGTTTGTTACAAGCCAATAAAGGAATTGCAACAGAGTTTATCCGTCTCCCGTTATGCAGTGAGGGAAATATTGTTAGCTGTTCCTTTGCGAACTTTTGTAGTTTTTGATTTTGAACTGCGATTTTTGGATTTGAATGTAGAGAGACGTAGAGTACTGTATTCTGGGTCCTTTTTTACCCGACTACGGCAAAGCAAAAGGAGGGTTATGATTTTGACAGGCTATGTATGTATGTATGTATGTTTGTATGTATGTATGTATGTTCATCTGTTTCCACATAACTTCTAAATTGCTTGTCAGAATTCGACAAATGACATATCATTAGAAGCGTCTTAATTGTCCGCTGGTTATAGGCTATATAGGGTTTCACAAAATCTAATGTGGCGCCCACTAGCGGACAAAACATACAGAGTAAAAAAATAAAGTTAAGATAAATACGCCGTGTTTGGTATCATTGGAAAGCGCTTTACTTGTACATTTTAAATATATATATATATTACTAGCATTTGCATGTGACTTTACGTATATTCATGGACTGATTGCATATAGTTCACATCTTTTCGTTCATAGCTTCAGAATAAGACCACTGCAGTACCATTAGAAGGGCCTTGATATTCTGTTAGTTATATAATATTATGCGCCACAAATACACTTTAACACCAAAATAGTACAAATAATAAAAAGTTAAAAACTAAAACCCAACTACGACAAAAAACCGACGCTGAAAAAGTATAAAACAAGACTTTTAGAACACTGAACTGAACAAAGTTGCTTATGTAGTTCCAAGTAAATGGACACAGTAGACTCTACCAAAATGCTTATGTTGAAAATTGACAATAATGTCATACAATACTATTTTGAAGTATGCAATATTTACTATGTAGAGATAAGTTTTCATGTTTGGAAAGGCGTAGTCACACGTTCCATACACAAGTACCTACCGTAGCACTTTGACAACGTGTGACTGCGGTTTTCCAAACATGAAAACTTATCTCTACATAGTAAATATTGCATACTTCAAAATAGTATTGTATGACATTATTGTCAATTTTCAACATAAGCATTTTGGTAGAGTCTACCAACATTTACTTGGAACTACATAAGCAACTTTGTTCAGTTCAGTGTTCTAAAAGTCTTGTTTTATACTTTTTCAGCGTCGTTTTTTGTCGTAGTTGGGTTTTAGTTTTTAACTTTTTATTATTGGCAATGTACATCTCTATATATTTTTTGTACAATATCTCTATTTGTCGATAGATCGGTCAATTCGAGTTTTATACAAATATACATGAACCTACATATTATTATCCTTAGAAAACTGTAAGTGTCCGAGATATATACCATATTATTTTAGAAAACTGAAACTGTCCGGGATATTTACCATGTTGTTGTGTTTTAATGAGCTCCCGATATTTCGGCACTGTTGCAAGCGCCATGATCACGGATGAACTGTAGGACTGCGAGAATGACGGTAGGGCTAAGGGCAGACATATCGGTCTACCCTCTTTCTCAGTCTTTTATTACGCACGACACCACTACCCTCGTTCACATTATTGTCACTCAGAATTCGATCCAGACACACTACACTCACGGTATCACTTCTTTTTTCCTCGAAAACGGACACATTTTTATTTTTACATAAACGTATCACTGGATGCCATACTTTCGCTAGTTGAAACCCGTCTTCACAATTGAAGTTTTTGAATTTTTTAATTTCAATTTTTTCCTGACTCAGTCGTGGTATGTAATGGCGTTCTGTTGAAAGTATTTTTGGTTTATGTAACTCAATCCAGTGGTTCGTTCCCGATTCTAAAAGATGTTGAGCGATTGCCGATTTTTGTGCTTCGTTGTTTTTGACTGCCCTGATATGCTCTTTCACCCGGCACGAAATAGTCCTTTTCGTTTGCCCTATGTACGAGCTTCCGCAGCTACAGTCAATTTTATAAACGCCTGGTTTTTCTAAAGGAAAGCTATCCTTCGGTGAGCGTAGAAATTGCGATACTTTTTTTTATAGTGTAGACCGCCATCCAGCATATTTGCCGTATGTAAAAGGAGTGACAGATAAGATCTCAAACATACTTAGGAAAATCTCCGTAAAAACTATCTTCACTCCTCTTAAAAAAGTATCGCAATTTCTACGCTCACCGAAGGATAGCTTTCCTTTAGAAAAACCAGGCGTTTATAAAATTGACTGTAGCTGCGGAAGCTCGTACATAGGGCAAACGAAAAGGACTATTTCGTGCCGGGTGAAAGAGCATATCAGGGCAGTCAAAAACAACGAAGCACAAAAATCGGCAATCGCTCAACATCTTTTAGAATCGGGAACGAACCACTGGATTGAGTTACATAAACCAAAAATACTTTCAACAGAACGCCATTACATACCACGACTGGTCAGGGAAGCAATTGAAATTAAAAAATTCAAAAACTTCAATCGTGAAGACGGGTTTCAACTAGCGAAAGTATGGCATCCAGTGATACGTTTATGTAAAAATAAAAATGTGTCCGTTTTCGAGGAAAAAAGAAGTGATACCGTGAGTGTAGTGTGTCTGGATCGAATTCTGAGTGACAATAATGTGAACGAGGGTAGTGGTGTCGTGCGTAATAAAAGACTGAGAAAGAGGGTAGACCGATATGTCTGCCCTTAGCCCTACCGTCATTCTCGCAGTCCTACAGTTCATCCGTGATCATGGCGCTTGCAACAGTGCCGAAATATCGGGAGCTCATTAAAACACAACAACATGGTAAATATCCCGGACAGTTTCAGTTTTCTAATGTGTGTGACCATGAGAGTTTAAAACCATATTATTTTGTTTGAATGAGCTCCCGATATTTCGGCACAAGTGCGTTTCGGTTGCAAGCGCCATGATCACGGGTGAACACAGAGTCACATATTCAGTGTTACAACCAAATGCACCATCAAGTTATTCAACCATTGTTTACAAGATAACGCAGTTAGTCTTTCACTAAATTCGCATACGATTAAGATGACCAATTCATTCATTAATCTAATAACATCACTACTTACAATCACTTACCTCTATAAGAGATAGCTGAAAACTTTCCGAGTCCGCTTCGACTCTAAACAATTATAGCAAGTGACAGTATTGTGTACAAGCGAAGGTTTACAGCGGAGTGCAAAATAAACCTGGACCAGCCATTGTGGCGAGTACGCCATTTTGTAAATGTGGATCTTACCGTGGATGACAGAAAGCGGAAGTTTTTAAGGAGCAGGTAAGTAGATGGAGAATAGTAGTACTTGTAGTAACGATTCGAAGTGATGTAACTTTTAAGTACTAAGTCGTCAACCTGATGACGATAATGTTTGACTGACTTTAAAACTAAACGTAGTCGTTGAGTAACTACAAAATTTGAAATCTTTGAGATGTAAAAAATATAACTCAGTTTCATAACTGAGGAATTATAACTTTTGAAATAGCTAGATGATATTAAAATATTATTTTCCAATCCTTACTAATATTATAAATGCGAAAGAAACTCTGTCTGTCTGTCTGTCTATTACGCTTTCACGCATAGAGTACTGAACCGATTTAAACGAAATTTGGTACAGATATAGTCCAGAGCCTAGGAAAGGATATAGGCTAATAAGATCCAAGGTAAATCAAAAATTAAATATGATGCAACACATTTAAGGGATGGCTGTATTTTCCTCCACCCAAATTCTCACATCCAACGTGTTCACACCATTTTATTAAGGTTAAACACCGTAATTATATATCCGCCGCAAATCCCGCCGCTTAACGCAACAACACAGCGAAGATTTGTAACAGCAAATGCGTTTAATTGGTAAAAAGGCTGTCTCTATTCCACTGTATATATTATTCAGCGAGTCGCGAGTGCGGCCAACGAACGTCGACTAATGAATTTTGCGAAGGTGCCCCGCTCTGTGAGGACACTTTACGTGTAACCTGCCGTGTTTATACTTGTGAGGAAGATGGTGTAACTAATTGGAACGAAAAGAACGCTCCGTTTTTAGAGTACCAGACTCAACCGAAGGTTTACCGGAAACCTTTTGGTCACTTTATTGTCCACAAAGACACTGACTGTCTGTTGGTGTCTTACCTCGGAACCAAGAGTTGAAATTTGATTTTTAATTGATACCAGATACAAAAAAAGGATAAAGACAATTTCACCTAGTATTTATAAGACAAAGTTCTGCCAAAGTGTTTGCAACGCAAAAGCTTCTTGCTTATGCTGAAGTGAATACAATCCCTCCTACAGACACACCGACTATCACTCTGATGGTAACAAGATAAACAAATAGACCTCAAATTTTCACCTCCTCTCTCAGTCTCCTCAAGATAACAGCCTCTTCGCATTCATTTATCTCGGGAGTGTACCTCAACTAATATTCTTGCAGAATGTTCTCGAAACATGTTTGTAAAGTGGTTTGTTTTAGTACTGAAAATGTTGGAAGGTGCATCCTCTAAATTGGTGTTATGTGGCGAACGAGGTACAGTGCGCAGTGAAAACTCGGTTTGTTTATATATTTTTGCATAAAATCTGAATGTATGAATGGGAAAGGTCGCTTGGACATGAAATCAAGTGAAGATTTTGCATCAAAAGTATGTTAACACTTATAGTTTGTACACTATTGTTGGTCTTTTATATAAACATTGTCGATTGCACTTAGATAAGTAGATAAGCGTGCTGTGTATCCGATAATCTAGAGATAGTAAGTTCAGCTTCCTTTCACATAAGGTGTGTCTCCATCCAATATTACATTAGAGATGATTGTGTAATTTATCTGTTATTTTGCACAGCTTGGTAGGTATATAGCATCGACTTTTATTTGTGTGAACACTACAGAGTTAAAAAACGGTATTTTGGATTTTTAATTTTAAAGCCCCTTATTTCAAGATATAATTTTCTAGTCTTCTTTTATCATTAATATATTGATTTTAGAGCTAATATCATCAAAATTGCTAAAAAATTGGTTGGTGCCTAAAATGCATAGCATTTTTTTTTTTTGTGGTAACTAAGCATTTTAGGAACAATGTTTCTTAGACATGAAAAATATTATATATGTATGTATAGAACAAGGTAGGTACGTAACTTAAATGCTAAATAACAGTTGCGGTTATGACTAGCGCCAGTAAAAATGTGAGAGACTGGTGCCTGATGTAGATAGCAAAACCTGTGTTACAGGTCACCAGTGTCAACATTGAACAGTGGAAGGAACATACCTTTAAAGATATGGGACATCAAAACGTTCTTTAGTAGAAAAAATCTGTTTATCACTTACTATCTGCTACTAGTGTTTTTCCCAAGATTCTTCCCGTCTTCCCTGCTGACTGTACCGGGTAGGTATTGGCACACTCTCCTTGCATGTAATAAGGGAGTGCAAAGCTTTCGGCTGATTAGGTATTGTTTTGTTTTTCAATGTGCCTGATATAGCTGTTCTGTGTTTTGTGTGCGGGGAGCATCAATATGCATGCTCGGCTTGGTTAGCCTGAAAATCGGTTTCAGTTTTAGTGTAACATTTTTCGGTATTTTTTTTTACAGTAAGAAATAAAATGTGAAGGAATATACAGGAACGTTATTAGGATCCGGTTATAATTTATTAAAGGCACGTGAAAGCTTTTTAATTATTATTTTACTAATATTTAGATCTCCCTGCCGCTTACAATCAGGTGAAGAAAGTCATGCTGTTAAAAAGAAATATCATAAATAAATATTTATTAAAGGCTATTGAAAGATATTTTATTTTAATATTAAAAATTTCATTAATTACACGTAAAATTCTTGGTGCCTTATCGTATCTCTAATCTCTCACCAATGTAACTACTTCGTCAGTTATTGTTAATCAATTTCTTAAAAGTCTACAAAAAACATCATTTATTATGTACGACTCGCACTTAGTAGCTTTAAAAAGCATGCGTATTCAATTAATTTGTACATCGTACAGTGTAAATTCGTGCTATAAGATACAGTAAATACTCTTTTATTCGTATTAATAAATAATAATAAATATTACTCAACATCACATACATTGATCTGATCCCGTGGTAAGTAGCTTAAGTTACAGAAATCAGAATCAACAGTGGATACACAAATATACTTAAATATACTTAATACATACCCAGACACGGAACAAACACCGATATTCGTCACACAAATATTTGTCCCGAGTGGGAATCGAACCCACGACTCTTGGAACCGTAGGTAGCAAACCTGGGTCACTAACCACTGTTCCACCGAGCCAGTCAATTATTTTAGAATTCATTTGATTCTGATCGTAGTCCAAGTAAACGTCGGAAAGTTTTTCGTCGCGTATCTATTTGGCCTATGTCGAACATGACACCGACACTCGTTGGACTCCATATAATTAAGATGGCGGATATCCGGAGCGTCCCTCAAATAGTTGTCCTTTGGCCGCGCCGACGATATTGCCGATCAAAAAAGGGACACGAGGGACACAGTTAAGTAAGGGACAGTAATGCTCTAGTATCAAAGTGTTAACTTTTAATGTTAACTTAAAATGTACCGCTTACCATCAGGTGGAGTGAGGTCATCTTGTTAGCTCATTATAGAAATAAAAAAAATAAGTACATCTTCAATAATGTACACGCATCACAAATTGTTTGTTTTTGAGTCCTTTTGTCTAAAAGCTATTTTTGCTGTGTATTTTGCATACTATTTGTTTTAAACACAAAAGAACATTTTCAAGTATCGATAGAAAAATGTGTCTTAAAACGTTTGCAAAGATTGAAAGACAGGTAGCGCTTATTTTATTGTTTCTTAATCTTTACAATCCTAATGTAAATGCTAAAATAACTCCTGTCTTTGTCGTCCCTTTACGCCAAAACTACAAAACCGATTCAATTGACTGAGAAAACACATAGAACTATCTTGATATAAGTTCTCTTTCAATGAAATACAAAATCAATTCCATGATTCCTCTAAACACCATTTACTACGCCTAACGAGTAACCGTTTATGATTATACACACAACATCGTACATATTCTATAACTCCACTGTCCCCTACACTACCGCGCACCACTTACGCCGTTTAATTGACGCAAGCATTTAACCCTATGAAAGTCGAAACAGGCAAATTGGATTTTCTGTTCCCGCGCCCTTTGACCGCCCTCAAAGTCACAATTCGACATTAGCGTATCCGGACTGTAACTAACTTGATTACTTGCCAATTTCATAGGCTCGAATCTTTCGCCTTTTACACAGAGGGTTTTTGCAGGGGACCCTGTTATACGCTCTTATGTTGGTACCGTTTTATCTGGTTTCTGTGACGCCATTTCGGCCAGTTTGATTATGTAGATGTAATGGCTATTGGAATGGTTTATGTCTTTATGTAGTCGTGTTTATGATTAGCGTAAGGACTACCAACTTGAAAACCGACAGTTGAAATGATTGTTATATTTTAACGTAAAAGTATGATAAAAATAAATAGTGATTTTATCATCACCATAAGGACACGAAAATAGACAAATATGTCGTGTTAATGATTAGCGTAAGAACTACCTACTTCATCATCATCATCATCAGCCCGTTACAGTACCAGCCAACTACCTACTTGAAATTCGATAATTGAAATGATTGTAATATTTTTACTTAGGTATGATATTATAGTAATCCTACCATCACGATACGGACACGAAAAAAGACAAATTGTATTTTTCCAAGAAAATCTAAATACATGAAAGTTTTATATTATATTACTGTTTGTTTATTGTTTTTCTGTTTCTGAATTTGTATACTCATTTATCGCATGCATTGACCACTACACCCAATGTTTACAACATCTAACATAAACCTTAACAGTAATAAAGCCTCCAAATTAATATATCGTCTCAAAAATAAGTTAGTAAACATTAAACATCAGTTTAGTAGCCGTGTCCAGACAGGGTGGGACGCAGTCATCCAAATATAATCCGCCCTAATTACTGAAAGACTGTTCTCATCTCAAAGTTTGCTAATAAAGTGGATGGTTGAACTCCGTGCTGGCTGCGAGTAAGCCTTGGGGCGCACTGACGGATCTAAGTGAAGGTGAGAGGGTTAAAGACTAGCAAAGGTCAAGTACGAGCTTTTGATAAGTACTTTAGATGTTTATTAACTATTTCTTGCTTCCTCGTTTGCCTGTTTGGTAGATTTATACGTTGCTATCTCGTTCTATCCCCACAAAGATTGAATTTCTTCAAACAAAAAATGTTCATTCATTTTAAATTTAAAGGTTTTAGCAAACCAGTCAATTGAACATCTGAGGTAACTTTTTTAGTAAATTTAAGATTTAATTTAATATATGCTTGCTTTTAACTTAATGTTGTACACATAAGTTTAAACACTCAACGTCAGTCTAAGTCTTCAATGTCAGCGTTAAACACCATCCTAAAATGTTATTGTGACTCTATATTTTTCCCTCTTTGCAATTTTCCTCCATAAGCTCCGATGATCGTTAAAATGTATTCAAAACTAGCACGAAATATAAATCTAGAACGCGGTATCACATCTGTGGCATCACTTTTAGATACAAATTCACCTCTACAAAGGTAGCCTCGGGCTTCCTGTGAGCACCCGGCTTAGGAATGAAGATCGAAGGCGAACTTCAGAAATTGATCCGCAGAGGAGTTGGGCCTCAACTCGGTTGGATACACACCCGCCATGTTTATTTTTAAGTGGAAGGAACTTGCTTCGGGATACTTTGTGTTTATTAATGCTTTGAGAGACAAAATTAGTAGGGGCACGGGAGTGATATTTTAAAATATTTGATGATATTAAAAGAGCTTTGATTAACTTAAAAAGCAATGATGAAAACTTCTTATTATTTATTTATTGATATGAATGTAAACCTTCTTGGATTATTAAACTACGCCTTTTGCCTCTTAATTTGTCTACTACAACAAACATTCACATTTGGATAATTAAAAAACATTTAATTTTAAAAAGTTATCAAGACGAACTTGTACTATAATAATAAAGGACGTTATACTCTGAATAATATGAAAAAATATGCTATTTTGTTTCATGTCATAGAGTAAAAATCTCAGTTCGTATGGTTTCGTCAAGAATTCTGCGGAGAAACAAAGGCAACAAACTTTGCCGGCACAAAAACACCTCAATGGACTTGTTTCGTGACTTTTTTCGTAAAGTTTTCTCCGAAAACGATATAATTATAATCATCGTCCCTTTCGTTAGGACTTCTTGTGAATTAATAAGAAAAAAAACTTTGTTTAAAAAAATATTATGATGAAAAAGCGTTGATGGCAGTTATAAATAAAGCCATTTTATTGATATCAATAAAACAAAATTATGAAAAAAAAGTGTGCGAATGATCTCGCTTAAAGAGGCATCTGAGATCAGTAAATTTTGGTACCATTTTACATTGATCAATACATAATTGTGTTTTGTAGCTTTTGAATGCCAACGCGTTCATAATTGTTTTATTTTTTTAAAAATCGTCAACATAATATGAGGTCGGCAGGTACAATAGACCCTATTGAGCCTGCCACACTCACCCTGAAGGCCTGCTTAAATGAAAGCCCGCCTGAAGAGACGGGATTACAAGAGATCAGAAAACATCGATTGTTTTTTCTTATCTATTTGATATTAGTCCAGTCAAATTAGCATCTAAATTATGGGTAAGGTTGCATTAATTCCCAACAAGCTGGATTTTTGTGCAGGCCTTGAATACGTCATTACAAATGATATGTCAAAAGTCCCCATCGATCCGACGTGTGCAAAAAAAAATATTCATGGTCAAATGTCACAAATATCAGTTTTATGCACTTTTGAGCGAAACGGTAAGTTTTATCATAAAAGTATGTATGACAAAATTACTTATCACCTAATTATCTATAAAAATTGTCGTACACTTTATTCCTAAGATTCACCATTTCAGAGATAAAGCGATGCACAAAGTTGAAAAAGTTGTATTTTCAAATGCTGCCAGGCCCCAAGGATTGTGCTAGACAGTTAAAATTTTCACGAATGATGTATTTCAGTTGGCTCTATAACATCTAATACTAAATACAACATTAAACTATCACTCAAGGTGGGCTCTTTTTCTTTTCTCTACGAAAGCTTTTTTTATTTGCTCGCACTTGGTTTTTTTAACGTGGTAACCACGTTAAGCCATGGTCACCACGTTAATGTGGAATAGGTTTACTAGGTAACCACGATAAAAACCGTCCAAGTGCGAGCAAATAAAAAAAGCGTTAGTATGAGAGCCCACCTTAAGTGATGGTTTTATGTTGTATTTAGTATTAGCGATAATAGAGGCAACTGAAATCCATCATTCGTAAAAATTTTATCTGTCTAGCACAATAGCACGGGGGCCTGGAAGCATTTGAAAATACAACATTTCAACTTTGTGCATCGCTGTATCTCTGAAATGGTGAATCTTAGGAACAAAGTGTAAAGACAGTTTTTATAGATAATTAGATGATAAGTAATTTTGTCATACATATTTTTATGATAAAACTTACC
Source organism: Maruca vitrata (assembly GCA_039566165.1). Classification (NCBI taxonomy): domain Eukaryota; kingdom Metazoa; phylum Arthropoda; class Insecta; order Lepidoptera; family Crambidae; genus Maruca; species Maruca vitrata. Next base: position 16,266,636 of record CM076914.1, on the reverse strand, counting down.
GTTTTGCTAAAAATCGCGAAAAACTCATTTTTTTTACCTTTGACCTTGAATAACATTTTTTCCTTACAGGGGAAAGATGGGGAACTTTCAAATTTTGTTTTTAATGATATTTTAAGCAATCTTACCGATTTTCAGCTTGGTGGGAATTTATGTAACTTCGAATGTCTAAATTGACCGGACTATATACAGTTTCAACAACTCTCTGCATTTAAAATTTTACAGATTAAACTTGCGTGTGTTGTTATTCTGACTGGCTCGGTGGAACAGTGGTTAGTGACCCAGGTTCACTGCCTACGGTTCCAAGAGTCGTGGGTTCGATTCCCACTCGGGACAAATATTTGTGTGACGAACATCGGTGTTTGTTCCGTGTCTGGGTGTATTATTAAATATATTTAAGTATATTTGTGTATCCACTGTTGATTCTGATATCTGTAACACAAGTGCTTAAGCTACTTACCACGGAATCAGATCAATGTATGTGATGTTGTGCAATATAATATATAATATATATATATAAATATAAGGCGTCCGACCGATTTCAGCCATGGCGGCCGATCTCAATTGAGATCAATATATATATATATATATATTCTAAACATATTATTCAGAGACCAGATGTTTCGAGCTCTTTATAGCGATCTCTTAGCATTTTTCAATTTCTTACTGGAACCGTTACTTATATCTGAGGGTAGTTTAAACAATCCCGGGTATCGCAGTAATAAACTAATCATCTGGAGCGGTGCCCGGAGCCCGCTTTATTTCCTGGAACACTAACGAGCAATTATTATTGTCTCGCCGTTATTAATCGATAGCCGATGAGTGTCCGGATAGTTGTTTTTAAACATTCGTTTCGTGAAACGGAAAGATTGGACACTTTTGTATTGTTTATTAAAACCGTAACTATTGGAATTTATGGATTCGTAGGTACTTTTAATTTAAATTACTTACTTATGCCGCGCTGGAAAAGGCAAGATCTTTGACTCCCTAACATGGGAATTCGCCACTCCGGTATGTTACTTGCATTAATTTTACCTGTACTAATCAAGATAAGTTGCACATTCCATACAACAAGTCTAAGGTTTCAATTTGCTTGTCGACCTCATGATAAGACAATATTTCGATTTCACGGCTACATACCATAAGATCCTGGATATTTAAGTATAAAAAATACAGATTTCGACAGAACTTGAGTCAGTGAGAATTAAACAAAATTGCTGTAGTATATCGTCGTTGCTACTTTAAATCTCCTATATGCAAAAAATACAATTGCACAAGACGACAAGAAGTTTTTGTATACGGTACATCTTTAAATTTCAAAATTGACAAGTAAAAGTTCGTTTAATTAAAAGTGACACAAGGAGGTTTTATAGTAGCAACGACGATATGGCAGCTTTATAGACTTTATTTCAGTATCGTTTGTGTTATCTACCAAACATCTCGATACAGGTGCGCCGTAGGAAGGTCAAAAACAAATTCAAGTCCTACATTTAATCAAATCCCTACAGATTTTAATTAAGCTGGGCCTCTGTAATTATTCCCCCACGCGAGTTTCGTCCGACCACGATTTGCTCAGTCCTAAATAAATTGTGGTCGACGTCCATGGAGTTGGCGTTACATTGCACTGTTAATTCTATTTGTGTGTGACCTTTGTGAGTCGAAAGCCGCTTCAGAGGTGACTTTGCTGGTGAATTTTGACTGGCAACCTTAAAATAGCTACGGTTGGTCGAAGTGACCCAAAGCTTAATAAACAAAACTGGCCTATAAAAAAATGGGAGGGGTATTTTACTTTAATTTGTTTGACATAAATAGGCTCGTGATTAGTGCTGTTTTTCCTCAAGCTTTTTTTATTGTATTAAGGTTGATTATTTACGAATGCACTAATTAACTGGTTCAGTTTTTATTTAAAGGATTGCATACCTTAAATGATTATTTACCACTAAAATACCATATTTAATCTCATTTCAGCTCCATTTGCTATAATAACACAAAATCTCAAAGGCCTTTGATATTTTATTACGTCAGCAATCTGTTCCTCAACTGTGGAACGACGACTGTCTCAACGAAATATTTTATAAAACGGCTCCGAGTTTTGGACTTGACAGGACCATTACGGTCGGACGCCACGTAGCTTTATGCATAAGACGTTTATGATTAAAAATAGGTACGTGATCTGTTAGTTTTGTGCCGCTAAACGTTGCAAAGGGCGAACGCGTCCTAATAATTTCCTTTTTAGTGTGTGGTCTAAGTGACCACAAGAGCGGTTAAGTGAAGAAATAGATTAGTGTCGAATTATTTACTTGGAAGTTCTAGTTTGAGATTTTATTTAGTCAAAAAGCTGAAGACTCAAGAAAACAAGTTATGTAAGTTATGTAATATTATTACATGTTTGCATGGTCGGTATTTGAATTACGAGAAGTATTTTAAGATGCTAACTTAATAATTTAATTTAAATTAATAACCATAACTATGTGTAGGTACTATACTACTATTATGAGTTACAAACAGACATCAGATAAAAAAACTTTTTTAGAAGTTTAGTTACATATTTTTTTGTATATTGCGCTTCTCAAGTATCAGATGGCCGGCAGATTACGAATATAAAACATTCAGGGTGGGTGTGATAGGCTTAATATTAGTTAATAATTATGGTCTATTCCGTCTGTCGGCCTTAATGTGGATTGTTTTTCCTAACTGACATACGATGATGCCTTGGTATAGCCTTCTCATCATCACCGGACTTGCGAGGGAGCGGATAACTCTCACCCCTAAAATATGTGGATCTCACTTCCACTTACCATCAGGTGGAGAGAGGTCATCTTGTTTGCCTTTTATAAAAAAAAATCAGTTCACAAAACTATATCCGCTACAACTCCCACCATACACCATCGGTCCCCACTGGTGTTTTGACAGGAGACCCTAATCCGAGGGGCACCGTGGGGCGTCGTACTGCCGCTGACATTTTTCAATTATAACCATTCAGTATGTAACACTTTTGGGCGAACTACCAACATTATTCCGATTAAATTGTCGTCTGTTTTCGGGTGTTGCGAGTAACTTTACCAGTTATACCGATACGAGACTCGGTTTTCTTTTGTTCTGTCACTATTCGATTACGCTCTGCGTCGATCGCGCCTTTTTGTGACCTGAAATGGTTGTTTTCGTTAGTTGGATAATGTTAACCTATTCTATATTTCTTTATATAATACATAGATAATAATATGTTTATGCAATTATCTTCATTATTTTTAACACATTGGTCTTTCGTTCATCATTAAACAACTTTTTCCTTAATTTTATTTTGGTTAAAAATTTGCAGTTAAGCTTCAAAATTTGACTTTGCATGTTCATTTAAAATTGATTAGTTGTTATATCAACAATACGATCAACAAATGATAACTAATATTATTCAGATATCCTTGTTTAGACTGTCAAGTAAAAAAATGCATTTTTTTTATATAAAAACGATGATTAAATAAAATGCTAGTTATTAAACCCCAACATTTTACTACGAAATTGAGAAAAAAAAAGCAACAACTTGTAAAGCAAACAAAATTCAGCAACCACCTCATTAGTGCTCATTGTGGACTTTATAATTTTCCAGTGAGTTTCCGCAACGCGATTGGCCGACAAAATATATAATGACAAAATGCATCCAATGGCGGTGCAGTGAGCGAGCTCACTTGGCAGGCGGCCACAGCCCGTAGGCCGGTCTTGGCCTATTTTCTTGCTCACTCGTAGAAGCCTGGAATAGGCTCCTGATTGGCTGGAGCGGGGCAACCTGTTGGAAAAACGGTACTTGTATTCAATAGCAGAGTTTGGTATATATAAATGTATACATATATGTACATGTTCATTTATTTTAATTGACGCGTCTTACTAAGTAGTTTGTCGCACAAGTTGCTTAAAACTTCATATTACTTTGAGGCCTGTTTGCGCATGATGTTAAGAGTAAATTCGTGGAAATGAATGTTAAATGTGCGTGCATGCTAATAATGTTAAACGTACACTCAACCTCCAATAGATGTATATTAAATCAAACAATTTATTCCGCGTCACGAAAATGCAGCGGGGTACATTGTACCCATAGTTCTTACTGTGGGTAGAAAATACCCCGTTACTGTCTAATTTGCGCCAGATAACTTATTGATTGAAACCATTGAACATGTTTGATTTGGTTTTAACTAAAATACTCGGGTGGTAACAAAATAAAACTATGTATCAACTGACTGTACCTTCCGGGACACTGGGATATGAACCCATTTACCCTCAATCTTGGGAACACAATTTAATCACCGAACACTCGTAATTGGCAATGTCCATCTCGGATAATCGTCAATTTAAACTTAGCCGAGGTTAACTGGACGATCGGCGCCCAAGAGACCAGGGCGGCAAGGTCCCGGCATTGTTATGGGATAGTGACCCTTTACATAAATAAAGATAAGGTAGAAAACATATATTATGGCATAGTATTTTTCTTATAATAAACATTGTTAATTCGCATATATGTGGTTTTACCGATTGAAATTCAATCTTTGAAATGCATTAAATATTTTTCAACGTAACGTTATATTAATTTGTAGAATAGGTAGGCTAGTAAAATAACTATTACAATATAATAATAAGGTGTATGTAACTAAATAAACGTAATTTTTTATCGCTCATCAAAAATGCTGATTTCTTCTTGTGTAGGTACCTTGTTTTATTTGTGGGTTTTTTTGCAGATATAGTTCTTAATTTGTCCAGTTTTTCCTCCTTTCTCCTCCTCCTCCTTTCTTCCTCCTTTCCTCCGTTCCTCAAGTTTTTTTTTTATTTTGTACAATTAAACCTTGAAAAATCGGGAATGTACCCCAAATGTCCCTCTCCTGGTCACCTGAATGTCGTGCGTAACGCGGCGTAATGTACCCATCCTGTCCACGGAAGCCTTTGGGGACGGCGGTGAGCCCTCAACTGCCCTCGATTAACTAATTACCCGCAGTTACCTGCAGAAAACTTACCCTGGTGGGCGCGTCTGATTGGCCACGATACGGTTTGGTGTCGTGTTTCACTTTTTGCTTCGATAATCCTATCCGACATTATTTTTTAATAATAAATAAATATTACACAACATCACATACATTGATCTGATCCCGTGGTAAGCAGCTTAAGCACTTGTGTTACGGGAATCAGGATCAACAGTGGATACACAAATAAACTTAAATATATTTAATAATACACCCAGACACGGAACAAACACCGATTTTCGTCACACAAATATTTGTCCCGAGTGGAAATCGAACCCACGACTCTTGGAACCGTAGGTTTTGAACCTGAGTCACTAACCACTGTTCCACCGAGCCAATTATGAATATTACACTTGACGTTTGATAGCCAGTTCCTTTTCTTGAAATTTTGTCTTCAGAGTAAGTACTACTGGCTCAATAGGGTCTATTGTACCTATCGACCTCATGTGGACCTCAAACATTTTATTATCAGATGGAGTGAGGTCATCCTTAGGCCGGATAGTTAGTTAGCGAATAAAGCGTAATCTTGTTACCTGGAATCCGTTTTATCTCATTATTTTTTGTTATCCATTTTTTATGGTATATCGGGTTGCAGGAACAACAGCAACCATTCTTATGTTGCTCTTCAAAGATTTTCGGAAGCAAATTACCTAAGTCCGCTTATTTTGGGCGTATTATTGTTTGCACAACACTGATCGACTGACAAACGTACAGCGTAAGCCGCCGCCTTGGGCGTTAATGACGTCACGTAGGGCGGATTCAGACAACTCTGAACTAAGCCATCCACAGCCGAGCGTTTCTTTCGCAGATGTGCGTTAAGCTTCGACAACTGGGTGTAATCCGGCCCTGTTTCATATAGCGTATTAAAAAGTTGACGCGTTCGAAGCGCTATCATTATGCGGGGTAAACATTGTCTGTTGATAGACTTTACGGCTCGGTGATAAGGGTGACATTTGTAAGATGATGAGTGGAGCTTATTTTTTGTTTTACTAGCTTAAGTCATGCTAGCCGGCTTATATGCGCTTACGAGGCCGAAGTAAGTTGTTGTCTGATGTGGTTATAAACATTACTTGACGTATAGAAGATCCAAGAAAAAATTGCGTTTGTTCTCCGTTGGTATGTATTTATCAATCTTAAGGTACTGTTTTTAATGTGACAACGTGCAATGAATAAATCATTTTCTCTTTTAATAATAGGTAAATTCGCATTACCGACTCCAACACACAAGCTTCAAATAATGCGTTAAACGAATTCTGATATTAATTTTATTATACACAATATTTTCTCGTATGTTATTTTGTTCGTATGACTGGCTCGATGTAACAGTGGCTAGTGACCCTGGATAGCAGTTCCAGGAGTCGTGGATTAGATTCCCACTCAGGACAAATATTTGTGCGATGAACATCGGGGTTGGTTTCGTGTCTGAGTGTGATTATGTGTTTAATATATAACTAATTAACTATGTAAGTATTTGACGCCCATACTACAAGCCCTGCTTAGTTTGGGGATCAGATGACCGTGTGTGGAAATGACCTAGATTATTAGATATTAGATTTGTAATACGCACAATCAGGTTAGTATCATTATTCGTACAGTGAACAAATGTTGCAATATTACCCCCTGACCCCTGCACAATTTACCGTTTCCCGATAATTGTGGGTAACAAAATAGTAAAAGTGTTGCGACGTAAACATACCCCTGTCAACCCGTTCATTATGGGCACACGGGAGACTAACTTGTTCAGACGATGTCAGGTAAGGCTGTGGTCGCCGGGTTTAACGTTGAAACTTACGTAGATGTTCTATAGAATGTGTCGGTACGTTAATATTAAAGTTCTGTATGTATAGTTGAAAGACATCGCTGAGTATAGGGTACTTTGCAAAACGTACTTGTTCATAGAAACTCATTAAATAAATAAATATTACACAACATCACATACATTGATCTGATCCCGTGGTAAGTAGCTTTTAGCACTTGTGTTGCAGATATCAGAATCAACAGTGGATACACAAATATACTTAAATATACTTAATACACACTCAGACACGGAACAAACACCGATGTTCAATCTCTAAAACTCCAATTATTAAGTTTCGTACAAAATCATCAAAACCATTAAAACCACAGATCATACATGAAAATAAAAAAAAAACATTATAATCACACAAACCATTTTATTTAGGAAGTTATGGCAATAATCGAGCTTTCGAATTAGTATCATTGTTTATCTTTTGAAATAAAACAAGACAGGCAAGCCGGACAGTCTCGCCCCAGACCACGAGCGTTGTAAATAGCTCGAAACGTCGCGTCCCTAAATAATATGTTTACAGTCATATTATACGCGAGATGGATCCGTAAACTTATATTCAAGTGTGTAGTGTTCGCGCAAAAATAGACAATTTTTCATCAGTTTTTATGACAACGTGCAATACGCTCTGTATCTACAATGATCACGCCGCTATGAAACAACAGTTCCTGTTCCAAAATAGCAAATACTTTTTTTTTTGATAAAAACCATTGCTGCCTACGAAAAACGAATATACAAACGCTTCTTCTGGTCACCGACTACTCTGTGTGCCAGGTTCGTTATTTGCAAACAGATTGTTAGTACCGTGACAGGCGACCCACTCCCGCGCCTCTCGTTAGCCACAAAACAATGCCATTGACGTCACCAGCCCCCGGTAAACAATTAGATTTAGTTGCTCAAACTAGCGGGGATTTTAGTTGACTTGCGCGTGTCCATTTTTTGTGTTCGTTTTTGTTTTTCGAGCGTCTTTTTTTCGAACGGCTAACAAATGTTCGATATGAAATTCTGGTATGTATAAGCGCGACTGGAAGTACAGGCATGACTTCCCAACGCGAAATTCATTCAAGTGATATGTTGCGTCTGACAAATACAGTAGTTCATTTTGTGTCCAAATTCCGGTAGCATCTAAGCCCCTAAACCACAAGTTACATTTTTTTAGTTAACTATGCAATTGTCCCTTATCAAATCCCGTAGTTCATAGTCAGAATGGTTCAAAGGTAATTTTAGTTAATAATCACAAGTGACGTTTAACAAAAGATGTGACGTTATGATCATTCAATATTAGTAGAGTATAGGGGCCCTAATCACTCAGGCTACGCTATTATGACACACATTGACCACTCTGGTATCGGTGGCCTCAATTATGCTTTGTTGGTCAACTCGCATACGTAAATAAAGCTCCATTTTATTATGCACTTCAGAGACTGACGACCATAATAAAGAAGTTTCAATGTTTCACAAATAGCATTATATTAAAACACTACGCTCCACTCATTCTGGCTTCATCACAGCCGAATAAAAACATAGTTATGCAAACTGTTGCTGGAACAAGTTCAGTTGCGAGTCTCATTATGCCGGGGCATGAAAACTAAAATATGATTCACTAAACTATTCGTCCCCGTTTGAGTACAATGCTAAACAGTTTCGAGTGACTGAAGCGCTTATTTGAAATAAGTATGTTTTGGCAGTATTTAAAAGTTTTATACTGTATCTACATTTCATACTAGTCACCTACTCTAGCTACCTATGTCATTCATGCGCGGTTATATGAAGACACAATCTAGTACTTTAAAAGTGTTACTTTAAGGCCGCATGCTGATATTAATGACATATTCTAGTACTTAGTAGTCGAACGTGCTTATGTTTCATATTCAAAAATCCCGTACTTTTCATTTATGATTCGCTTAAACTTTTAACATTTGAATCATGTATGTATTTTTTTCTGATTTCCATTAATTCTATTGTAATAAAAATAATTATCAGGCAACATGATCATGAACTATATCACTGTACGAGCTTTTTATTCGTAAAGCTTTAAACGTATTTTAAACGCTCGCACCATAGACAAATCTTCAACAAAAACCATGCGCTGCAAAACTCTTAAAACAATTCTTCCCCCAGTTGAGCTCAAACCGGTAATATTAATGTCTTAATCTTTGAAATTTATTCATTGCGCCGACCCAACCGTGCGAATTAAAAGTGCTTGTAATATGCAGTAATAAATGCATGTGCAAAGCCGTGCCGGGTGAAATACTGCAGTTGCATTTCCGGTGGTTTGATGGGAAAAACACTGGCAAGTGAGACATTTTAGGTAGACCGTTCGATTGATGTATGATGAATGTAATAGTAGGTATGTAGAGGCTAACGTTATGCTTACTCTGATAAGTGTTTTGTGAGAAAGCGTTATACTCATAAGCAGTTCTAAAAGTTAATGCGTATTGGTGTATTTTAGCGATAGTTCAATTTTTGAACGTTAATTTATCGATTGAGTAGGCTTTCAATTCAAATGTCCTAAGAAAATTTTGAATTTCAGTTTTCCTATTGACAATATGTGCTCTTAAAAAAATTTTATGTTGGTGTTAGCTAAGTATTCATTTGAAGATATTTTAAGCTAACAAATAAGATGCCCATAATACTCCTTACAGAGACCATCGCGTGATAACAAACGTAACTCACAGTACCAACACAAACGGGAAAAACTGACACGCTCCAACTTCCACGTTCCCATCCAGAACCCCAGGGATCACAATTGATTGCGCCTGAATCTCGTCTTTATGATACTTCCGCGAAACTTCTTACGAAATAAAGGCCTCCACTTCACCTGTAACAAACAAAAAACAGGCGCAAACTCGCGCCCACATTTCTAACGCATCCTTGCGGAAACAGATTCTTAACACCGGTGTCTAAGGCGTCCGACCGATTTGAGCCATGGCGGCCGATTTCAATTGGCCGATCTCAAAAGAGATCAGCCAATCGCGCAGGACATATTACTATTCAAATTCAAATTCAAAATTCAAAAATCATTTATTTGACAACACGTAAGTACAAAGCACTTTAAAAACGACAAAAGAAAGAAATCAATGAATTCTTACAGTGTTGGTCGATGTTATTCATTACAACATTCTATGATACCCACACTAGAATTAATCTGTATCGTGGGTATCCATATGATTTACTTAAAGTTAGCAATTCCATGTAATGATGTCACATGAGGCCTCATGTGACATCATTACATGGCATTGTTTACAATTATAGTGCAGATGTATGAACACAAGTGCACTCTCTGTTTCCTTACTCTCATAGATCGGTGAGACGGCAATCCGACATGACAGATGAGAGATCGGACGCAGGTCCGCCGGCCTAACGTGCTTTCCGAAGCACGGGCGTGCTACCGCCAACTTCCTAACTCCGGGCTGAGTAATATCTTTTCAGAAAAACTCATACAATTTTTTCTCGACCGCGGACCCGAACCGGGGGCCTCTCGGTCCTTACGCAGCGACCAATAGACCAACGTGGCAGTTAACCGGTGTTTATAGGGTTGGTAAATAAGCCGGAACACGACCACTGGCAAAGATGGCGCTTAACTCACCTGAAGATTATAACGGACAATAGAAGGTTTAGTCGGTATTAAAGTTTGTTATGTTACGTAAAGCATTGGCCTAAAGACCTTTCTTTCGTTTCGTTCTCGTTTTTATCTTACGCGTGGAGTCGATTTTCCAGTCAATTACTTGTTATGTTCTGTAAGTAATATTGCTTTAAAATTTTAAAATATTTCCTTTTTATAGAAAAAGTAACAATTCATAATTTGTAGCTTATATTTTAACGTCATCAAAAGATACAAAAGGCTGAATACTCTAACGATTGTAAGATATTCAAGTTTGAAAACCACTATACATATTTTATTTGAAACGTGTTTTAAACGCGAGTTTAATCTGTAACATTATTTTTTTGTAGTTTTCATGCAAAAAAAAGACTAAATTATCAAAAAATTTACTGACTAAGATTTGAAAAAAATTGCGTCATGACCCCGGCTGAACGCGCGGCGCTCCGTTTAGGCGGAGTCATGAATGCGATTTATTTCAAATTTATGTAGAACTTTAATAGCATTCAAAAAAACAAATAAAAATACTTCATTTTCTCTCAGTATTTCGGCCCACAGATTCGCAAAACAATAACCAATCCATAAAAAAAAACTCACTTGACCCTAATGCCCTAACTTGGTTCAACACGCGTCCCAGAAACCTATTTTTAACAGCCGTGCCAATAAGTCTGGGGCATAAATAAGCAAGACCGGCCAGTAAGTAATGAGGGGGACCTATGTAAGCAAACGTATAGTGTGACCTGGGTGCGGGCCACTAATTGATTGGCGGGCGCGGCGCGACAAACGGACGGACTGTACATCTGATTCTCTTAACAGTAGGTGTGTGGTGTATGTCATAGCGTGCATTTGAATGTCTGTTAGGGTTCTAAAGTCGCCGAGTGGTTAAGTTCGTTGCTTGTCATACGAGAGGTCGCCAGTACAAACCCCGCCACGTACCACTGTGTTTTTCAAATTTGGAATTCTTATGTTCGACTATGGGACGCTTTGACGGTGAGGGAAAACGTTATATGTTTTTCTTTTTAAAATTAAGAATAAGCTATGCAAGGTATATTAAAGATCAATTTTAAAAACTCCCCAACCTAAAAATATATATTTTGGGTTCAAATCTCCCCCTCGTTATGTAATCACCGTGGCCCTGAGGGCCGAATATAAAATCCACCTCATCAGTACAACTCATCAAAAGTTTGCGAGAAAAAAAGAAAACCGTCTTCTAATTGTTACAAGTGAGGTACTAATTATTTCAGCAATCAGACCTACTTAGTTAGGCAACTTCGATAACTGTTGGTACGTTCCTTTTTATGGCACCCGTCTCAATTCATTATATTATTTTTATCGCATGCAGGGGAGAGTTGAACACTTAAAGCTACACAAAAGTTGAATAGCATATCAAACTAATGAGTTAAATATAAAAGTATCTTTACCTTAATTATTTTATCAAATTGTCGTGGTCATAATCACATATTACACATTCTTCTTCTCTTCTTCTTATCGTATGGTTGATGAACAACCTGTAGCGCTACCATGAGTTTAAAAGTTACGAACTCGATATCGCCTACGTAAATATGTGTATGAAAAACTTGTACAGCGCCACAGGTGGTCATGCTAAGAACTAAAATCGGTCGTATGAAAAAAACAACTCGATAGGTTTTTAACGTACGTAAGTTTTCGATAGCCAACTCATGGTACCGCTACTGGTGTCAGAGTTTTTAAACCGCCCGTAGGCGACATGGCTTCACACACCGTCGAAATTTTTTTAAGGTGTGCTGGTTTCCTCACGATGTTTTCCTTCACCGTTAAAGCGTTGAATGATGGTACATATGAATTTCAAATTTAAAAAACACATATTTCACATTTACAACTTAAAACTTTAATAACATTTTGTAAATGATACATTAGAAATTCATAGGCAAGCTGTTAAAAATATGTAACCGTAATCAATCACTAAGAATAGAGTAAGTATTATTCATTACATTTCGAAACAATTATCCTCAAGTCTAAAGGAAAAAGAAGCTAAAATACAGTAGGTGTCTATTCCAAGTATTAAGTGCCATACAGTTGGAACGGACCAGCAAAAAAAAAACTCAACGGTTTGTTAGAAAAAGTCTTAATCACCCGACTTCAAAATAACAGGCGCCTTTCAACTTTGGACAACAGTTTTTTTCTTTGGTGGAAAACGAATTGTGTTTTGAATTCCCAGCAAATTCTTTTTTTTGGCAGAACAAGCAACTAATTTACATTCGATTTTGTAATTAATGAGAGTTAGTTACGCCACTTGTTTGAGACACTGGAGTATTATTTTTTAAATTACTTAAAAATAATATACCTACCAGAAAAAAATTAATAAACAAAGTCTAGAAATATATTTTTTTCTCTCGGTATTAGGAGTACTCCAACACTATTAAAATGAAAATTTAATGAAAATTTAATGAAATTGTAGAAAATGATTTTTTTTTTCCTACTAAACTTCAATCTAGTATTTACGTAGAACAGGTACTTACCTGTTCTACGAAACTTAGGTTTTCTTACGGGTGAATTACTAATATTACTGATTTGCCACCAAACATGTACACTTAAGTATATTTATTATGTGTTGTCAAATTACGAACATTATACTGATGTTTGTCACTTACCTGTCTCCACCGCAACTTCCTATCCATTACTGCATTTGTTGACAAGAAATCCCAAATGCAAATAGAATAAGCAATGTAACTGGTAAAGAAAAAAATGGAGCCAAAATAGGCTTTATTCTCGTCAGTACAGTCCGTATCAAAAATAGTCAAAGTAAGTGTTATATTTTTTATTTGACTTTGTTTTCCTTAGTTTTTATATTATTTAGCTTATTTAATAATATTCCTGTATGTGTACAGTACAGAAATTACAAATTAGCAAATTTAAAGCCTGAAATCGTTTACATACTGTGAGAATAGGAACGTATATAGAGAGGATTATAACTGCAATATGGACATATAGTTTTGTTCGATTCCTTACGAAAATTGATCAGGAAAGTGGTGTAAAGAAAGACTAGTCTTTTTTGTTTTGGGTGCAAATTACTAGTAACTTGCACCCAGTAACATGAAAACCGTCCGACCACCTAATAATATAAACTTTACTTGAAAGGTATCATGTAATTTCAGTGATCAAAATGATCACTTGATCCATACCAACCTATGGTTGACAGAGAAAAGATATTCCACCATCCAAAATTCTGATCAAAACTTTCGGCTTCGACTCCTAAGTTCGGAAAGCTATTTCCGAGACGTGGGTACACACAGAATTTTCCGAATGTGCCCACGCTGGGCGGAGCTAGTGTATTGTGTGATGGAGACAGGAATCGAGGGCTGTCGCGCGCACGACGAGCGTTCGGCAAACACCGCGTGTCGAAGGAGTGTTGCTATAGGGCTGGCGGTTAAGGCGTCCGACTGATTTCAGCCATGGCGGCCGATCTCAGTTGAGATCGGCCAAGTACGCAGGACATTATTATAGTGCACAAGTGTGCGCGCAAACACAAGTCCACTCTCTATTCCCTTACTCTCATAATTCGGTGAGACGGCAATCCGACACGACCGATGAGAGATCAGGCGTAGGACCACCGGTTTAACGTGCTTTTCGAGGCACGGGCGTTCAACCGCCAACTTCCTAACTCCAGGCTCACTAATTTCATTACACAAAAACTCGCATAAATTTTGCCCGACCCCGGACTCGAACCGGGGACCTCTCGGTCTTAACGCAGTATTTGCTACCAATAGACCAACGAGGCAGTTAAAGGGGTGCTGGCGGTTACTGGGAACGTGATCATGGTTGACAGATGTGTAGTTATTGCGGACCAATCACCACGTGGTCTGCCATAACTAAAAAAAAGCATCGATGGCCGAGTGGTCCAGGTCGTTGCTTGCCATGCGAGAGGTTACCGGTTCAAACTAAAACGTACCACTGTGTTTTTCAATTTTGAAATTCATATGTACGATTAATCGACGCTTTAACGGTGAAGGAATATCATGAGGAGACCTGCACTCGTACGAAGAATTTCTTAGGTTGTGTTGTCGACCAACCCGCACTTGGCCAGTGGTGGTTGATCCGTTCTTGGACAACGTGGCGTGGGTAGGCCCGTGCCTCAGCAGTGGGGACGTATATAGGCTGATGATGATGATGATGATCAGTTCAGATCATAGGGATCAGTTATAGAACATATTAGAGATTGGTGTGTGCAACTGAACAACTGAACTTAATTTATCAGGTACAAGAGTCCGACACTGCCAGTCTTACTTCCGGCTGAGTAAAATTTAGAAAAAGTAGAGTAGTTTTCTGTGCAGAATTACTCAGACAATGCAAGCCTGTCGCAGGGCATGGACCTGGTCCTCTCACTTTAGGTCTTTGCGAGGTGTTGTCGAGACAGTCAAATATCTTTACAATAGACGTTATTACTAAGATGAGTATTAGGATATCTATACTTGAAATAATACGTCCCCATCAAAAAACCTTTTTATAGACTTTCGCGTTCCATTACACTAAATATTAGTCTTTTTGGATCAACACGCAGCAGCAATTACATACGTAGCTACTTACTGCCCGACGTTTCGACTGGGTTACACCAATCATGGTCGCGAGCGAACTATTGCTACTCCTAATATCGCGTGTAGACCCATAAAGACTAATGTTTAATTTAAAACCTTATTACAAGCTGCAGTGCCAACCCTACGTGCTATCCCACTGGATAATACACACACGTCTCGTCAAATGAAACTCGGGAGTTTCATTTGTAGTCGTTCGACATGCAAAATATTTTTTCGTCTCAATTTTTTGTATCTCACACATTTAGAGGGAATAATCGTAACTTTGTATCGGAACAATATTTTAATTAAGTGAGAGGTTTAAAATGATGATGATTAAATTAGGTTTTGATTTGAACGTAGTAAATTCAAGTAAGTGTGAGTTTACTGTACCAAACACAAAGTCAAATAATGTGTTACGTGTTTTATGTATAAGGTAGCAAGAAAAACAGTTGATTAGTCATTTATATTTTTGTTTTCATTATTATTCATTTATCTCTTCTTCTTATCGTTTGGTTGATGAACAACCTGGTGTCAAAGTTTTTAAACCGCCCGTAGGTCTCTGACATGGCTTCACACACCGTTGAAAAAATTCTCAGGTGTGCTGGTTTCCTCACGATGTTTTCCTTCACCGTTAAATCGTCGTATGATGGTACATATGAATTATTCATTTATTAAGACAACCAATGAAAGAAATTACAAATATAGAGCATGAAACTGGAAGCTAAACCCATTAATTTGTACTTTTAAGAACAAATCAATCTTCGTTTCACTAAAACAGACCTTCGCGAGTCAAACACTAGTCCTGAATTCAGTGTTTAATAGCAATTTTGTAATACCAGTGCCTTTAGAAGGGCCCATTGTGTACACGGGCCGAATATTTCGGCTCCGACCGGGTCGAACTTAGACGGACTTGGCGCAAGTTTTATTAGGATACTTGTGAATTTTCCGCTTGTTACATTGAAAGTGTTCTCGGCTGATTAAACAAGATGAATTTATTGACTCGAACACGAAAAGTGGAGAAGTTTAGTTGGATTTTTCAATTATACACACTCTTTGGCCGTTCGTTGGTAGCTGGGTCTTCCAAGTGTTTTGTGAATCGTTGGTTTTGCGTCCAATTACTACTTGAATAAGTACTATTTCTACATTTTTATTTGTTGTTTTTAATGCTAATAAAGCTCAATGTAAATTTAAAAATTTGAAAAGAATCGCATTCATGACCCCGCCTGAACGGGGACTTGAACCACCCCACCTCCCGATATAGCGATTTTTTTCAAATTATAAAAATTTCTATTTCTATGTTAAAAATAATGCCTATGTTGAAAAAGCGTCGATGGCCGAGTGGTTAAGGTCGTTGCTTGTCATGCGAGAGATCGCTAGTTCAAACAACACCACGTACCTAACAATGTGTTGTTCAAATTTAAAATTCACATGTACGATTATTCGACACTTAAGTGGTAAAGGAAAAAATCTTGAGGAAATCTGCACACCTGGAAAAAAATTCTAAGGTTGTGTAACTTATATAAGTTATGTAATCTTTAAATGACCGAAAGTAAAAATATTTTCATTTTTGTTCCAGGTAAATCTTCAAATTCATCACTTACCTTCAACGGATGGGATGACTATTATCAGTCTTACTGTTACTGATTTACACCGTATCATCTCACAGGCATGGTTTTATCATATGAACTGGTGTCACTACACCAGTTCATAGGGGTACTCCCCTATCAATTAAGCCGGGTGTCATAGGTTTGATTCCCACTCGGACAAACATACGTATGGAAATAAAGAAAGAAAAAAATTTGTTTACCACGACATAGAGGTAACAATGACACATAGACACATACACAAGACTCAAAACGCACACAAAAAAATAAAACACATTTGCAAGGACTTTATAAGTGGTCAACGAGGTACAGGCCTCAGCATATGCCGCATCAGCCCGAGAGCCGCTGCAGCGCTGGTATTCTGGCCGTACCCCGAGTGACTGTAGTATGGCGGTCATTGGTGTTTTTCGCATCTATTTAGAAAACCCGTTTAATTAGTTATATGTATTCAATCAAAAGGATTATGTGTGTGGGTAATAAGTAACTAAAAAACAAAACAAATAATTGATCAAACCCGAGTTATAATTGTACACAAAAATAAAGACTCGAGTTATATCGCGGCTTATATCGTCGTCCCCACGGGCGCAGAGAAACAACTATTAAATAAATTCGCATCAGGCCCGCCGGATCGGATCGCAAACATCGGGCCTGGCCTTAAGCCTGCCGTCCGTGCCGGCGGGCCTGGCCCGGGGATTAGGCCTGCCGCTCTGCAATGAGGGACGGAAAAGTTTGCTAAGTACTATGACTACTGGGGACGGCTCTGATTGGTAGAGGAGCTGTAGGTGTGATGAGGTTGGTTTAGTTTCCGTTAAACTTTTTTTTTAAAATATTTCACAACATCATATACATTGATCTGATCCCGTGGTAAGTAGCTTAAGCACTTGTGTTACAGGTATCAGAATCGACAGTGGATACACAAATATACTTAAAAATATTTAATATTACACCCAGACACAGGACAAACACCGATGTGCGTCACACAAATATTTGTCCCGAGTGGGAATCGAACCCACGACTCTTGGAACCGTAGGTAGTAAACCTGGGTCACTAACCACTGTTTCACCGAGCCAGTCAAAAGTCAAACTTGGAACTGACTGTGCCATCGGAAGGAATGGTGGTTCATGGAATGTTGGGTCAAGTTCGACAGGGTGTTTGACAACTAAAGTGTTTAAGATAATTTTCGCGTAACCACAAGACACAGGTTATGTGGCAGAAAGATATAGGGTTCTACGGGAACAGAAACACATCTTCTGTTCTTAGGACAATTGATATGAGGACATTTATTGGTTTAGTATTGTCAAAGCAGAATTCTACCATTAAAGATAGTAGTAGGTAGTCGTTTTTTATTGGTAGATACCACAAAAAAGGGAAAACGAGGTGAATTCATAATATCAATATTGTATTATTTTTATAACTTCAAACCAAAACTAATCGAAGCTCTTTACCACTGATTATTTATTTACATAAAACATGTGAAGGTAATGACTTCAATTAAATAGCAGTAAGATAAAAAACTACGCTATTACATTTTAAATCGGACGTATTCGTTTAAATAATATCGGAATAAAACATTTTCATTCATTCGTTTTGTTTGCTAAGCAGCTTGTAGCAATGATTGGATAGCTAGAATCATATTTCAATTGCACAGCAACATTTTACTGCGTAAAAATAGCTGAGTTACAGTACTGGAAATTGCAATACAGAATTCAAAAACCGGAACACATCGTCATATTGCCGAAATCACGAACGAAACGTATCAAATAATCAAACATGTCGGCGACTATCGGAAAACGGGACATCAAAAAAGCTCCGCACACAAATAAACTATTGGTGTAAAGCTCCATCAAAGCCACATAGTTAATAACTTTTTAATCACGCGTCCGATTAAAAAAAATATTCACAGCTCTGGACCCTGCTTTTAATAAAATAAATAAAGTGTGGCGGTGCTTCAAAAAATTTTTCTACTAATAATTTTTGATGTTGACAATCGTGAAAAAGCGATACACCCAATTGGAACTGTTCATATTTTTTGAATATTTTTGCTTATGTTTTGTCAAATCCGTTGAGCCAATCTAATAAATAGTGTCTCATAATAACGCATCAAAATGCGTTAAAAGTTTTCCTAATTTTGAGGTTTGAAATCTTATCTCGTTGATAGTTTGTTAAATTTGATTCTTCAGAGGTTATAAAGAAACATGTTTGCTCTTTAAAAACATGTTGTGCTCTTTGTTTCTTTATCTATGTCTAAGTTATTAATACATGTTCATTAATATCATTTTAAAGTTATCTAATTTCCCTTAATATTGGTAACTGTTATCTAAATTATACTCGTAGGTGACGTACAAGTCAAATAAAAGTAGCTAAAGCGTAAAAACACACGAAATATGCATCATTTCCGCGTACAATGGACATTATTAGGACTGAACCTGACCAAACACTGTTTCAGTCATAGACAACAGTAGCAATACAAACATACACTATTCCAACGGTATATTGTTGAGCACAACTAAACATAATGAATGCATTGTTCCGTTTGCACTTTAAACCTTTTTGTCAACCCGGTTCGATGGTTAGGCTTCGTGCACATTGAAAGCAGCTTATTTATCAAATTCAGATGAGACAAGTGGTAATTTTAATTACACGGGTTTCACAAAGTTGATTGTTATTTTAATTCTTGTGCTAACGCGTAAATTAAAAACGAATGAATAAACTCATAAGTAGTTTGCAAATAAAGTATTTTTGATTCACTAAACTTGTTTGCTATTCTTGTGCTAAGCTAATGAGTTATCCAAAAAAAAAAAAATGTATGTAATAAGTTATTGACATAGAAAGTATTTTAATACTATTTCAAAACAACTAACAAATTTTTAATTTTTTTTTGGAACACACCCTGTGGCTTTTTAGGTTTAATTTATGTTCAAAAACCTAACTTGTTTATCTTTACTAGGACTTCCGCTATTCTTTTGTTACCTTAATTGGTACTTATGGATTTGCTGTTGGATATCCGAATAAATAAATAAATAAATTCTACGAATGAGTAACGCAACGGAACTTTTTTTAAAACTTGAGTCGGCCTAAATTTTACACTGACCATCAAAAAACTTTTTTTTTTTTTCATAAAAGCCTTCATAATAATCGATCTTGTCCAAACAGCATCTATGTAGAAGCCTCTTAAACGGTTTTCGTGGGAGCAAATGCGATTTCCCCCAGGCATTGTGACGTCCGTGTGTTTTGATACACAAAGTAATTACGAACGGTACATACAGACGGACGGTGTGTGTATGCGACTGTTTATATTGCAGTCAGCATTACCTGTTCAAAGAGATACTTAGTCAACGTAAAATGAGTCGGTGGAAATAAACATATTCAATGTTCTGGCGATGAAAATCCACTTGGGGCTTATGTTTTGATGTACTTAATAATTATGAAGCTGAATTTGTCACCTGGTACAGATTATTGACTACATTACTATACATTCATATATCACGCCTTTTTCCCAAAGGGTAGGCAGAGATTACTTCCTGCCATGTGCTAGACTATTATGACAGGACTCAATCAGTATTCGATCTCTACTATTAGTGGAGTCATTGAAGCATTTTAGGTCCGAATTTTTTTACTGTGAACCGATTGGCATGAAATTTTGGATTCAGGTCCATATTACCCTTAATATCAAAAGTGAAAATGATTTGGACCCCGCAACCACACTGGGGGTGGTTGCTGACCCTTCTCGGCGGTGGATGGTTTTTTTTTAAATAACTTCAGATATCGATAGAAGGTCTAATTTTAAGCAAAAATCATTTACAAAGTTTTTCGAAAAATCCAATAATTTTCAAGTAATTGGCCATTGAAAATTCGCAATTTTTGCATGTTTTTCATGGGTTTTTAGCATATATCTCCAAAAATATACGATCTATCGAAAATTTTCCTACAATAAAATTGAAGCAGGTAAAAAAATGAACAATTTGAATATTTATAAAGTGTTCTAAGTGCAATATTAAGCTAGATATTAAAGATCAAAGTCGTTTTTCACTTTGTCTGAACTTTTATCGATGTGGTCAATGCCATCTAGCGGCGAGGAAATGCATTTTATGCATTCTAATAAAAAAGGTTTTTGTAGCCCATAAAATAAGCTTTAAAACGAGTACTATTTAAAGTCTTTTGCACCTAAAATAAGTGAGCTGTATTGCAAATAAGCGGAGCATCTAAAGTTTTTTCTCCGAAATCAATGGGTTTCATACGTGCCATTTCCACCCAAATTGAGATTAATCGTATGCCGTCTAGAAATATCATTATAATAAAGAGTTTGATGGATTGTATCAGTTTGGATACTTCAGGACACATATTGTTCAAAAAAATCTCGATAAAGAAAATAAGAAAAATTTCAATTTTGTAAATATCCCACCTTTCTTTCATAATATCTCAAAAATTACGTCAGATACGTATAAAAGTGTAGAATATAAAAAAATAGGTATTTTTCTAACAAACAATTTGATTTTGTTGTTTTTTCTATCGAACAAAAATTGACGGAGATATGATTGTTTAAAGAGCGCGTGGCAGCGCAATCACAGCCTCTCTGAAGCCCTTTAACCCTTCCCCGTTTGTGTAAAGTGTTTTATACTACATATTGCAATACAGGATGTTGTAGCTCTCTTAATTACCTTTACAATGGTAATTTACAAATTGTGATAGCAAAAAAATTTAAGGAGTTATAGTCCAAAAACGTATCATATATTTTTCTACTCAGTTTTCTTTTTCTACTAAACATTTTCGGGGTGTGAATCTTTTGGTGCAACGTGAAAGTACGCAGTATATATAGTATAATAGAGACCCAAAACTACTGTTATGTGTATAAATATACATAACTCGCTGTGCTCGCGACTTTATTCGCGTGAAATATAGGATTTTACATCCAAAAGTTTTTCCCGATAACTCCCGTTCTCGTATGAATTTTGCAATATCGCGTTGCAAGTAAGCTTTACGTTCATTAGAGTACCTGCATGCAAAATTTCAATCATCTATCTTAGGCGGTTTGAATTTTTTCATACAAAGATTTTCAAGGTTTCAAGGAGTCGTTTTTAAGGTTTTAAGGGATAGTTACATGGGTTAAAAGGGGGTTGAAGTGTCATAATTATTATAGAGAATTTAAAATATTACTTACTCTATACTTACATCTTTTTATGTCATACCAAAGTATTTCGTTGTGATTTTCAATTTAAGGGTTGTTTGCAAGGGTTGTAAGATATTCAAATGGTTGAAAATTATTTTAATATGAGGTAATTGTGTTAGAAAACACTTTACAATTTTACCACTTATTATTAGACATGTTTTCTAGCGATAAAATGGCTCAATGTAATTTTTTCCATTAAGGGTTAGTTTTCACCCTTAAAAAATAATTGGCGGGGTTCAGATCATTTTCACTTTTGTAGTTAAGGGTAATATGAGACTAAATAAAAAAATTTCAAGCAAATCGGTACACAGTAAAAAAATTCGGAGATTTGACCGTATTTTACGCTTCAATGACTGCACTATATCAAGGAGAGTCGAAATTAATTTAACTTTAAAAGTAAAACTAATTTCATGAGATTTTCAAGGAAATTTGATTGAATGCATGCATTCTTAGGTTTTATTTTAGAACTTTCTGGGACCTCTTTTGTTACCTTCTTATTTTATGTTAAGAAAAATTACGGCTTTGATTCTTTTATTACGAACTACTACGGCCGCTTGCGACTTCGTACGCGTGAACATTGTTTATCGTCAAAAATATTCTTTGAAGTACTGTCAGTTAAAAAACTATTTCCTTACTCGTGATCTACAAATACAATTAACTTTATTACCATAAAACATTTTCATAGTTAATTAGAGAATTCCATCTGTAAGATTTTCGACTCCACAAATGGCCTGACTCGTAATTTGTCTTTAAAATATTGCGAAAAATATTCTTCTAATTCACCACAACTATGGATCAACCAACATTATGGATTGACTAAACCTTTTTTTAAAAGCAAAAAAGGGTGTGCGACCGGCTCAATATGGTCTATTGTGCCGGTCGACCTCATATTATGTAGATCTCACTACCGATTACCATCAGGTGGAGAGAGGACCTCTTGTTAGCCTATTATAAAAAAAAGAATACAAAATTTTATTCTCTTATTAAAATTTAATAGGTGGACTAAAATAATATTTCCCATTACACACGCCTAAGTGTAACAGCGATTGGTATCGGCAGACCGTATTGGCAGCCCGGTTGAATAAGTTATAAGACGCTGCGGTCACTCGCTGCCATTTCTGATCCCCATCAGAAACCGTTGAAAGGCCCCCCTTTCAACGGTCTTCTGACTTCTGGTATAGGCTTTAATAGGTTACTAACCCTGTTCACAAAGAAATAGATGTTTCTTTTTACTGATTGAAGTGGAACAGTGATGACCCTGGCTGGAGGTTCCAAGAGTCGTGGGTTCGATTCCCACTGTGGGCAAATATTAACACCCTGTCTATTTAGTCTATCGAGGTCTTGACAATGAGACTTAATGTGAGATCATTGTTCAGTATGGTTATGCAAATTTATTGCCATGACTATCCATTGTATTTAATTTGTGTGATGACTCGATTATGTATTTTTAAAATATTTATGTTTGTATATCAATCTCCGAAGCCTTATAGTACATGCTTTGCTTAGTTTTGGGTCAGATGGCTGTGTGTTCAAAATATTTATTTAAAACATTAAATATTATTTAGAGATCCGACGTTTCGAGCTCTGTACAGCGCTCGTGGTCACGGACAAGACTAAAGATGACAGTTGTCTTCATTAGAAAGTTTAATCACTACCGCCATTTGGTGAGACAATGTTGATACTTTATTCACACTGCAAAAATGCTAGAAAAACTGTTCAAATTCTTGCTACCTGAAGTAAACTGAATTTTATATTTCACTTTTCGGTACATTTTTATTCGCGTTAACTCCCAACTTGAACCAAAGGCTTAATTGGTTTCATTTTCAAGTGAACAGGTCCGATCTGGTATGACATAGTGGACTTCGACTCTGAAATGGCTATTATGTGCCGTGTTCGCACGTAATAAGGGCGTCCGGTTGAATTTAGCTTTAATGCCGAAAATGTTAGGCGCAGTGTTACATTTTTCGCCGTAGTTGTGTGTGTGTGTCGCGAAATTATGATGAGTTTAGAAGTGACGTTGTTTTGGAAGATTCTTGTCGAATTACTGGCCAGTAAGTGACGAAAGATTATAATTGAACAGTCGATCTCAAGCTACAGTTTTGATTTTAGAAACGAAAGCCAAAATTTCCTTTCCATCCAATTAAAGTGAAGGTCGTATTTTTAAGTCGTCTACTAAATATCCCCTCCACTGCTTTTCAGTTAATTTTGATGTATATTATTATATCTAATGTATATAATTCGTATGGTTCGTGTGATAAATAAAAAATTTCCTTCGTTTTTAGAGTCACATGGAAACTATCTTTTTTTTCGCCTTTTAAAATTTCTGCCAATCACATGCATTGGAAAGAAAGTATTTAATTAAATTACAAGGTTTTCTTTCTCTTATACCCCTTTCATCATAATCCATCACCACTGCTAACGGAAAACTTGCTTGGTGCACATTGGCTAAGATGCCAATGTGCACCAAGCAAGCAATAGCCGAATATCAATTCCCTCTATCTTGAAGTGAACGTGGCCACATAACGTATCCAATTACCCGTAAGTCAGTCAATGCATGCCCCGACTGTTGCACC
The DNA here is from genome assembly GCA_039566165.1 of Maruca vitrata. Classification (NCBI taxonomy): domain Eukaryota; kingdom Metazoa; phylum Arthropoda; class Insecta; order Lepidoptera; family Crambidae; genus Maruca; species Maruca vitrata. Next base: position 16,242,334 of record CM076914.1, on the reverse strand, counting down.
GATGCAGCGTGCATGGGGAATGTCTAGTGCATCTCAATCGACGTCTTCTGATTCGAATGCTTCTGTTCATTTCTCGTTGCACTGTCATTTGTGCTGCTAAACGTTTTAGGGGGTTTGGCTGTAATTGGTTTGGGTGTTTGGCAAATACCGCGTGTTTGAAATACATAAGTGTAAATACAATATCTACATACATAGATACTAACATCACGCCTCTATCCCAGAGGGGTAGGCAGAGATCACTTACTGCCATGTGCTACGGTCCTGGCACACCTCTTTCGCTTCTTCCACATCTCCTCGTCCATTACGGGTACTTTTGATTTAACGTCTCTTTAAGATTTGACCTATTTGGTCATGGAACATCTTTCTTAGCCTTTCCAGTCGACATCTCTATTTATACTCTTCTTCCTGTAAATACACTGTGATTTCTTTATAACATTGATCAAATATTATTAAATATAGCAACAAAATTCGAATTAAACTTTTAAGAATGAAGCACGCGCTTCTCATTATGAATTTTTCAAACACTTAGAGATAGAGAGAATAGAGATTTGTGGCCATGAAAATTTCGTACAGAAGAATAATTTTATAAGAAATGGATCTTCAATGTCATTTTATTAAATTTCCTATGGAATTATGAATAAAGAACTAAGGTTGATGAGAGTATTTGCATACATTAAGTTATACTATTTCTTTGTCATATCATACACAATCCATCCTCCTTAGCGCTAACCTTCTTATCCGTTCATCTACCTATTAATATATTGATAGCTGGACTGCTTTAATTATGTGCCTGACAAATAAACCTTCCCTTTTTGTCAACAATTTCGAAATTTTGAACGAATTGAAAATGGTTATAGAAATCGGTTACGAACGAAATGAAATAAAATTAGTTGAAGCAAAATTAAACATCAAATTAAATTGAATAAAAAGTTTATTACTTCCTCCTTTCGGGCCCGAATAGAATGCCACGATATTTTTTGAACAATCTGCAGATCATAAATCACCCTATTAACTTATTGAACAGACCCCACGGAAGCACCGTCAACATCAAACCCCTACATAATGGCGGCGAACGTCTCAATCTCAATTCCGTTGCTAGGCAACGCGATGTTGTACACAAATTGATTCGCCGATATGAGTGTAAAGACAAATTTAATTAGTGACTGGAGCTATACTAATGATCGAGATTAGGTTAAACCTGAGAACGTTGAGTGGGTTAGGGAATTCATATACACTTATCGGTCGTCTCATCAAAATTTAATCAGCTACGCTGGAATTGTTAGAGTTAAAGATGATGTGCTTTTGTTTAGTGAACGATGTGATTTTGTTTTTAACATGTTATTTGCCATAAAGAGATAGCTAAAGCTGGCTGCCGACATTACCTTTTATTTTAATTGACATTTAAAATAAGAAAGTTAGACAAAACCAGAGATTAGTCGTTTGTAAATAGTAGTATTTACTTATAATGTCGGAAACCCAAATTAAAATTAAATTTCGTTCCTTAATATAAGTTAAGAACTTTAAAACGGTTATAACATGTATTTACAAAACCTATTGGTCAAGAACTAGAAATATCGATCGACTTATTTGGATGATAGTGCTAATAACATGATTGCGTAGTTATTTTGTACGTTTCACGTTTTCTTCATTTGTATGATATGAATCCTTTATTAATGAATCACAATAATTCATAGATGAGAAAAAAAAATAATGTTATCGCGGCGTGCACGCTGCGAGCTCGCGGCGAAATCGCGGCGATATCGCCGCGATCGAAATTGCCCAAAAATCGCTAGGTGTGAACAGGCACTAAGTGCCATCAGGTGGAGTGATGTCATCTTGTTAGCATTTTATTTCAAAAATAAGCTCTTAATTATTTATCGGTTACTTATATTTCGTTGTTTTATTATTTGTAAGGTATCACTACATAGTATAAAACAAAGTCGCCTTTTCTGTCCCTATATCTCTATGTGCGCTTAAATCTTTAAAACTACGCAACAGATTTTGATGCGGTTTTTTCCAATAGATAGAGTGATTCAAGAGGAAGGTTTTTATGTAAAATTTACCCGAAGCGAAGCGAGGGCGGGTCACTAGTAACTGAATAAATAAAACTCTATATAGGCAGAAAGTCAGAGACGGAACACAAATTGATCCTATCACAGGGCCTCCTTTTTAATTTAAAGGGCCGGAACCCAAAAAACAGTTCCAAATTGCTTTCGCAAAACCACTTTTGCCTAATGACAAGAACACAGGTACGTATTTAGCGTGTGTTAATGAGTCCTCGCGATCAGAACTAAGCCTTTACAGTTTCCCCCGGCATAGCGGATTACGGAGTAGTTGAGGTTACGAGAGTTCGTTAATGCGTTATGAAATCATGTGGGATGGCGCTTAGCGTCTATTAAATCTTTGCAAGTTTCGATGGTGATTATAACTTGGATATGAGACGTTGGAATGTTCACGGTTTTCGTTAAGTTTTATATGGTTTGTGATTGTTTTGTGTTTTATTTAAAACATTTTGTATAATGAAGATCTTAAAAAAATTCTGTGTTTGAAAATTTTGCTTTAATTCTTAAGACGAACAGTAGTCAAAAACATACATTTTTTTTTACAATTCGTTATCATAAATCTTTATTATTGTTTTACGTTGTATGTCAGAGTCAAGAAATAAAGTCTAAGTACAGAATAAATACAAAAAATTCGAGTGTTAATTTGAAACGTCAACACTCCACGGCTAAACATTCGACATGGGATTGAGAATTCAGCCGTTACAAGCCGCTAACATGTTATCGCGATTACGTCAGCGCCCCACAACAGGCATAGTTACCGCCCCAGTAATGGTTTATTTGTCGTCACCGTTTGAGAACGATGTGTTTTTGTTTATATTTACAACTCGACGACAGCCGCTTAAGCGGTGTTCCTTTTGTTTGAATATCGGAATGTGTTTGAATGTCATTTTTTTATTTTGTAATGTTTTTTTTTTTTTTTTTTTTATAAAGAGGCTAACAAGATGACCTCACTCCACCTGATGGTAAGCGGTAGTGAGATCCAAATATGAGGTCGACAGGCACAATAGACCATATTGAGCCTGTCGCACTCACCCTGAAAGCCGTGAAAAAGGAGACCACTGCTGCGGCAACAACGAGACAAGGCGTGGAGTCTCGCATTGGTATTGAGATGTGCGGGTCGGAGTTGGCCAGTCCGCCGGACGGAAGGGCCCCCGTGTCTACGGGTCTCCCTGGCCAGCGGGCTGACCCGCTCCGCCCGCACAATACCGCCGCTAAGACTCCACTGGTCCGGCGCTTGCCGCAGCAATGGTCCCCCCTGGCTCCGGTTCGTACAGTGCTGATCCCGGAACGCGACCTGACCGAGAGAGGTCAGAGTCACTTGGCGGGTTTTACACAACTGTATGGTGGTAACAGCAACCGGTCGACAAAATGTCTCCCACCTGAAAATTGATTGAAATGTGATTGTTTTATTAAGATAATACAGAGGAATTGTTGTGTTGAGTCTGAAATTGATGATTCGAAATCCAAAGTGATTGGAACCTCTTTTTGAACATTCGACGAAAAGACAATATTTTTGCATTAAGATAAAACAAAAATGATTTTTGGATGTTGTAAATTTAAGTGTCTAATACTAATACACAGCATACCTACTAGGAAACTCTTTACACTTCTACGCAGAATGAACTAATTGTAAAGTTCACCCAAATCTAAATTATTACGAACTTTGTAGACAGGATGTGTGTAAATGGAATGACAAAGACAACACACCACACTTTTGATTTGTGTTTTTGCCGAAGGCGGCCTCTAATTATGAAACACGCGTAAGATGCGAGACAATAATATTTTGCAGAAAGAAGTTTATTCCTCAACATGCAGTAGATTTTGTTTTTGAGTATCGAACAGTGGCTTTTATAAAGTAAAGAAAATCAATTTTCTGACAGTGAGCGTTCGGTAACTCGAACCCAAGATCATCGGTCTGTTTCGGACTACGGTGCTTGTTCGTAGCATATTTTCGTCTCGTAGCGTTTATTGTAGTCAACATGCTACGAAAATATAGTAGACGCAAACCACTAGTAGTACTAGCTACGAGATCATCAAAGGATACTATAACACCTACGCGCGTAATTTAAGTATCTAACTCAATCTTTGAAGTTACGATAACGAAATCTCTCATTGTTTAATCTAACCCTATCGATAATAATGAAGGTATCTATAAGTACGGCGCCCTTCCAAGATTATATTATGATCCGCCGTAGCCGGAGCGGGCAAAATTAAAATGGATTCAATCTCATTAAGTCGGCTTATTTAGCCATAGCAAACTCGCCGCCATTCTTCGTAGGTCCTCTGTTGACACAGTTTTTAATCAGAGAATAATCTTGTAATTAGATTTCGTAGTTTTAGCGTATTTTTCGTTGGAGTTTTGTGCCTACAGATTTTTGTCTTCACCTATTATGATTGCGTTTTAATACTACGCCGTTTGTTTTTAGAAATAAGTGATAATATTGTAGAGCTCCACTATCCAGTATGAATAATAAATCTTAATTCAATTGTTTTAATTAGCTTTGTAAATAGAATTTAGTGAATATTTATAAATGTTAATTGTTTCATTAAATGTACAACTTTTATTGCTTTTAGTTTCTTGGCCGAAATAAGTACCTAGGTACTTATTTCGTACTGTAAAACAAAACTAATAGAAATCTTAAAAAAGCTTATTTAACGCAGATGAGATTGATAAAGTTAACATCTGTAAAATATATTATCTTCTGGATTTACATAATGCCTTTTTTTACGTCATCTCATTGTACCCATGTAAGTATTAAGCTTATTACTTGGGCCACAGCGAGTGTTAATTGGATTAGAAGTGAGTTTGTAGATCAAAAAGCATATCACCCTTCGACTGTGAATTCCGAAAGTGGGATTAGCGATCCACCCACTTTGAACTGTCATGACTGTGGAATGTGCATCCGCTGTAATTCTATGAATTTCGTGGATTCCATGGATTTCGTTTTCAGAAGATGGAATTAGACTAATTTAAAAAAACAAGTTCACGCTACAGATGGATTGAGTTTGAAACATTAGAGTTGCGTCCACTGCCCTAAACTAATTATTTTTGTCGTCGATATTGACAAAATAATATGATAAAGTAATTATTATATTGTAATGCCTGATAAAACCTAAACCTAAGCCAAAGACTTTTGAGAAATAAAAATAAATAAATAAAAATAATTCAATCGTGCTGTAGTTGTAGTTGATTCGTAGAAACACACTTACTTGCTAAATAATTCACTAAAACATAAACAAATTTCATAATTTGTTTTTATTATTAGATATGAATCAACAGTAGCAAAGTTTTTAAACTCAAACTCAAAATATTTATTGCTTTTCCATAACGTACAAAAGATGTTTCTTAAAAAGTAAAGTTCAACTATGGACCCAGTAGGGCACGGCAAATTTATTTAATTTTAAATTCGGGGAAGTGTATAATTATAATAACCTACCCTTGCTTCACTTTGGGTATATTATACATAAAAACCTACCTTTTGAATTCCTCTATCTTTTTAAACTCTACCATTAAAATCAGTTGCGTAGTTTTAAAGATTTAAGCATACATACATACAGGCAGAACTCGTCTACCCCAGCGGTAGTCGGTTTTACGACTGATGTGGCCAGCACACTGCCACTTCAACTTGCTAATGCGATGAGCTACGCGGGGAGCGACTTTTCTTTATACTATGTATTGTTGTCTTATTTCACGGTTCTGCAGAAAACAATAAACGGAACCCTTCCATAACTTGATCAAGAATCAAACGAAACTCAGGTTAGAATGCCATCTAAGTTGTCACTGCCGAATCGTTAAACGAAAAATACATATCTACCGATCATGGAAGCTTGTTAAAACTTGTTCCTAGCCTGGATAGAAAGAAGTTTTAATGGCCGAAGCTATAGGCAAACATGATCAAAGGAAAAAAGACATTTCGTCCGAATGCTTATTATAAAGAAATTGGCGCGATTCGCCTGAGAAAGTGTGGGCAATTACTGGGGTCGTATTGGGGACCTTTTGCACGCTCTTTGGGTTAATATTTTACGAGGGGGTCTCTATGAAGGTGTATTTGTGGATTTGAAGTGATTGTGTATTGGGATTTGAAATCGTGTCAGTATATTTGATTTGAAAGATGTTAGTATTTAAGTGCAATCTTGGGATTTAGTATATACCCTACCTATAGTTCACCCGTAATCATGGCGTTTGCAACAGTGCCGAAATATCGGGAGCTCATTAAAACAAAACAACATGGTAAATATCCCGGACACTTTCAGTTTTCTAATAGTATATACTTCTCTATGTATTAGCGTCTATTGTCCCAAAACTGATCAAATTCATAAAACCTCTTGTTCTATGTTGAGGGCTATAAATATTGCGATAAAATTAACAACAAGAAAATATAATTTAACAAATGCTGTACAAAGAACATATTATACTAACATGGTCAAAATCTAAAAAGCACATTCCATCCCCTGCTCCATCCACTAAATATTAGTCTTTTTGGGTCTACACGCGCACCAATCATTGTCGCGCGCGACCATGGTTGGTGCAACCCAGTCGAAACGTCGGGCAGTAAGTAGCTATGTAACTTGGAACGCGAAAGTCTAAAATCCTTCTCCATCCATCACAAAACAAGACCCAATCTTGTAAAACCCCTAAATCTAATCTCCATAAGCACAACCTCCACTCATTGATAGAGTATAACGCGTTTATAAATTTTAATAAAGCGCCCTCATAAAAAGGCAGGGGCGAAAAAATGATACACATTACTCAGTCAGGGCTTAATACAGACTCTAGCGAAGGTAATAACGGGAAGGAAACGGTGATTTTTACGGGAAAACGGCACGCTCCTTGTAGTTTTGGGAACCGATCTATATTTGACTTCTGTTGGTGACTTTTTCCGTTTTCTTCAGGGACTGTAGGGCATGAGGTTAGGCCGACAAGATAGAGATGTGGGCTGTGAAATGTGTGTCAACATTATTACGTGTGAATCGTAAAGGATAAAGGTACGCATTTTTTTTTCACATTTTCGTAGGAAATTTAATTTTAGTGTATTTTTCCCCCGGGACTATAACGTATGCTTCTTTAAGAAGATGGTAATGGGTAGATAACTCATTTAAAATACTACAGGTATGTATTGATAACATCTATGTTATCGTATTGGCTAACATAATTATTTATTATAAAGCATACCTTGCACAAATTATCTTTAAGAGTACAGTTTTTTACAGTTATGTACATATAAAGGTGCACTTTATGTCATGAAAATCAGATTTTTTCACAAATGCTTTTCAAATGACAAATCCGTGCGCGAAATCTCAACCGAAATACACCTTCACCTTCCAACCGCCTCGATACTAGGGTGTTTTATTTCGCATTACGCCGGCCCCGCATTAGACTGTATTTAATGTACCCAAATTGTAATAAACCCGGCACAATACTGTGCCTAAATGTCCCGTAATGTCGTGCATTGGGATTCTGGAGGCGGGAAGCGTGGCGCGTGGTGACCACGTGAGGGGAATCCGCGCCGGACCACGCTCGGTTATAGTTTATTCAAATGTTAATGCCGAGCTTGAGACTGCCAGACTCTCTGTGTCATGTTTTATGGACACCCTGCGGCAGATGTGGCTGTGATGCTCTTATACTTTTCAGTTGTTTTGGTTGACAATACGTGTGCGGAAGATTTGTGGTGTGTACTGTCTTGGAGGATTTGACTATTTATTCAAACTACAATAGTGTAGATGCAAGGATGAAAATATGAGTAAGACAAGTTGTAGGTACAATTCTGCTTGTATTTTATAAAGTGGTCTAAAATCACGGTAATATTATAGTATTATGGTGCCAAAAGTCACAAACCGCATAGAATATGGAAGGCATGATACCTTTTTACATCCTTTAGCATGAATCATGTACAAAATTTACAAAAGAAGTCAAAATACTTCTTTATTGTTTACCTCTATTGTCCTTTCAATGTCTTCATTTAAAACATGGGATGAACATAACAAAAGCACATCTATATCGCTAGACACTCGTATATTCGATCAGTCAAGATAAGTTTCCGATAGAAAGTAATTGAATAACCTAAGCGCATTACTCGTAGACAGGTAAAATATAATACCGCCATCTAAATGTAAACAATACTCGAACGGGGACCCTCCAAGTCCCGCAACCGTGACACACCGCCAAATATACCTGTTCCCTATATAATATTCGCAAACGACAACTTGACAACGTTCCAAAAAATATTACGATTGTTTTCACCCTTTGTCGGAGACAGTCCTAAAGGTGAAAACGTATATAAACTCCATCCGAGCTTATGAATGAGATACAGTATTTTATTCTATTATTTATTCCGGTCGCAATAAACTTAGCCTATAAATAACTCGCGAAATAGATAAAAACAATAGCAAAGGAAAGGCTCTAGCGTGTGACAATGTAAATAATGCGGTATCTAATCTAAGGCGCGGGCGATCGCGCGCACTGAAACTGAAATGGTCAAAGACGATGATTTATTTAAAGTAGCATCGGATCTGTTATCTGCCACCTTGCGTTATCTTATTGCGTGTTTCCTAAATAATTAATGCAATATAGGGCATCGATTGTGAGGTGACGGGAGCTGGCGGGGATTGGGCTGAAGAGGGGGGGTGCGCGCGACGCACGCACGCGATTGGCTGGCGGGGCTGCGTGAGTGCGTGCCTCCCGGCGTGCGTGAGACCACCCCGCCGCCTCAGTCGCTCCCCTGCTGCCGCGCGCGACGCCTGTGCCGCCCTCTAGCCCGTGTCACGTACGAAACACCGCGCACTCTCGGTTCAACTACGAAGTTTAATTCATAAACTGTCAACATTTTATCTGTCCATATGGTTCATCTCGTAGATATTTTGCGCTCAGCGAATGTCGATTATCCGCCGCCTGTTATTGTAAGTACATAAACAATTCATTATTTACATTTTATCAAAGAAAAAGTGTTTGCAAATTTGTTTTTGAGGTGTTACGTTCTTTATTTTTTTTTTGTTGAGTTTATTCGACTATGAATTTTTATTTTATTTCCGTTTCAGATGAGTTTCTGCGAGTTTTGTAAGTGTTCGGGACGAGTTTGAAAGTTAGAGTTTCTATTTGATAACAACGGCACATGATTGTTTGTTTGTGTTCTTATCAATTGTGGACATTTTATATTTTTTTTATAATTTGAAAAATTGTTTGTGTGGTTATTATAATTACATTCTTAAAAGTATGTACTCGGACCATATTATAACTACATGTTATATCCAACTTTTACAATAAACAAATTATTGTTGAGTGCATAATTGAGCTAGTTATTAAAATGATTTTGAGTATTTAATAAATTTCCTTTTTTGATTGAGTTTTTTTATTTAATTTCCCTTTCACTTCTCTTCTCTTGCATTAACCGTTTTGTTATTTATTTCTTTTTTGATAAGTTGTGGACACAGTTAGGTACCTGATGTTAAAAATAAATAATTTTCTAAATTCTTTACGTATAAAATGAATTAATACCAAAACTTTATAAAATGATCTTATAAAAAAAGTGATAAATAGTAGTCAGTCAGTACCTAAAATAAAAATAATGTCTAATATTATTCCTTACTCTACACAAAAGCGCAACCAAAAAAAAAACAACTAACGTAAACCCTAACTGCGTTTGTAAAGCTTTTAATTGTATAGCAGAGCAAATCCAAAATACCTACATTTATATGTAGAACGTACCAGACATTTCAATCTTTTACGCGACGAGAAAATACAACTAGCCGCCCCTAATTATCCTTTCTCATCGTGACCTTACAGAAATTAATACTTTCAGACTTAATAAAAAACGTTTGCACATCTGCTAAAGAGGGTAAGATGGAGGGTCCACATTTTATCTGACGAGTCACTATGACAGTTGGTTTAATTTGAAAACTCGGCGAAACAAATTCCCGTCCACTTCTGTTGATTTTGCCTTCGTTCACTACGACGTCTCGTGCAGTCTTTTGAACTTGCGACTTCACAGCATTAATCATGAGACGCTTTCGGTGGTGTTTTGTTTTGATTTTTTTTTAATGTGGCAAAGGGATACGAAATGAGAACCCAATGTAATGGATACAGAATCAAATCCTTAAGATTATTTCGTGTAGAACCGTGTTTATGAGATAAGTTCTATCTAACTTTCGAACGATCTTCAAATTAGCCTCGGGTAAAGTGTATCAAGTATTCCTGGTAGTGTAAATTTGTTTTTCATCGCTCAACAATTTTGTAGGTCACGACCCACATATTGATTTTCTAAAATATAACTTTGAGCAAGAATGTTTCAAGTGTAAAGGTAATTTTCTTGCTAACTATAAAGGTGGGTGCGTTCCAAGAAATCACTTGTCTTGGTTTTAAATTATTTAGTGCGTGATATAAGAAACATTTCTTTAAGTTGTAAATGTGGGTACCTACCTGGGAGATGATGTGGATCTTGTTACATGCGCACTAAAAATACCTTTTTTTTAAATTCCAACCATAGAATACTTTCTCTATCTCAATCTCTAGGAGTTTAGTTGGAACTTTTAAAGTCCCAAATCACCGAGTTATCAATTCCGCGCTTACACAATGACAGTTTAATTTCATAACTCTCCAAGATGAGTTTGGGTACTTTTTTCTTCTTTTGTTCAGTTTGTTGTTCTTGTTTTTTTTGCGGCCAGTTAGAATCTGTTACGATGTTACGAATTAAAATGTTTATCAGTAAATTCAAAGATTTAATTGTCAAGTGGCAGTTGTTTTGGTAACTGGCTACAAATGCGTGTCGAACCGTGAAGTTTACGAGTATTTATTAAAAAAAAAACAGTTCGGACAATTTTTAGTGATATAATCAAATCTCCAATTAACATCGATTTCTGACCTCGGAATAAAACGATTCATTTGTTTGTCAACCATTTATTAAGCGTTTGATTGGTCCGTGCCCAGTAAGTAAGATTAAATCAAATTAATGAAATGAATTTCCTCTCGAATCTGTATTTGGGAAGTTGATAGATATTTTTAACTGGACTGCGTTGGTTCGTGAAGGTTGATATAAACATACAAGCATTACAAGCGCATAAAGTAAAATAGATACACTTATAACATTAATTTTAAAATATCACTACATAGTGCATAAACGCTTCCCACATCTGTCTGTATGTATGCTTGAATATTTAAAACTTCGCAACGGATTCTAAACAGGTTTTTTTTTTTAAAAAGATAGAGTTTATAATATGATGATAAACCCGAAGCGTGGCGAGGGCGGGTCGCTAGTAATATATAAATAAATGTAAATCGTTAAAAATAACAAACGTTTTCTGCATTAATATCTTCAAATCAGTAACTAAAATAATATCAAGCGTTTAAAGAAGAATAAATGATATCACCCCAAACACATAAAAAAAAACTCCAAATTCAAAACAAGTTTTTAAAGTGGCCAGTTACCGTCAGCTAAACAAACGACCACTCAAGAAGTCCCAAACGGATATGCCCTCACTCACTTAGTTTATGGATTCAAAAATCACACCACATCGTGAGACGAAACATAAAAAGTTTTATCATGTTCCTCCCAGCCCTCACACTGCAAGGATCCCTTCTCGGGCCATTACCTCCTCCGTCTATATCGGGTAAGGTTCATTTTTTCCAACTTTTGGGTTAATGCGGCCGATGACAGAAACAACGATTCGCGGACACTGAACGCCGTGATTATGGGTTTCGAACGAAAGTGTTATGGGAATAGGCTGTGGTAAGGTTATATTTAGGTCGAGGGCGATATGAAAACCTTTTTTCTTACCTATATCGACTTATTGTATCGAATGTGGTCGAAACTATTGGAGAAAAGCTTGCAAAAAATGTGATGTTTTTGTAAATTCATAAGTAGTCGATTCCTTTTTTTTTGCGTTGTTAAAATAATGATATCCATCTTTCAATATTCTTTTCTGTAGAATACTGTAGTTTATTTACCTATATCGTTTTAATTTAATAATTTTAAAATTTACTGTTATCTGTTTGCGTGCCTTTTCAATGTAACAAAAACCTACTTGTATTTGAAATATAATAATATAATAATAATAATAAATCTTTATTTGGGCAAAAGTAATACAAATGGTTTTCTTATATCTAGCGACTCTGCACTAAGCATAATTGCTTGAATCGCAGCAGCCAGTACATCAGTATACTAAAACACATTTTGAAATTGAGACACCTGTCTTGGGCAACATACAAAATTAAAATTACATGACTAATAGTTAAACTAAATGAGTCTTAACTAAGACATCTTTTGGTAAAATTGTAAAATGAGTACAATATACAAAGCGTGCAATAAATTTAACAATTAATATAAAAACAAGCATGATTTCACCAAGATAATTGAAATATCATGGTTATCTGTGTCTACTTATTAAAGTCACAAGAACAAATATTTTGAAGAATAATGAAAGTTCTAATTTAAACCCAAAATAATTACATTGGCCGCAGGCAATGTAAATGATCTGAGGGTAAATTTCATCCACCGCTCAATAATATCTAACAGAATAAGGTTACAGTATCAGAAATTTAGGACTTGGTTTTGAAATTCTAGAACAAAACAGTATATAAGTAAGTAAGTAAGCGAACGATGTTGTCTTCTCTTGTGAATATCGCGTTTCTAAGTTCAAACGTGTGAAGGCATAGAATTACTTTAAACGAATACATCCATGCGTTGTCGAGAAAAATAACAGACTGAAAGATAATAAAGTTATATTTATAATAAGGGTTCTTTGTTTTATTAAGAGATTTCATTGAATAGGAGTATAATTAGAAATTTTTAATTCCATTTTAATTTATTGTTTTAGTGCTATATATTTTTTGAAACAATCACATTGATGACCCCGCCTGAATAGGGGCTTTTTTTAAAATGTTATTCTAATTACTATGATTTTTCCAATAGTTCGTAAAAATTAATAAAAAGAAAAAAAATCACTTTATCCCGACATGCACTAAGATAAGATTACGCTTGAATACTGTCAAATTTTTGAGCAAAACTACAAATAAACGTGTTAGCTCACATTACTGAGACTTTGGCGTTCCTCCAAAAGCATTCCCAGACATTTCGACAAGCTCCCGTGTATTTTCCACCGATTTCCAAACTTTTATCTAAAAACTTGAAACATGTTTTATGCCCCCGTCTTTACAATGACACGGCATTAATTCTGCAGCACGATTCTCACGCTGTATAAAATGAAATTGGTCTCTCTTTATCTAGAGTTTTCAATGTCTGCAGTTGCAAGTTTTTTTGTATCTTAGTGGGTAGGTTATGTAGGTATATTCGTAAACGTTTAAATTTTCGCTCATAGTCAAATGGAACTGTAGATTGTATTTTGTTTTTCAATTGTAATTGAAGTATTGTAGTTACTGGTAGAATGAGTTATATAACTTGTTCGCTCTAGAAATCGATTAATTGATGTACAACATTGATCAGTCCTATTTTTTTATTGTTACCGTTACTTACCTCGTAGCACAATTTTTGTTTTTCATTAAATAAAACAGTGTTTCACCAAGAGCAAGAAAGTTGTGGTATAAATAATAATTTAGGTTAGAAAAAACAATTGGCGAATCGACCTTTGCCTCAAGCCAGTTATTTTAATAAATTACCTACCTACTTAATAAACTCTGTTTAACTTCAGGGATTGGATAACGGATTCCTAATTTATGATCGGTTTTACTTTCTAACAAAAGCTAATAATTTGTTTCTCAATTTTCTCGTTCATACCACATCGAGTGAACTTTGGTAATTTAATATAATGTGTTAAATTAATTTTATATGTTTGACTTTTGGACCATTTCGGGGGCAGTAGATTAGGGCGATGTTGACATGTTTGCTTTATCTTGACATGGGATCAAAAAAAACTAAGACACTGATATTAAATAATAGGTTAAACGGATATTACTGAATTTTATCTAGAACTAAATAATATGCGGACGAGATAGTTTTCTGATTCTATGTATAGCAAAACAAAAAATACTTGTAAGCAGTAGGCTGCCTAGAAATATACATACATACCTTTACTTTACTACTATTAACTACTACTACTACTTAAGTACTCATTTCACATCTATGAATCTATATTTAAGCTATCACACCACGTAATATGACTTAACAATAAATATAGTTTGAAGTACTTCTATAGTGAAAACTATTAACATTATCAAATATAATTATAGTTCTTGGAAAAATATAATATTAAATCATAAACGTTCCAAAATTACATTACAGTTGAATATTTAAAAAGACAATATCAGTGCCAGCTATAACGCTGCCACTAAAATGTTACGACCTTTAAAATAGATGACCCTTCACAAACGTCTGTCAGTGTCCATTAAGACATGTCGAACACGGCTTAATACATTTGGGCTTTGTTGTCGCCCGGTTGCTAAGCAACGGCGCATCAAAATTACCCGATGACATTTTAAGCGCGGAGTTGACAGTGACCATTGAACTATTTGTCGTGGATGCGTGACATGTGACAGCTGATTTATTATCCGAGCGGCCATTTTGAATGTCCACGTGTGTTTATTTTCCCAAGGTTGGTAGTATCGAATCAATTTTGTGTTGTCCTTGCGGCTAAAAATGGTCTTTTTGCCTCTGTTGACAAATAAATAAAAATGTGGTGAAAATAAAGTCTTTAAAGTTTCTAGTATTTATGTATCCTTTGGTAAACTACATAACAAACACTTCTGGAAAAGAAAATTTTATAGATTTAGTTAGATAAAATTATCATGAATGCTTTGATATTTTTACATATATCGATTTGAATTCATAGCATTGGATATTATTAGAGATATTTAACAAATTTTAAGTACCTACATCCTTGTAAGTAGAATTTACTTTTAAAAATATTCATATTATCAGTAGTATAATCAATCAAGTATGTATTTAAATAGGAGCGAAAGTCATTATTACATATTTATAAAACAAACAATTTTCACAAAAACAACAACCCTTACTTAACGGTAACTACACACCGTGACGTGTTTACAAGACAAAACACACATCATCATCATCATCTACGCGATTTCCCGGTTGCATCCTTGCGGAGCCCGGGGTCCGCTTTCCTACTCCTAGCTCTCCACTTCGCACGGTCTTCGGCATCCTTTACGGAGAGTTTGTTGGCACGCATGTCATCCACTACGACGTCAAGCCAGGCCTTCTTGGGCCTTCCCCTTCTGCCGGGACCCGGCGGTAGCGACATGGCTAGACACTTGTTCCCTACGTAGTTTGCCGGTTTCCGTAAAACATGACCGTACCAACGTAGGCGGCACTCTTGCAGTTTATCAGCGATGTCTCGGACATGAAGGCTGCCGCGAATACGGGAGTTCTTTACGCGATCAGCTCGCGTAACTCCCGACATCCAGCGCAGCATCTTCATCTCCGTGACCCGCAGTTCCTGCTTGTGCCGCTCAAGTAATGGCCATGCTTCACTACCATATAAGGAACAAGACAAAACACACAATACACATCAAAATGATTGTTAAGTAACGCCGTAATGGGCACCTAATATTACCGATAAATCATTTTCGATAAAAGATAATATCTTATAATCATGTCACATGTAGTATTGTAAGCGCTATAAGCATTAGTTCCCGTAAATACACTTTTATGGTATCAAAACATGGTGTGTTTCAATATTTAATTTACTTTTACTGGCCACGATTGGTTATGAATGATCAACGGCCATGTTTGAGAAAAAGTGTAAATGCCAATTATCAAAATATTTTTCACAAAGTTGTTTTTTGGTCTGTTTTTTTTTAATTCACATCGTATGACACGTATGACCTTAGTCGATCGTCAGCTAACCTAGTTTTGTTCAAGAATAAGCCAATGACTGCGTTTTGTCTACAAGTCTGCAATACAAACTATTTTTAAATGTGCAAAACACATAAACGTTCACATAACTCAGCTATATTAATGAAAATTATCCGAGTAACGAATAGCGTTCTATACCTACAGAGTAGAGGTGTGGATGTTATGTACGACTCCGCCCACTGCAATGCACATATATTTTTGTCTCCCTCTGGCCCGTTTCAGCTAATTCCAATATTATCGTGGCTGTTACCAGAGGCGAATGCACTTTTATGTAACCCCGGAAACCTACTTAGAAGTTCGGGTATATAGGTTAGGTATCGATACGCCTGGACTCGTTCGTCGGTCCGCCTGATCGCTAGGATTTTGCATAATCGTGTTTACCCGGCCATATTGAGTCCGACAGTTACTAACAGATAGGTAGATATGTATTTTATAATGTACAGACACAAACATTAAAGATCTGGCATAATAGAGACGTTACAACGCGATTCAGGTAATCATGTCACTGTAAGCTATGGAACTCTACCCGAAATGAACTTTCTCATATCATTTTGGTAGCATTTTGCATTCCCAATCCCCTTCGTATTCATTACGTTATGTAATCGTATCGTTTCCGTAGCGTTAGATGAAAGCATAAAAAGCTCATTTCGGAATCGTTCTCTAAATAGCCTACAATACAAACACCGATACGGAATAAACACCGACGTTCGTCACACAAATATTTGTCCCGGCTGCAGATTGAACCCACGATTCTTGGAACCGTAGGTAGTAGGTTACTAACCACTGTTCTACCGAGCCAGTCAAAATAGGAAAATTAAATTATGAAAGTCTATAAAACTACACTATAGTTGTCTCTAATAAACCAGACTATACTCGCCGGTGCAACGCGTGCAACATTTAATTCCGCACCCGTCAACAGTTTCGTTTATATTAGAATAAATTAGCGCGAAAATTAACAGTTATTAGGTTTCAAGCGAAATTTCGCGACGAACAAAGCGGAATTTATGTAAATACGTATTGTTAATGGGAATTATTTGTGTGCACTGCGTCTGGTGCCGCGAATGTCAATAGAGCTCGTCAGGTATTCTAATAGTGTTGTCTATTATTTGATTTATATAAGCTAGTTTTAATCTGTAGAATTATTGTTTAATTCCAAAGATATTCAAATGTTTGGAGGGAGTTCTAATATTACGGATTTAACTCGCGTGTATTTATTCCAAACATTATCATTTAGAGACAATAACTGCCTCGTTGGTCTATTGGTAGCAAGTGCTGCGTTAGGACCGAGAGGTCCCCCCGGTTCGAGTCCGGGGTCGGGCAAAATTTGAGTAAGTTTTTCTGAAATGAAATCACTCAGCCCGGAGTAAGGAAGTTGGCGGTTGATCGCCCGTGTCTTGGAAAGTACGTTAAGCCGGTGGACCTGCGCCTGATCCCTTATCGGTCATGTCGGATTGCCGTCTCACCGAATTATGAGAGTAAGGGAATAGAGAGTGCACTTGTGTTTGCGCGCACACTTGTGTACTTAGCTGATCTCAATTGAGATCGGCCGCCTAATTTATAGACCCGACGTTTCGAGCTCTTTACAGCGTTCGAGGTCACTGGTAAGACCTAATAACAATACACGTCCGTAATTTATTTTTATTATTTCAAATGTGTAGTGTTCTCGCAAATAATAGACAAAACTATGATTTATAACACAGAATAATTTGACTCAAACACGCTTAAAATATTATATAAAATATATTGTAACGGAAACGATTCAACACAATTTTATTTTTCTTTTCAGTTATTGTTTTTCAGGAATATATTTATTTTGTTTATGACTGTTTTTCCGCTTATTAACGTTGAAAACTAATAATAACTTTACCTTTTATAAGTTTTATAAGAAATAACTTTTATAAGAAATTAGTGATCCGGTCTCGCTTTGCTTCGAGTATTTCATACATGAAAAAACCTTTCTCATGAATCCCTCTATCTATTAAAAATAAACATCAAAATACCTTATGTAGTTTTAAAGATTTAAGCATAAGAAGCCACTTTGCCTTATACTATGTAATTGATGGTTAAACAAACTTACCTAAAGTGAAATTTGACCGTAATTGTGCAAGACGTTGCATCCGAAGATATTTATTTGTTTTTCGTGTTCGATGCCTAATACATTGAAGAATGGACTACAAGTGTCGTATCATAAATCTCGAGGATGCCATGTCGAAGTACAATGAAACCTACATCAAATTTTATGTAAATGAGCTGAAAAATGAAGGGAGCATTTTTTACTAACTTATTTTTTTTATTATTTTCAGATGAACCGAGCAATACAGGTGAAACCGGCGGACAGCGAAAATAGAGGAGGTAAATATTAAAGATATATTTAGTTTATATAATAGTTTAAGACAACCCGCTCATTTAATGATACGAGGCATTTCAAATCCCAAAGTTTTTATGTTATACACACGCACTTATGATTAGTATTTATATTGTCCGTAAGTAAAATTATGAGATAAATAAATTGACAGATTATTACACATACGTGTATACGTTATTAAAATGCTAAAACATGATACGATGACGTAAAATATTCATTCATAAATATTTCAATTTTCGTAGTCTCTAAAACCCTGGTAAAAATCCTGAAATAAGTAAACAATATTGATCGTTTCAGTTGAAATAAGCTTGCTTTACAATTTAAAAATACATCCATCAAGTAACAGCGAAGGTTTCCTAAGCTTTTAATAATATTAAATTCCCTTTACAGTCTCTACCTACAATGAGTAAAATTAAAGTATGTCTACGCGCGCACTTCAAAGTAAACTTGGCTACCTATAAGTAGATTTATTGTTATACTAGCAGCCGCCCACGACTTGGTTCGCGTAGAAATTAAAAAAAGCTATAATGTACCTTGTAAAATTAAAAGTTCCGTGTAAATTGGTCCAGCCGGGAACAAACAGACAGACAGACTGACAAAAATGTTTTTGTTATAGGTACCCGATATAAATCCATACCAATTAAGTGAAACGTCGTTATTTTCATATCACAAACGGACACTCCAATTTTATTTAGTTGTATAGATACTATACTCCTTTTAAGCGCTGATTAAATTTTTAAAGGACATTTGTACGTATTCGCAAGGACCGCTGTCTGGAAAATTCAAAGGCAGTGAAAAGACCTACCAAACGATTTGTGGAACGAGATTAAATTCTAATTCACCAAGGGCTGCCCAGAAAATTCAGTAAATTTTACATGCAAAATATTTTCATCGGTATCTATGAGAACTTGTTCTATCGTAACCGAGCAGTATTAGCAGACAAATCGTAGTTTGATATCAGATTACGTAGCTTAAAAGTTGTAAGCTCCACTAATGACATTTTAACAGGGGCTTGTTTCTAATCGGACTTAACTAAACCTTTGTTAGTTATTTCGATATAAAATAATACTTTTGAAAGTCTATTTGTTACAACATTTTATTTTATTGGTATCATTATAAGAGTTGTTTAGTCGTATAAATAAATAATAAAAAAATCAACTGTAAAGCACGTTAAATAATTCCATTGGCTTTCTTGAAGACCTAAATTTAAAGATTTTAATTTAAGAAGTCAAGTTTTCGAGTTCGTTTAATGACGATGTAGAAGGAAGTTTACTTATATAGAAACGTAATTTCAGCATATGAACCTACATGTTATACTTCTTAATAACTTCGAGTGATATAACTTTAAACACAATTTCATATCGAAACAAAGTTTTGTGTTCCCTAAGTATCTTAGATTGCAAGAACTTCGCTACTATTTGCTATCCGCAATCCAATATCGAGACAGAATTGAAAACTAATTCCAACCGTTTGTTTGTCAGGGATACATAATATAATTCGGACACAAGTGACCGATAGGCCGGGTATAATTCACAGTCAGTGGACATCGTCAAATATGACCCTAATCCCCAAGGAAATTACGGAAACTTAAACATGGAATAAGTTAGTGACGGGACGCCGCTATTAAAGTTCCCGGGTATCGATTTTGAACCGTAAATCTGTCGGGTGTCTAGTGATGTTATTACCATCGATACCTATTTCCAGAGAGCCTAGGTTTTCGAATTGATATGTTGTCATCTAAACTGAGTTAGAAAGTGTCATTCTCTGTAGACGTAGAGACCACATTTCATAGATATCATCTCATAATGCTTTAAGCGAATCCTCTGCAATCATTCAACAACAAACCTTATAGCCTGTATTATCGTTTGAGGCAATGATGTTGACTAATGTAATCTCTCGAATAGGGCAAGGTAATCGCACTGATGTATGTGAAGACAAATCGGTTCATTTATATCTCAGACTGACATTGAGAAACTTACATATTGAACACTTTTAGTGACACAAAAGTAAGTGCGAAAGAACAAAATCATCGACATAGCTCATCGGTATTTAATTTTAAACTGTCATGGTTACACACATTAGAAAGCTGAAAGTGTCCGGGATATTTAGTTCAGTTTTCTATTTCAGTTTTCTAATAGCTCATCGCATTAGCAAGCCGAAGTGATAGTGGGCTGGCCAGATTAGCTATATAACGGCTGGAGTAGACGAGTTCTAGAGTGGAGACCGCGTTTCGGCAAACGTAGTAGGGCGCCCAAAGGCAAGGAGCTGGATGCCTGAAGCTAATGACAGAAATAAGTAGGGAGCTTTTAGGGATCATCATCATCAGCTCATATACGTCCCCACTGCTGGGGCACGGGCCTACCCTAAACTAGGGCGATAAGGCCTTAGTCGACCACGCTGGCCAAGTGCGGGTTGGTCGACTACACAACCTAAGAATTTCTTCTTAGGTGTGCAGGTTTCCTCACGATATTTTCCTTCACCGTTAAAGCGTCGAATGATGGTACTTACATATGAATTTCAAATTTGAAAAACACATTGGTACCTGGCGGGGTTTGAACTGGCGACCTCTCGCATGGCAAGCAACGACCTTAACCACTCGGCCATCGACGCTTTCTTTTAGGGATGTCTATGTCCAATCCAACGCCAAAGTAAAACCTCTTTTTAGACGACAGTTGTTGTTGCGTCTCCGGAATTTTACAACGACACCATCGAACAGAAAGAATGTGATTCAAATCATACTCTCATTAGCAGTTCAATATTCATAGGCCTGACAAAGAAATGAGCCACTCTGACTGATTTGACGAGACAAATCGACTGTCACTCAGCGATAGGACCGCGCTCTATCTCTCACGCGTCATCTCACCGATGTATTATTCATGATCCTTCGGTATCGATACGAGATCATTAATTAGTGAATGCATTTCGTAGACTAAGGTTAGACGTAGGATTTACTTGGATTTTATTTGGTTTTACATTCACCCGTGTAATCTTAAAAGTAATCAAAAAGGCACTTACTTGACTATTTTCTGTTACTACCTCTATTATCACTGATGGTTTTTTCTTTTCTCAAGTGTTTGTTGTTTTACCATTTTAAAGGTTAAATAAATATTAAGCATCTACTTCGTTTGAATATATAAAAAATTGCAATTTAATGTCCATCATCAGCCCGTACTTCCCCACAGCTGGGGCACGGGCCTACCCTAAACTAGGGCGATAAGGCTTTAGTCGACCATGCTGGCCAAGGGCAGGTTGGTCAATTAAAATATGTTGGTTTATTTTCGGCAGCTTGTGATGTTATTATTGTTATAATACTACCCGCCCTCGCTTCGCTTCAGGCAGATTATTCATTATAAACTCTTCACTACCTCTTGAATCACTGTAACTTTGAAAAAAATGAATCTCTATCCGTTGCATAATTTTAAAGTTCTAAGCATACATAGTGTCAGACAGCGGAAGCATTTATACCATAGAGTGATTGTAATATTCGACATCGACAATCGACTTTCGCCCATCATTGTTCAGTAACAATTATATCTAGTTCCATGTTTGATGAGCTTAGTTTACCGCGGTTAATTTATTATTAAGCATAATTTATCCATAGGTCGGATTTCGGGATAAACTAACACAGCTATGGACGGTGTAATTGACAATTGTAATTAATAAATCCTTGGGAGTGAAACCCTCCTGCTTGCCTAATTATCTATGAAATTATGATTGATGTCAATACATTTTTAAACGATTTCATTTGTTTATTAATACATGGCCACTTTAGTTAATCCTTTCAGCGCCTAGCTACCTTACCAGACAAGTACTCAAACACTGTATTACGAAAGATAACGTGGTACTTACGGAGTTAAAGGTACACATTTAAAAATTTGTAAAGAAATTTGTAAAAAAATAAGGTTGTCACCAATCACACTACACCAATACAAACATTTTCAGCGTGTACAGATCAAAAACATAGAATTCTCTTTACAAACCCACATGGTCCGAAACTATTCCTACACAAAACACGAATAGTGCACATAGTACGCGCATACCGCATTAAATTACCTAACAACAGCTTATTGTGTGAAGTTGGAGCCGATTCGGACTGGCACTGTGCCGTGAACAAAAGTGTGCACTAGTGATGGGGAGCACTAACATACTACCCTTACGTACTATACTACTTTGTTATAAAGTTTAGCTTGGCTTGCTATCGATTTTGAACTGACAGGGTAGTAGGTGAATAGTTCAAGCGCTAATTACGACGGACCACAGTTGTGTTTAAATTGAATGAATGGGTCGAAGTTTTATACAACATGGTCAATACAACACAAACACAGTAAAAATATAAAAACCTCATACAATATTTAATATTGATATTCTGTTTTTTTTTTCGAGTAAAAATGAAATTGTGTTTAAAAGACAATGAACACCCTAGTTGTTGACATCGTCTAATTCGTTTCCGGTATAAACAAATAAGTTAAGCATGCAAAAACACCGACAAGACCTAATAGCAAGATCTAATATTTGTGTAATAAATTTTATTATTACACAAAACAATACAAAATAATGTATTGGTCAATTCTCCACAAAATTATTTAGTGATTTTTGTAATTTATTTCACTAACATGTTCAATGGAAAGTAACAAATTATGTATATTTTGTTGGATTATTACTTGCCATTGAACATCACTACGCAACTTGCATAAAAAAATGGTCGCGTGTCTCCAACACAATAATAAGAGTCGGCAATAATTAGTTATATTTGTAGACGCAAAGCCTCGTGTAAACTGGCATTACCTATGTCGGGGGAGTTGCCGATAGCCATCTCGCTTGATTAGTGGTTTTATGAAAATTGGATGGGATCGCTGTGAACGTACACTGGGAGTCGACATTTGTAAAAATAGAGGCTACTTTTTCTTTCAGAAGTTGTTTGTATTAAGGTTTACGGGCATAGACTTGAACGTAGTCTAATATTTTGCTGATATCTGATGTATCGATATTAATAAGGTATAATGTAAAATTATATATTGCTATGATTAATAATATTATATTATATTGGGATATGAAATTTTATTCGTATTTTAGAAGATAGATCATATCGAGCAATAAAATAAATAAATATCAGAGGCGTTTCCACACATATTTATCTAACCCCAAACTAAGCAGAGCTTAAACTATAGGCACAACATAGATATTTATAAATAGATATTCACACTCAGACACGGAACAAACACCGATGTTTTTCACACAAATTTTGTTATTGGAAAACGAACGCAAGACTCTTGGAACCGCCAGGCAGGGCCGCTAACCATTGTTCCACTGAGCCAGTCAATGTACCTAATTAAGGTTAAAGTACGTTAGTCAGTAGTATCGCTGTGCTTCTTAAATGGATAATAAACTGTCTTTTACACCACAATTATAATTAAAACAAAAGACTACCGCCTACCGCCAAAGCTTTTATTTTTAAAATTCACTCTGAATGCTTTTTGTCATTTTTATTTTTCACTAGTGGGCCCGGCGAATTTCATACCGCCAATACTGATTCTTTTTCTATATTTTCTCATTGAAACCCTTCCCCATTGAAATTTCCCTGGACTACAACGAACATTTTAAAACCAAAATTAGCTAAAACGGTTCAGGCATTCTCGAGTTTTAGTCAGACTAACGAACGGAAATTCATTTTTATTTATAAGATTTCCATTTCGTGCCTGAAACAAAATGGATGATTACCTCAAAGTAATTATTGAAACTTACAGCAATTAATTTCGCGAAATGATATAGTTTCTTGTGAAACGGCAATTCGTTTTCCAACCGTTACAAGCAATACTGGCTAAATTAATTTTCGCCAACGGAATTATATGCAAATTGCTCACTGGACTGTTGCAACACACGATCTGGACCGGACCGCATTTGTGAAGGCTTCTTGGGTCGAAACGGCCTTAATATAAACTGGTATCATTTATGTAAGAGTTCTGTGGGATACTGAAAAGCGCTATCGACATTTGATGTGCATTTGCGAAATTTCCTTTTCAAGTATTACTAAAAATTACTTTATATCTACTATGGAACTCTACGGAATGTGTGTGTGTAGGATATGGTAAAGGTTCATCGTGTACTTACTAAGGCAACGCAGTTACCACTGTTTAAAATCACCACTTACCACTATTTAAAAAGAAACGCCTAACGTGATTTTTTGTAAGAGATCGCAAAAGGATAATAAACGAAACCATTATAGATAATATTGTCTATTTTTATTTGCGCGAGCACTACACATTTGAAATAAAACTAATTTTACGGATTAAACTCGCGTGTATTGGTATTCTAAACATTATTTAGAGATCCGACGTTTTGAGCTCTTTACAGCGCTCGTGGTCCCGTGACCAAACATTATAGATAACTTTGTTGTCCATCTATTTTCATGTGTATCTGTCGGCCAATACCCGACACTAATTAGCCTCACTACTAGGGAAGTTAAGTACGTAACCCACAGTAATATTTATACCTCCAATCGCACAACTAGTTTACAAATAACTCTCAATTGAACAGCACAAGCCTATCTGCGCCAATTAAGCTCTGATCAACGAAGTTACCGTTATGAGAGCGAAGAGCTTGCGCTCATTTATTCACAAGGCAACGTTACCAGGTCATCCCGTTAATGGCTTGAATTCCCAATATAATTAAAAAGGGGTTGCGAGTATCAAATAGATTTGTAGAAGTGTAGGGGAAACAGGTGGTATCGATTGGGTGGGCCACACGCGTCGCGACGGGTTTAAGATGGGTAGTTGTTTTCGAGCGACCCTAGGGATTTCTAAGAATGCAATTAAAATTTTCAATTAAGTTTCTTAATGTACTCCTAATTTTATTTCCGGTTACGGAAGCTTAACTCTGTGTAGTGTCGCTGGTGTGGGAGCACATGTTTGCTTAACAAAAGTGTAAGTGAAAGCGCAAAAAAGCTACTAAAGAATGATGTCGTCTTGTTTTCCTTTTTTTTCTTATCTTGTCGTTTCCTTTTATTTCGTCATGTTAGGTTGACTCCTGTTACCACTCTGTTATATTTCTTATACTTCCGATAAACTTTCCATCTCGTACATGCTTGTAAACTAAAGGTAATCCTAACCTTTTTATTACAGTCCACATTAAAAAAAATATCGATATAAAAACAAGAAACAATTAAAAATGGAATAAAGCAAAAGCTGCCGGCATTCGCAGCCATGTTTAAATCATACTAACAAATGAAAGTGCAACTTGTCTCCACTATTATTCAAGGAGTTTCGCGTCTGTTAACTAGACATTTATTAACTGGAGCTAAACTATGTTTTTATCACTTCCACTTATAAAACTCGGCTGAAAGTTATTGCGTGCACGTGACCTGCCACAATGCCATGCTTATTAAATAGTTTCGCAGCTAAAATGGGTAATAAAATAATATTTTTCGCCTGTCAGCGGGAACTTTCAGTTGTGAAAGTCAGATCGTCTTGTTTCGCGTTTTGAAACTTTCGCTTAGAGTTTAAGAAGTGAATTTATCTTTGTTCGAATTTCTTCTAATAATTAGCAAAAAATGTGATTATCCTGTGTAAAGTATTTATTTAATTTTAATCAAATTATAAGTTGTTATGGCTTTTGGAACATACATTAGATTAATTAATAATACATTACAGAACCTTACTAAGGATGAATATAAGGATGAAAGATGAATTTAAGAGACAAAGTGTGGGTATGTAGTTACCGAAAATGGATCTAATTGTAATTCTAAGGGTATTAATTGGGGGTTTTGTTTACAACTAAGCATCCAGCTAAAAGCATCCTATACACATAATCTTCAGCTGTTTAAGCTCCTGATATTGCGGCATTTTTTCACCCCAGTATACGAGCCAGAGCTCTGACGCCAACTAAACGTGCTTATTAAAAAGCTGCAAGCAATTAGCATCAGCTGCACGTATCCCCCCTCCCCCAACCCCCCATTATTACCCTGCTAAATAGTTATTTAAATTCAGGGAAGGCCGATCTTAATGACAATAGTTCCCAGATTGGGAGCAAGTGATTTTGAATTTTCTTCCCGGGTACTCTTTTAGGACCGCTCTGAATGTCTCCAGATAATGTTTCACTTCAGAACTGAGGATTTAGGGAATTGAGAAAGTCTGGTTAAACTTCTGGAATTTGTTTGTGCAAGTTGTGGATTTTTG
This sequence comes from Maruca vitrata, assembly GCA_039566165.1. NCBI lineage: Eukaryota > Metazoa > Arthropoda > Insecta > Lepidoptera > Crambidae > Maruca > Maruca vitrata. Next base: position 16,215,918 of record CM076914.1, on the reverse strand, counting down.
CGAGAACATTTCCAAAGTATTCAGACGTTTGTTCTGTGCCAATGTGACAAGGAATAATTTGGTTACATTATTTGGTCAGTGGTTGAAATAGTTGTCAATTTTTATACCTTGTAGCTTGTTTGGTCCACTTTTACAAGACATTTTTGCAAAGATTTAAACACAATATCTTTAGTAGTATTTAGTTATTTTTTTAAGTTTATTTAAGGGCTTAAACAATATCCTTGTCTTTGCGCTTTTAAATACACCGTGAAATTTTAGTGCTTGTTTTCCCGCAGTGAAATGATTCTATCTTAGTAGCACAATAGATCTTTTTTATTAAAATTAATACATTTTCCGTAGTAAAAATGTTCCATACCACCATCTTTTTCATTTAATTATCAAAGAATATAAGATAGAGTTACACACATGAAAACAACCAGTGAACGGACTACTTGGGTTAGTTAGTTACTTGATATTTTAATTAAAGAAAACCAAATATGCCGAGGAATCCTTATCAGATTTTATCAAACCCTAGGCAAAGTGCTTGGAGATAAGAACTCCTTCAAACGAGTACCTACTACTAATTACAATGTAATGAACTGAACTGAACACAAAAGACTGGATAATTAATTGAAATATGCCTACGAGGGGATAGGATGGAATTTAATTATCGTTAAAGTTATTTTGCGATACTTGGAAGTAAATCAATTGGTAAAACTAATACATTGGTATACAGCAGAAATTGTTCAGTGAATGAGTATGTTTGTAGTATATTTAACAGCGAGCATATAATTATATAAGGTAAATAAAGAAAAGCTTTGACTTTACGGATAAATAAATTATACAAAAAAGTATACTTCTTTGATATTTTTGAAAAAATGTAGAGAAAAGGTCAGAATATATCCAATGAAGATGAAAACTTAAATATATACTTAAATATGGCGAAAATTAAAGATTCTGTAACAAGTTTGAAACTTTTTTAATCTTTATATTTACAGTGTTATGATGTAAAATTTGTTTGTAAAAAAGCTTAGTAACAAAGCTATTGCAATCAGTTAGATCAGTTTGTTGTAAAATATAAAAATTAAAAAACAGCGCAGCTAATTGTAAAATTGCATGTCTAAATCAGGGCCAGCGCAAAGCTGCAAGCCTCATCGTTTGGTCATTATAGAGATATTATCTATGACACCAGAGATTTATGATATAAAATAAAATTGTGCATCAGTTGACAAAGAACTTCAATCTGTGTAGTATTATATCTACGAATTTAAGTATCTTTGAATTATATACCAATCCCTATGGGACTTTGCTATAATATGGATTGCGTATTTCGCTTTCTACATATTAGTAAATGTACTTGCTACTGTTTATATAATCGCGTTAAGATTCAGTTCATATAATAACTCTATTAACCACTTTTAGCCAAAATTCTCAAAGATGTTTAGCTTAATAATACGTTTACTTTGCTCATTGATCTACGTTATTAAAATAAGTTAAAATTTGGTAAGTATTTGAAAGAATTTATCATCACACACCTTAAAAGAAATTCTAAGGTTATGTGACCACATAACTCCCACTTGGCCAGCGTGGTTGACTAAGGCCTAGTTTAGGATAAGCCCGTGCCCCAGCAGTGGAGACGTATGTGGGCTGATGATAATCAATGACCTAGTGAAACAAAACCAGGGGAATCAAATTCAAACCTTCATAAATCCGGCTTGGAACCGTCGAGCAGGAAACCTCTCCTCATGATGTTAAGAGCACGACTAGAGCTACTTGCTGATGTGCACGCCTTCGCCGTAGACTTTTATAAAAGCAAGACAGGTGGCATTTTGTGACGCGCCAAGGGAATCAATCGTTGCACTCGGACAAACACAAACCATTTTGTAATCACAAAACAGTGATTGGCACAGACTTGGTGTATTTTTTAAATCATTAAATAACTCACCCTTTAACTATTAAATCACAAAAAATCTTAAAATTATGACTATAAATAGGTAAATTGTTAACGGTTTGTTAAAAAAATGACAAAGGGACAGCCCAAGGGAATCAAATATTAAGGCTTCGAAATTTTTTTTCAGGTGGTTAAAGCTGAAAGAAACACCTTTTTTGTTGTGCCCCATTTAATTTACACATTAAAGAAACAGCAAAAAAAATCTTACATTAAAACTTAAACTTTATGGGTAGTTTTTGCCCTCGGACAGTGTTTTTTTTGGCTTTCAAGATTGACCCTTAACGTGTAAACGGAACCAATAGAATTTTTCATTACCTAAAATTAAAGCTTTATCGAGCAATCAATCAAAATTAATCTCTTTGAAGTTATTTGCCTACGTGGAAATTGTGTCAGTCCTGACTGAATACTTACTCGTAAATTATTTTATTTGGTCTTCCATGCTCATAATTGGGCGCACTCTCTTTGATATCATAATGTTTCCCTCAAACCACGAATCATTACCGATATCTACATATTTACATTTGGCAGAATATTTGTTAATATCTTTGCGTAGCACAGATCGTACAATTTTTTTACGGCTAATGTTTGAGGCAGAAGTATGTGTATTATTTTATGTACTAGCTATGCCAGCGACCTCGTCCGCGTGGTAAAGGGTTTTAAGACAGCATTTTTAAATATACTTGCCCCTACAAACGCCCAGGCAGTCCAACGTGAGTTTGTAAATCACCATAACTTTTTTATTTATCAACCGATTGACGTGAAACATACACTTCAACCTTGGTAGAGCTCACCACAGTATGTTACTGAAAACCACATCTTGATCTGATAAGCCGTTTCAAAGATAAGCGTACAGAAACGCACAGACAAACAGACAAAAATTCAACAAATTATTGTTTTGGGTACTATTGCGTTGATAAGTCTCCAATTATATTTTTATTATAATATCATCTATGTACAGACAGCGAATCGTTACATTTTTATCAAACTTATGTAAAGATATCTTATAGAATGCAAACGTTCAAAAACTTCCCGGTTATTCTTACCCTAATAAAAGTTCAAAACAAATGATATACGAGTACACCTATACATTCCCTGTGGAATACAATAAAAATATTCTTCCCACTAACACCCACAACCCTGCGTAAAAAAACCCGAACGCATTTGTATTGATAAATAATTCCTTAGGCCGTAACTCCCATATTAATATTCGACAATACTGAATCCGTGTGTAAATAAATAATAGAGCCGTGTGTTATAGGATAACAAATGATATTATAATGACAAGAATTTGTCTATGTTTGCGTGTCGAGGGTCGTTACGAAGTATTATGAAGACTTCCCGCACCAGACAGTTTTGAGTAGTTTTACTGCTCTTATATTTTTCTTTATTATTGGGCATTATTGTTATACCGCTTCAATGGAAACGGTATTGCACTGAAGTTATGAATAGCTTGTATGATGCTGAGATTATCATGTTAGTTGTATGATAAAAATGAGGATTTTTGGACATTAATATCTAAATAACTATTTGAGATAAGCTTATGAAATTTAGAACACATATTTATCTCGCAAGTCACAATATATGAGCCAAATTTGATACGTTTATGTGAAATAGTTTTTGATTTATGAGGGGTTCAAAAGTAGTTCCAAATGGTTCGTGTAATATTACACACGGTGCGGCTCGCCAGTTCTGTTTCTTGAACTTGGCTTGACACGCTGCCGCGTGTCTAGATTGTGATGTGGATGTTAATCTGCATTGTATGAGAATAATAAACTATTGCATTTGATACGAATGTTATCCTTCATGATTGGGTTATTTTTCATGTCTGACTTTCATGACTCGATGGTCTATTGGTAGCAAGTGATGCGTTTGGACCGAGAGGTCCACGGTTCGAGTCCGGAGTCGGGCAAAATTCGTGTGAGTTTTCTGTAATGAAATTACTCAGCCCGGAGTTAGGAAGTTGGCGGTTGCACGCCCGTGCCTCGGAAAGCACGTTAAGCAGGTGGTCCTGCGCCCGATCTCTCATCGATCATGTCGGATTGCCGTCTCACCGAACTATGAGAGTAAGGAAATAGAGAGTGCACTTGTGTTTGCGCGCACGCTTGTGCACTATAGTATGTCCTGCGCACTTGGCTGATCTCAATTGAGATCGGCCGCCATGGCTGAAATCGGTCGGACGCCTTTTAATTTATTTTTCATGTTTGCTGTAAGAAATGCTTTTATCTAAGAATCTTTTGACGAGTGTTTGATGTTCAATTCATATCTGCATTTTCTAAGGGTAGTACTTGTAAAAGTGTATGTATTCATCATGTGTTCTAAGTTAAGTACCTAAGCCATATAATTCCTATCAATGAACAATTTAGTCTGCAGATTAGTTTTTGTGTATCTCTTTATCTATGTTAAACATAGGGTTACTGAAAATGAACTGTGACCAGAAAGCGATAAGACCTCTTTGATTATGAATGACGCTACAACTACACACGAGTAGTATGTAGTATATATTTTGGAAAAGCATCAAAATGTCCACTTTCAGCAGCTAAATCCTAATTATTCGGACTCGAATTAACGCGACAATGTCTGTATTTATTTATGTTTAATTAGCTCGCGGAAAACCGTGTTCGTTGCCGCCCAACTATCGATACTTTGTCAACCATGCCTAGTGCCTAATACCCTGTGCCTAGTGCCAACTACCTCGACAGACTAACGAATGCACTGTCGTCGTGTTGTTTACAAAGCTCTGCCGATGTATAGTGATTAGAACTCAATTGATGGGCGGTGTTAATGGGGATTTATGTTTTTGTTTGCCACCCGTTTTGTATGAACAGCTTTTATATGCATAGGTTACCATTAACTAGGCTGTTATTGCTTATGACTTGGTCTTGTGACCTAATTTAAAAACTAATAGAATAGGTTTTGAAGTAACTTTATTTTTATACACTACGATTTGTATTTAAAGATTTGTAGGTTTTTAGAAAGAGATTTTTTTTTCATTTCTGGAAAATTATATTATTTTAATAAACATAAAATACTTACCCCCTAAAAAATCTTATAAAGTTTGACCCAAAAAAGAAAAATACAAAGAGCAAAGTGAACTAGTAAATAGGTGCTATACTTTTACGTATACATTTCTCATTTTAAAAAAATGCAAAACTTCCCCCGACCTCAAACATTGCACTTTAAAACTTTCTACCGTAACCGCCATTTTTTCAAATCAAAAACTATGACGAGCGGTCCCAGGGGCGGGCGGGGATGCGTCGGAGAGCAAACAATACATTGGGCGAACTTTTATATTTCGAGTTCGGCCCCGCTTCGGTTGTTTTCCGATAGCCACCTTCCCAAGTTCGCGCCGGGCCGTCAACGCTCGGTGTCACTTTTCCTCTGCGAGTTACTTTAAAATATTTACGACTGGAAGTTGGGAAGAAAAATTCGAGTCCCGCAAATTTATAGTTCGCAGATAGAGCTGAAAGTTGGGCATTACCCAGCGCCCTCTCGCGGGTGTTTGTGTTTTATGAAGTGGTGTTGTTCGAGTTTTCGGGTTGATTTGTAATCGATACGTTGGGGTTTGATTAATCGCTCCGTTTTCAGTGGGTTGTTTTGTTTTTGGACTGTTCCGGGGGCAATATGGGTGAAGCCGTTTATGGCACGTTTTTGGGAATACGTTTCAAGCTTTTTGATGCTGGTTTGAAATGGTTCGACGTACACGGTTTACCTAGGACTTTTAAAATTTTTTTTTTTGTGTTTTTGGACTGTATGTAGGTAAAAAATCAGGCCAAATTTTTATGTCTTTGTTCAAAATTGCAATATTTTTTTAAAATTTATATCGGCGCAGACACTTTGCGTTCTGATAAATAAAAAATACAATAAGCATAATAAAAAATACATATACGTCAAAGCGCGTAAAGGTCCAGAACGCCTATCTTACCAGAGACAAAATGGGTTAAACATTTATCATTAACCTGGGAAGTATGTCACGAATGTCAAACCGCATTATTGACAAGACATTGCCCCCACTTACAAGTAAATTAATAACTTGACCCACATACCCCCACTCTAAGCCAGAGGTTGGGCGATGCCTAAAACGTGGGCCAAAAAAATGTCCCGAAGCTCCCAGATCCCATATTCCGCATATTATATCCCAATTATGATTTTATTTGGAGGGCCGACCTCTCCGTCCACTCGTGGGTAAATAGCTTAGTAAGGGAATGGTTCGCATTCGTAATTTAATTTGTAGGCTCTTAATGCCTTTTAGTTGGGCTGGGCAAGCCGGAAACTTTGGAAGCATCGAGAAACAGCCCTTGTTATGTTTTAAAGAGTTTACCGTCCGAACCACAAGGGAAGCATTGTTTGATTGCCTCTCGGTGGATGCCTTTCAGTTTTAGGGTTACGTATCTTACAAGGTAAATAAAAGATAATATTAGACTTTGCTGTATCTCATAAACCAAATTTTACAGTGTACTGTTGGTCTATCGTAGTTTGTACAAAATAAGGATGTTCATTGTATATAAAATTGAAGAAAAGAACCAATTCTAAGAACAGTGAAGGTTTAAAATATCTCAAAGGAACTCGTGAAAAACTTGTTTCAAAAACTAAGTCGAAAAGACCGTCCAGTGACGGGACTCGTACAAAAACTACTCCCCGTAAGCACCATTCCGTGAGTCGCGCGAATTACTCAAACATTAGCGCCTCGGAAACATTGTATCAGACACCCATTGCCCATAAACCTTATCCATACGCAATACAGCTTATAATGCAACAAAAAACGCGAGCCTAAGTAGCTTGTATTCCGTGAGACGTTCCCATCATGAGATTCCCACTTATAATTTATTAACAGGTCATAAGTGCTAAAATGCGTTCATTTATAAGTCCAGTAGGTACACGGTGCGATGAATTTTTGTCCAATTTTCGACCTTATTTGCGAAGCTGTAGAAACTCTGGTACAGTTGTGAACATGTTGGCGGGTTTATAAATAATTCAACGTATCTGGGTGCCTCGCTGTTTCCTCTCGAGTAAGGGAATTCGATTGAGAGTCACCTTTTATTTTTGTTCGTGCAGAAAATAAAAATAATTGAGCCGGTCTTGTTGAGGAGACCGCTGTTCCAAGGAATCCGCTCGTGTTTCTAGTTTGAATGTTACCTACGAATAAAAGACACGTAAAATAGGACTATAATATTATATTAGTATCAAACATCACATCTGATTCCGGGCTGAGTAGCTTTAAGCTCTTTTGTTCAGAATTAAATCTGTATCATTCGTTCAGATTAGAATTGAATTGTCCCATTTATATACAAATTACGGTTGACTGGTTACAGGTTAGATTACATCATAAAAATACGTCAACTCATACGTCAAACTCAAAAGAATCAGATTAAACTTTATAATCTCAGAGCGAGTTGCGTCCAAATTGAATTATTTATCAAACGAGCTGATATTAAATGGTTTATAGACGATAAAGTGAGGAATTATTATTCCCATGTTAATGGCGCCGATAAATCTTGGGTATTACAGTTTTGGAAGACACAATGTTGCTCAAATGTGTAATTTAGAAGATGACTCTTATGCATATGGGATAGTAAATTCCTTAGAAAGTTACGTCGAAGAGTCTTAAATTATCTTCGAGGAGTGTTTAGAAGCGTTAAAGTTAATATTTAACAATTTCTTATGACTACTCTGTATATTCTCACATAGTAAGTAAAACATTTTACTTGTATGATTAACTCAAAAATTTCTGTTAATTCTCACATAGTAAGTTTTTTTTCTTATTTAACAGAAAAATATAATGATTGTCATAATATGATATTGATTCAATGGCTTGGGATTTGCAGGCTTTACTTTTTTGGGGACTCTTTAACCCTAACTTTTTTTTCAGCTAGAGCTAATTGCTTTGAGAAAAATAATTTAGACGACTATCCAACTACCATTCTTCATATTTAGTCATGGATATCTCGTTCAACGCTATACGGCACCCATTCCTTGCACATTCACGCCTACCGCTTATGCGCCCGAGACGTCGCCCCATCAAATATTCCTCTAGCTCGTAAGTTGCTCTTCTCAGCCACTCTTGGCCACTTAAACGTCGAAACAGTTGATAAAGGTCATCCGGTATCATTTATTATTTGAGTGCGCGGTGCCGTTCACATAAATTTCTTATCGATCATCCGTTGAATTAATGATGGAAGTTACCAAGGAAAGGACACAGACACCGTTGAATTCTCAATGGATGTTTTCTTTGGTGTTATAATGCAGTTGTCTCTGGTTATAACTTTCTTCTTTTCTGTTTGACGCGTATAGGTATTTTTTTAATTATAGAAGATTCTAAGTTACGCTTTTTTTTGCAATTATCTGTTGTTTTGCAGTTATGAGCAAAGCTTCAATTCTGTCCAAAACAGTTTTTATGTCTGAAATTATGTGTCTAGTTATATATTTAACTTCATTAACTTTATATTTCATGAGCCTACTTGACTAGGGCGATCGATTCCATGTACTTATATATTTCACAGCTAATTTTGCTATTATGTTTTACAGTTTAATTATATTTACGCTGCACCAATTCAAAATTTCCACTGCAAACCATATGCAAATACTACAGGTATTGTAAAAGAGAGTTTTTTATACGTTTCATCTTCAAATTTCGAGTTGATTTGTTATTCAAAAGTCCGTTTCATTAAAAGTGACACATAATTATGAGGTTTTAAGTAGCAACGACGATACCCAAAACTCGCAATCAAAACTTACATTTCCCTAATCCAGCGCAATGTAACCATACATCTGAAGTATTTTTGAGGAATGCAACGTTCAGGAATGGCTCGGGAAAGTTGCACAAGTGAAGTAGTTAGAACATTGGCTATCAGATGTGTACCTAGGAACCTTGCAAACAGCCACTTTGGCCTGCAACTCTGTCTGGCAACGTTAGCTACTTAATTTCTTCTACAGTGTTTTACACAACTGGAAACACTGTGCAGTAAAGGAGAACAAAGATAGAGTTACGATTGAGCAATTATATTGCGAGTGTTATTTATTGCACAAAATAGTAAAAAAATGGAGTAACAGACACAGTTAGAATTATATCTCTTTTTAGGGTTCTTTACCTAAAAGGTAAAAACGGGACCCTATTATTAAGCCTCCGCCGTCTGTCTATCTTCCTGTCAATCTGTCCGTCTCCAAGCTGTATCTCATAAACCGTGATAGAGCAGCTTGAAAGCTGAAATTTTCACAAACGACGTATTTCCAATGCCGCTATAATAATAATAAAAAAAATATAAAATATTAAAGGGATACCCATACAATAATCGTGTTTTTTTTTACATAATTGGTACGGAACCCTTCGTGTGCGGGTCCGATTTACACTTGACCGTTTATTTTATATTTCAACGTCCAGAATGCTTCACACCACTTGATGGTAAGCGGCTATGTAGTTAACATTATGCGGTTGACAAGCATCAAAACCTTTTATTAAGCTAGTCGCCTTCATCCTGGAGGCTAATTCTTTTCTTATCCATGACAAGAGAGTAAAATTAATTCAGCCCTAACTTAAGATTCAGAATCAGATCCAACCGAGCTGATATGCGTGGTAGCTGAAAAATAACACAAAAATGACGACAAATCGAACACAATCATTAGCGAACCGAATAACGATGTTAATTCGCGTTCCAACATGAAAACGCCAATGCTCGTACATTTTGCGGAGCATAAATATCAACGCGCTTACTCTTATTAAATTTTACGAAGATTAACGTTAACGACACGGCTAATGAGGGAATTAAAACGTGTCAGTTGCACCGAACCGGATCCGTATTAAGCATAGTCGTTTGTGTCCGAATGGAGTTTCGGTTTCGGCGAAAATATCGTTTTTCTACCGTTTTTTAGCACGATTGCCGAATGAAAAATTTTGCGCCGGAACTTGCATTATGCTTTTGTAATGCATTATATTGCGAGTAATCCGTTAATCTTTAGACGTTACTTAAGATTCAGTTTCACTAAGAAACGTCTTAGTAATGTTGAGTCTAATTAAGCAATTGCTTATATAATTCTCGATAAGTGTACAAAATAACACTGTAGAATGCTGAAAAGCTTATCGAGTTCCAATGGGGAACTATATAAATAACTTTTTTTCCACTGTCGTTTTAAGTTTTATGAAGTAAACTGTCAAGGTGTAACAATATGTTTATTTATTCACTGACTAACTAAGTCTCCTAAGTTTCCATAATAACGAACTTTGATTTCGGTTTCAGCATCGGCTAAAAAACTTATATTCATTCAGACACTAATTCCCATTCATTACCGTCAGCTCTATGTGAGGGCACGTCCAAAAACATGGACTCGTTTTGTAAGCTTTATGTCAATACTATAAATACCTGCTAATGTGAACATTGCGCGGCGAGCAAATTTAATCGGATTCCGAACGTGATTGTTAATACTTTTGCGGGTTGTAAACAGACAATGCATTATGACCAGAACTTCATTTTATGATAACATTATTTTGCGTAGATTATATGTCAGTCGGTATATAATCGCCATATTAAAAGGACATGGAATTGTATTGAGGGTATTTTAGAAAACTGTTCTCTAATCGTTCGGATGTTAACTTCAAAAGACTTGTTGGACATTGGGATATTAAAACACGAATATAAAATACCGTAACGATTTCAAATTTGTAGTGTTCGCGCAAATAATTGACAATACAATATAAAAAAAAAATACCGTCTTCAACTAAATGCCAGGCATAGTTATCATTTGAATAATTAATGTTACGGCCATTTTTCATAGTAACGCACACTTTTTGATTCTGTCACATCTCGACCCCAACAAAATACCCCGTCCCAATTCTTACTTAATTTAAGTCATTCTACAAAGTAACAAAAGCCATTTTACAATCCGCCGATGATAAATGGAAACGGAACAAAGATAAATAAAACGGTGGAACATCGGAACGCGGCGGAGTGACGGTCGGGAACGTTTACGGAACTAACCAGACCGGTGGGACTTAGGGTTGCTGGATGGAACAAGTTCAGATGGAACTGTTATGGTGCGAATGAGCCGTGAAAGAAATTTTAAGGTGACGGGATAGGGTAGCACAGTCAATGTTGATAAGAATAGCTGATTAAAAGTGAGCGTTCACACGTATCTCATAATATAACGTCGTTCAAATGAGGTATAAGATTTTTATAAAACAAAAAGTTTATATTTGCTACAGAAGAACAGATAAATAGTACAAACATAGTACATATAGAATGAAAAGTATTATAAATATACATACATTTATAAGCTAAAGGTTCCCAAACTAGATTTGGCCTAGTTAGATTGATATTATAATTATTGTCATAGAGGTAACACAATTAGTGAAAATTATACTTTTAACTGTCACAAAACTTAAAATACGGCCTTGCAACAGACAGGCAGACAGCCAAGTGTTTGTAAAAGGGTCTTGTTATACTCTTTACATACCCAAATCCCTAAATTAGTTTAGGATCATCCATTCTTTCCTTTACATATCCTACCTGACCAACACGGTTACTCATGAAGAAAACGTGAGTAAAATCGGCTTGACGTCAATTTAGTAAATCTGTTAAACCGCTCTATTTGCGGACAATTAAGAAATCACGTGTGCGCACGTAAACAATCCACTCGCATGTCTATACTGAATGTTTACATTACTCTACACCGTGCCCATCGAAATGCCTTATCTAGTAAACGTTTTACCGGCAAGGACCCTCGTTATAGCCACGTAAATTAATCAACTGAGACAGGGGTTCCGGAGCGGGCACCCCCGCGACACTCTTTGGGATTATGAAACAACTGTAGGTACATGATCGTGTCATCTTAGGTGGGTTGGCAAGGATGTTGTGTTTTGAAGGGACTCTTAAAAATGTGCCTTTAGTTGGAAACTTTAGTATAAGCAATTTGGAATCTTGAGATCGGCTGCCAGGGTCGAATTTGGTCAGACATTTATTTTCCTTTCTTGCAACGGAGTATGAGAAAAAAAACAAGACAGCTTCCTTAAAATTTCTTGTTTTCGTGTATAATACTAGTAAAATCTACTAGTGCGTGTAGAATTGATACAAAATAATATTGTGCGAACAGATACTTCCATTTGTACTAGATTAATAGGTTGCATTTCAAAGTATTAATGTTAGTTATAGCGTAATTTCAGTGTCATTATTTAAATACTTAAATTTATCTTCGCCCAAATTTGTAGGGCTTGAAATAGAACTGAGCTGCATTGCAGTAGTTCTTGTATAGTTTATTGAAACCAATGTATATGGTCTATTGTGCCCGTCGACCTCATATTTGGATCTCACTACCGCTCACCATCAGGTGGAGTGAGGTCATCTTGTTAGCCTATTATAAAAAAAAATGTTCCGATCTAACCCTCAAACCGTAGCTCATCCAGCGATCACTACAACCTCCGCAGAGGTGGCGCAGGGCACCCGTGTCGGGCACGTAAATTAATCAACAACGGAGGCGGACGACGCTTCTTAACGATGGCTTAATGAAAATTGCGGAACAATAGCGCCCGCAGTTAATCGCCGCTTCGGGGGCCGGAGTAATCTCCATTTTTAAAGTCGGCTCGTGACTGCGTTAGCGTTTGATTACTTCCGCAGTGAGGCCGTGACTGCTCTCGCGATTGAGCAACAACGAAACGATCTTAAACTGTTTGTCCAAGATGTAGATACAACTTCTACAAAGTTCATTATCTTCTACTTTCCTGCGGACTTCTAGAATTGTCCTTAAGGCAGTTTTGATGTAATTAGGCTGAAATACGATACGATACGTTTTTATAGTTATAAAAGACTAGCAATTACATATACATAAAATCAAGCCTTTTCCTAGCGAGGTAAGCAGCGATCACTTCCTACTATGTGCTACGATCCTGGCACACCATCACACCACTATTGTCAATAAATATTTCAAAATTAAATTTTAATTATTCGAGTTTTTTTTGAGTTAGCATACATTTATTTAATAGCCACCGAAATCCAGTGAAAGCTGAGTTAATAGTTGGTTAATTAAATGATATTGTGTTTCCATATCGCACTGTGCGTCTTCAAAAATATATATTTACCGAAATTCTACGCAACATACTACTAATATAGCTGAGGACACTCTCTCATTACAACCAATTTGCAAGATACAAGTACATATAATTAGCGTGCCTACCTTCAATTAGAGAATATGAATAGAGATATATCGCATTTCGCGATATCAGAGCCGAGACAGCAATATAACTGCTCAATTAGGCGTTCAACTATTATTATCCTAATTAGACAGCAGGATTACAACATAATATATAATTTGATTAGCTATGACTGATTGTTATGTTGTCCTCAAACTTTCGTACATGATATTATGTGTAGCTATAATTGTTTTCAGAAATCCTGTCGATAAGTTACGTAGTGCAGATAAATACTATTTTTCGACGTTTAGTATAAAAAACCCTCAATTTACACTTCTACCACAAAAAGATTGTTTTAACCACAAAAATAGATAATTAACATTTACACGACACGTACTACTTTTAAGAATAGACTGTAAATAATGCTTGACAGGATATTAAGAGGCGACATTATCTGTTCTTGAAACGAAAATTACTAAAAAGCAATAAGGAAGTGCTTTCCGAAGCAATATCGCATTTGTATACATAATTTTGATAGTAATTAGATGACAGTCAAAATGCCATACCTAGGTTTCAAACCTTAGACTAATCACAGTATATACTTTTGACATGAAAGACTTAGGTATATTAAAGCGTTTGTAGATGTATTTCTAATTTTATGGTTCTCTTGTCCACAGATTACGAAGGTATCATAGCAATGAGTTCCAAGTAAAATATTGTACATTTTATTCAAATTTCTATATTAACAATTTCTCCATCCGTACTTTATATTTTCACGCAAATTTTTTCATAAAATTATCATTTGTTATTAGATTGATGTCAAACATTAGTAAACCATCTGTAATGCATGTAGTGTAGGATTCATTTCCATAAACATTTAATAAGAACAGGTTTTGATCCATAGATAGTCTTAGAAATCTATTTCCCTTCATTTCTGTAGTTATCTATTTTGATCTTCTCTAGCACGTAGATAGATGGATAGACATATTTATTCGTTATTGCACAAAAAACGTCATTTACAGGGCTGGAGTTATGAATAATAAAAATCTATGCCATCTTATTGCTACGAGTATAAGCGATATCTTCCAAAAACCTACAAGAGTAGATAAAAATACATTTTAAGGATTGGGTAAAAAAATTTAAGGCATTTCAAGATACATTATCCTATCTTATATTTCATCTTTATTAATCTTGCAAAGCTTTTGACCAATCTATAATCAAAATGTATATAATAAAATTCATTCAATGAAACAAATATCAAATTGATGAATAAACATCTAACATCGTAGCATTATAGCTCACACATACACTCTACTCAGCGAGTAGAATCTATTGAGCCGTTATGAATGAACGAATTAATGAATGATGAAAATTGTAAATCATTCACTCCAAATAACCTACTGAACTTTTCCAGCGTCTTCCCGATGCCGTCATAATTAGCCCGCTCCTTTCACGTGAACTCACTTCCAAATTGCTTGTAGGTAGCTTTAGACTGGTGAAGTGAAAATTTCAATGTTCACTTGATTCCTTTAATTAGCCTCGCTGTGTTCGCTCCATCGTGCTACACTGAATAGCCAATTACATTGATAATATAATTGGAGGTCTCACAGGTGTCTTGGCGACAAAGACGGTGGGGTGGGGGGAGGGGGGAATATGAAGGTATGCAGTTCGATGCAAGTGCTTGAATTAATTGCAATCGAAGTTCTGCATGGTGAACTTTGCGACGATTAAGATGATGTGGCTCTATGTGGAATATGACTAATACATGGTGGTATGAAAACTTTAGGCGGATGGTATTGCATATGAAAAAAACATGTCTGACTAACCGAGTTTTACAAAGCATCTCTACGCATTTCATTCTTTTATTTTAATGTAGGTTAGTATTTTCAAGTCGTAGGTAATGCAATTTCTGTTTAGTCTTCCAAATCGGCCTATTGTGATACAAGATCTTTGTTCAATCATAAGCTAATTGTTTTACTGACTCCGCCGTTTGCTCATACCTTAGAAGGCGTTGTCAACTCGCTTATTGAAATCCTACAATCTTGAGTAGGTATGTATATGCCTGCCTTTTTGTTTGTATAATTTATGGCATTCATAAATTGGTGTTCTGTCTAGGTTACTTTTTTATAGAAAAAATATACCTCTATTTAAATTTTAAGGACAGTAAATAATAATCTTACCAACTTTACAATAACATTCGTCGTCATTACCTCAATCCGAGTAGTTCAAATGTTTCCAATAACCTTAACCTGTTTACAATCTAATCGCCTTCTTTTTAAAAGACTAGCCTGTTTAAAGCCTAAATGAGGTTGCAGTTGCAGCGGACCGCTTTAAATTGCCATTGACAAGCATAAAGCTGTGTGACCTGTGTCCGTGGTCGCGGCGGGCTTAATGAATGGCGGAGAATAAATGCGGTTTGCCGTGTCCCGGTGTCATTGTCAGTTAGACGTGTGTTTGTGTCGCGACTTCGTTCGCGTGAAGTTGTATTTATAGGGAAAAACCATTACTATCTTAAAGTGCAGTCGGTTTTAAGGTAGCCTATGTTCTTTGTAGTCTGGGGACTTTTTGTGTACCAAATTTGCTTTGAATTGTATCATTTGTTTTGGCGTGAAAGTGCAATATGCGTAAGAGTAGCAAGGCAGCTTAAATTGATATCCTTGAAGGATTTAAAAGCTTCAATTTGTTTCCTGTCGTAGTAAATTGACCATTCAAGTTTTCATGATCTAGGATAGCAGTGTTTTTTTTTTGTTAATAGCATAAAACATTACTCCCTTAAACACATTTTATCTTCCCCATACTAACCGTATATGGTTAAGAAGTACGAGTAACATAAACAAAGAAATAGGCTTCTATACTAGAATCCGTAATTCGACGGAGCGGTTTGACAACTCAAATCGCATTATGTTGCCAGATTCAGCCTAGTGTTGTTTGCGTCGATAATTTGTGATCCGATTCGATCTAAATAAATAATCGATTTATTTTTTTCGAGTTTCATAATTAAAACGGGAATAAAAAAAATTATGTAGATGTGCAAGCCCCATGTCGTAAATGGGCTCAAGCGAAAGGGCATGTGGCAAGACACAACGAAAAATTGAAAATGTTGGAAGTAAAACAATTATTTTATGACGGGCTTAACACAATTACACCAGAAAGGTGGTAGAAATGCGTTAGCCATGTATTAGAAAAAGAAAATAAAATGAAGGATTCTGGTTCCTGCGATACAGGCCTAGAGTCCAGTGCAGTGGCCGTTGCCTAAATGTGTAATATTGTTAGTTTAAGATGTCTGAGAGTTAATTTAGTTTGTAAGTCTTTAAATGTATAAACTAACATTCCTTTCATTAATAAAATAAATATTATTATTATTAGATCACCAAATAAATTCTGTATCTGTGATAGATTTATTACCAATCTAAATAACGATGATGAAAGCGAAAGTGATGATTCTGAATAAATTACTGATGAAACAAATATACCGTTTTATTTAGAACTCTTATAATAATTGTTCATTGTAATTTCGTCGTATACCTATCTAATAAAACCGCCCGGTTTTCACTTTTGAAACATCACTGAATAAAGTTTCCTGCCTGCATAAAACTACAATGATCTTGCGTTATTCCACCAATTAGGGCATAAATTCCAACATTTTTAAACAATAACTCTGAAAATTTAAAACATGGCTTAAAATTAATAAAATTACGAAGTTTTTTTTCACTCTCCAGTAAAGTTCAACGATTTTATACTTAGACCGAATATTTCTGTCGATAAATAAATTACCATTTACCTCATCACTATTTTATTTTTCCTACACATAGTAACACTCTAACTGTCAAACTACTCCGTCGAATTATGGATTCTAGTATAGATCTTAACCGAAAGGGAACTATAAAAAGTCTCAGGCCCGATATAAATATAGTAAAAAGATGAAATC
This sequence comes from Maruca vitrata, assembly GCA_039566165.1. Lineage (NCBI taxonomy): Eukaryota > Metazoa > Arthropoda > Insecta > Lepidoptera > Crambidae > Maruca > Maruca vitrata. The sequence continues at coordinate 16,198,950 of CM076914.1, read as the reverse complement.
TGTTCAGTAGTTATTGGCGTGAAAGCTATTATAAGCAAACAAATTACTTTTACAATTAGCAATTCAATTACAAGTAAGTTAGTACGCGTTTATAATAGTAAATACTCTCCGCAAATTCGTAGTGACGTGTGTGAGGTGTAATTTAATGAATAGCTGCGAATTAATTCGCTCGCCCACCTCGGCTCCGCGGCTGTCACTGTCAGGCCTGGCTTCGACAGCATCCGAGCTGAGCGTATTCCGAATCTGACGATATCCCGACAACTGGCGGTCAGGCGTTTCGGAATTGTGTGTAGTGTAGGTTGCTACGCCGTAGCTTGCTACACCGAAGCTAGCTACGTCGTAGATCGGTGACGTTTGTGAAATTATTTTGTTCGTCTGTTATTTGAAAGTTTATTTTAAATTTCGATTGTGTTTTGAAAATTTTATAAGATGTCGATATGCGTTAAGAAAGAATAACAAACGTATGACATTTTATTTTTGTAAAGTAAAAAAGTGTTTGTCAATTAATATGCGAGACAAAATTAAGGAACGAGATTCTTTCTTTTGTGAAATATGTCAATATTTTATAGAATTTAATTATTATGCCAATATTTTATATAATTTCATTATTATGACAAGTTTTCAAAACTAGGTGGGATAAAAATACTATACTTACGCAGGTAAAGCTATCTTGTTAAGATTTACAAATTAAGAAGTCTAAAGTAACTTTTTGCACCTCATGATCAATTAGCATAATTGACGTACTAAGAATTTGAAAATGTAAGTACACCTGTTCATAATAATTACCACCTCAAAATGCGGTACTCACAACATAACTCGCTAAGGCTTCCTTTCATAAAGATAATATAATCCTCAAATAAGTAGCCCGCAAAAATGCGAGCGCTAGACATCTAAATAAAGCGTCACAAAAAAAATAAGCCGACAAAGTGGCGGGAAAACGCGCCACGAAATTCGTCCTGAAACCGCGGACTACTTAAAACGCTGAAACAGCTTTCTATTCATTAACATAACACTCGTATCCAACCTTTTTGAATAGTGTCGCAAGAGAGACGTCATAAGACACCTTTTTGCTCCGCCAAAGCGATTCAGGCTCTCATCAAACGCTTATCAGATTAGTGGCCCGAAATTGTGGTAAATAACTGGGGTGCGGGAGGGTCGAAGGAGGGTGGGGGGGGGGCACACAATGACATTAGAAACTGGTATTTTCCGGTTCGACGCCGTTCGGTTACACGCAGTAATTTGACACAAATAAGGACAGATGATTTGTGGATTCTTTTTGTGAATCTCGTTGCGATTGATGGGAATAGGATGTTCGTTCGTGTTTGGATGCGTTTTTATGCTGTGTGGTTGATGTATTTGTCTGTGGATGGATTTCACGTTCATCCAATTACTTCAATATGCTTTCTTTATATAAAGTGAACGTATCTACAATATTCTTTGCGGAGCCATTTATTCAAGAGCATTTTTTTTAAGAAATTACTCAGCCGGATTTAGGAAGGTGGTCGTGTTAAAACTCCTAAATATAGTCGTGTTGTGGTCAGTGGTTTATGATTCCGATGATAGGAAACCACTTTAAGCCCTTGGTCTAGCAACTAAACTCTTACTGATCAAGTCAAATTACCGTCTCACCGAACTGTCAAAATAAAGGAACTGAGTATTTGCACCTGTATTTGTACACTTGTGAACTACAATAGTATTAGGTATGTCCTACGCTGTTGGGTGATTCTATAACGCAATTACTTCGACTGATGATTATTGTCAAAATCAGTTAGATAACATTATTACACATGCTACCCTTATTTCAAAGCTACTCCCTCAACTGAATATTAGTTGACGATTTGAATAGACGATTTGTCACAAACTTGGTCGTTTGGCAAATTAATTGCATTATCGAACCGGCTAAAACCGGATCAGAGTGGACGCAATTATGAGTATTGGTCGAAACCGCGTCCCGCTATCGAACTGATGAGAGTTTCGACCACTCTCATTATGGTTTAATGGGACATCCGTTAATCATGTGACTTAGGTAATGAAAATTACAGAATGAGATTATAAAGTATACTATACAGGCTTGTTATGAACCATGATATGTATACGTATCTTACGTATAGGCACCGAGTTTAATTTATTTATTTTTACCGAGTAAAATTAAATTAATTTATTGTCAAGTAAAGTTTCTTTTATTAGTTTCTTGGTTTTAGACTTTCGCGTTCCATTACACTAAATATTAGTCTTTTATGGGTCTACACGCGTTCAAACCCATAACGCGTGTAGACCCATAAAAGACTAATATTTAGTTTCTTGGTTACAAAATTATGCACTTTAAATATTTTTCTTGTATAGGTATCATTTGTGAGATCTCAATAAAACATGAAATATCTTAAATTGTTAACAGCAAACTTTTAAATTAACATGAAATTAACGATAATGTTAATTTATTTTATAAAATATTTTTGATTACATAAGTTTACCTTATCAAAATTTGACCAAATCAAACCAAATGTTAGACAGACAAAACGGTAAATACATGTCTGAGATGGAGGAACGGGTCGCCATGTAATTTTCACTCAGAGCGTGGTAGAAACTGTAAACAGAACTGGCTAAATCCTCTCAATAATAAAAATCATTATCACCCCAAAAAGCCGGGCTATCAATCTCGCAACTGAGAAACAACTCATCCAGCTAAAATGCGCAGAACAATTAGACACATGTACGAGTTAATGATGGCAACGCTTCACGAAAGCGCTTTAACCGCTGCAATAAAAACTTGTAAGCTATTATTATGGTAATAAGCGAGGACAGGGTTGCTGACTGAGACTGATTTGTTGATGTTGGCTTGATGAGATTGATGGTTGTTCTTATTGGTGCACATATTGTACTATATTTTCCATTTGGTCGTCTGCGATGGTAACTTTTTAGATTAATAATACGTACAGTCAAACATAAAACATTCTTCATTTTTTTATGTCAGTTAAAATTTGTGCTCTTATTATTATTATTCTAATATTTGCTTGTACTCAATCTCTCTTAATCCGCAATATTAGTTTGACTTCTTGAATATATTTCAGTTTGCAGACAACGTTACATTATTAATCAGAACTAACTTACTTTCACGTAAGACTCGGGCTTACAAATACGGTTTAAAATATTTTGCAATTAAAGTGTCATTTTTTGTTCAGAACGTAGAACGTAGAGTATGTACTTAATAATAATTTTAAACATTTCAAAATCAAAGTTTTATCCTAAGGTGTGGGCTCCTCGCACAAATATTTAACTTTAGTACCTTCTTCTGAATCATAACAATAATAATTTTCCCTTAATACCACCAAGAAAAAATAACCAGACACAAGCAATCAAGCTACCGGCCAACGCTCCCCAGTCCACGATAATTCCGAATTTGGACGCTAAATCGTCAATTTATTAGTCCCTGAGCATTTGAATCGCAAAAATAAGGCGGCTCGCTCAATCCGGCTAATGTTGCATGAAGCGTATCAATAATCGTGGGCACCCTCATAAATTTGCGTTGCGAACCTTTATCCCTTGCAACAATATGTTGTATGATCGATTGGCCTCTGATAACGTGCAACTTGTTCTCACCCGACTTTATCATGTTTTATTTATGGTTTCGCGTTGTAGTGCAATTTCAGTTTTGGGCGGTTTGAATGAATGTTGGGGACTTACGATATTCTCTTAGTCCTATTTTTGTGAATAGGGAAACCGTGCAGACTTTTGAAGGAATTTCTAACGATATATTTCCTGACATCGAGCAAGTAAGAAAAGCACAATGAATACTTTTTGAGGACTGAAGATATTGTCTTGATCTTGGTTTTGCTGTGAAACCGTTAAATCACCCAGTTACTTAAGATATTTTCTAATCTTATTTAAAAGCTTTTTTCGTGACAGTAAAGCAATCTCTGCCAGTACCTACAATTTAAGATAACTGCCGCCACCATATTCGTGACACACCGAGAAGAATAACGAAGATTCAAACTTCGGAACAACCACTAGGTTGTTAAAGTTAGTCAATTACTAATTTGAACACCCTTCTTTTGCTGCCAACAGACGACCGAGTTAGTAAAGTGAAGTGAAACATAAATCCTTTAAATACAAATTCAAAGATAATAAGGAGAGCGCAGGCAAACATTCTGACAATCTTCCACGTTAAAGAAGGCGGAGGCATCAAAAACCCCGCTGCCTTGTTTGCGTCTGAAAGTTGCTAACTTTCCAAAACTTCCGCTGCAGTTAATGTTTTACCTTCTCGGCTTACGTTAGTTATGGGCAGGTACTAATGGACCTAATAGGGTTTAGATTACCTGCGCCGATGATAACGGCTGGCCGTTGAATGCGAATCGAAGCCAGTTGGATTCAGTGGGCTCGCAAAAGTGGACCTCTCCGTTTAGAACTCGAATCAGTTGGCTTGATATAGTAGTAGTGATGTGGGGAGCTTTTGGATATAACGTTAAGTACTTAGATATTTACAATATCACATTTCTTTATCAGGTTCAGAATTGTTGTGTACTGTGGAACTGATTCAAGTTTAAATATCAATTTTCTTGTTGAAGAGCTCTGCTCAATAACTTAACTTCGAATTGAAAGGGGATTGAATGTATGTCACATAATTAGTACATTGGAAAATAAAGGTGTTGGTTTGATTTAGGAAGTTGTACATTAGGTGTACAAAGTTCAACGATTACACTAAAGACTACAAATACCCATTCTCCACTTTTGAGGTGTTTGTTTTTGTCACTTACATTTGCATCGCATCACTAAGCAATTCAAATCGTCGCACCGGCAAACGATTTCGCATTAAAATTTATTTCTCGCCGAGTGGACTCACCAGGCCGAGTTATGGTCAACGGGCGAACGGGCACCAAGGATCTGATTCATAAAGTCGGACGAATAGTTTATCGAGGAGTTTAGGAATGAGGTTTTAGTATTATCTTGTGGAATGCCGTACTTAATATTTTTTTTTAATTTATGCAAATGTTAGAGATTTATGTAAGAATTTGATCTATCCTAGTGTAGAGCATCGTTGGTCATTTGATGTCAGACTAGCAATGGATAGGAGATAATTAAAAGTAATAATGTTGAAAAATATGTTTTTCTCTGAAACGTCAAAAAGTTAGCTTTTTGTACTCAGTTGGGCTTAATATGTATTTAAATAATGTATAACATTTTAGCACTAAAATCCCAGACTTTGTGTAGTACTAACCAAAAATCAGGACATGGTCAATCTTCCTGCATTGTTATGTAAGCTGATGTTCTAAATACGACTGCTCATGAAATGGGGGTTGTTAGTTCGCATATCAGGTAAAGGGGAGCAATATACAGGATTAATATAAACATAAAAATCAGAAAACTGAAAAACAACATGGTATATATCCCGGACAATATACACATCGTATCCTCAATTCCACTATAACATAACATAACACCTTACCTTAACTAAACTTTGTCAAGTTATACGTCACCGAGCGTCACTCTGACGCATGCCGTGCGCGAACTCAGCATTGTTAGTCCAATATTCGGCCAGTGGCAACCATTAAATACAGATTTATGCCTGCTGCGGATATCTCTCGCGCGGCCCGCCTAATGACCGACTAAATTGAGATAATTTCACAGCGGAGTTGCTAATAAGCTCGGGAGGTCAGTGCATGCCCAGATTAGAAATTAAATTGCTTGAATTATGTACCTCGTAAATATTAATAAGCGCTAGCTTTGGTAGGTGTGAACCGGAAATGGTGGGATTATGGTAATCGCTATTCTTTGGAGTCATCGGTTCGGGTGAGTGTGCGAAATTTCTTCACACTATTAATCCTTTTATTTATTTCTCTATCATGGAGCTGCAATCGACTTTCTGGTTTCCGAATCAATATCGAGCACAAATGATAGTTTAAAATAAAAAAAAGGTCAGAGCTTTCTAACAATTTAAAGTATAAGCAATCGGAATAACATGTATTATTAGGAGTAGAGATTTCAGTTCAATGACCTAGGCATTTTACTTTTTAATAAACACTGTTTCAAGCGAAATAAAACATCAACGTCTTACGATAATAACAAAATTTGAATAAAACTATAAAGACGTTTCGAAATGCACACCAATAAAAATGAACGAGCTCCTATCTGTTTCGTACACAATATTCGCTATTAAAATGCAAGCATTGATGCTTCTGCACTTCTATGCAATAAGAATTCATACGTCTATACTGCCAAAGCCATTCAAATCCCTGCGTAGTTTATACGCGCTATATAAAACTCTTCGCCGGCAAACAAATAAAGTTGTTTGTTATATTTTTGAGCCAAGGTCAACGGTTGTTTGTCACGGCATATTCATTCATAAACGTAAACCTTTCGTGCCAGCGTTCACGATATTGCCTTTTTAGTGTTGTTCTGTTGTTGCAAATGCAAACTCCTTGGCTGGAAACTAATTTGGAGCGTTGACAAGCCGCCTCGGGATTGGCCGGCTTCCGTCCCTGGCTTGTGGTTTGCTGAGCCGTAGGGGCTGCTGATTGGCTGATTACTGCCTAGAACAATGCAACGCTCTTGGCTGTAGCCCGCTGCATAGTTTGAATAGTTATAGTATGAGATGATGTGTCCAATTAATTTATGGAAGAACAATTAAGCATAAATATTAAATATATTAAGCATAAATTATATTTTCTTCTTTTGTCTCCGAATGAACAAACTAACAATATAAAAGTATTAAAAAATTAAAATGACTAAAAAGTAATTGTAAACATGCAAGTTTGAGGTCTTAATGAAATGTAGGTAACTATATCGTGACATTTATTTTTAACCAACATTAAATTGGGGTAAATTACCTTGGAATAAAGTGACCTGACCTGAAATTTTGATGAACAAAACCGTTCGTTCTGACAATGTTCGCATTTAATTTTATACGAGAGGGAAATATGTCGGGAGCAAATCGGATCCCCTATCGCAACATAAGTGACCGTTAGTTTTACTGTTGTTTTATTAGACCACAAAAAGGACATGTGGACGAATCCCATGAATAATATAATGGCTACCTCACGTAGATCAGCCATCTGGGAGGAACTATCAATTTAACAACAACATAAAATATGTAGTTTTGATTTAACATCGTTTTAGGACGCACAGTAATTTTTTATATGTTCACCAAAATAATATAAATTAAAACGTTTACATGAATATTATAACTTTTAAAAAAGTATTGAGTTTTTTTAAAGGTTTAACTCTGTGTTTTATCTTTTAGTTATTTTTGATTGACCCGTGACCTAACCTAACCGCATTAATTTCAAATCATACATGCTTAATGTCCATTTGTCCAAATAAAAAAATCTCCGTGTCTATTATGACCTTTTGTGTCATTAAATCGTTTCCGTTATCGAGATCTAATTATTTTAACAGAGGCTGACACAACATTATTTTTACCACATACTAGAAAATTAGTACATACATACAAATTCACTTTTTGAATTGAACTTGAAAGTTATGCTTCTATGGAGCGGTAAACCTTAACCTATTGTTATCAATTTTATTTACACACATGCCTCCTATCATCTGTGTCCAGATGGTCACAGAAGCATCTATCATCTAAGATGTGGAGCGGTGAAGACCTACCTTACCTTATAGTTATCAATACATGCCTCCTATCATCTGTGTCCATATAGACACAGAAGCACCTGTGTCCGTTGATCTAAGTTGTGGAGCGGTGACGACTTACCTAACCTTATATTTTGTACATCATTAAAACCACACACCTCCGTGTCCACACGGACACAAAAGCACCTGTGTCCGTTACCCTAGTTGTGGAGCGGTGGAGTAAGCGTGTGTAGCTTGTCTTTGTGTTGCAGGGGGCGCGGGAAGGCGGCGCGCGTAGGCGTACCCAGGTAGCGTTTGTTGTGCGTGCCCTAGGCTGTACTGTTGTCACCGTCGAATAGCGCGCGCAGTGAGCTCGTTCCATGTCGAATCTACTGAGTGCGTCCGCCATCTGTGATTTTGGTTTCTTTTTCTGAGCCGGACACACAGGTCACGCGTTTTACTCTCGCGGACACATGCGAAGTTATAAACGCATCTCACTCGTGAGTAAAACGCTTTATCTGGTTGTTCATATTTGATTTAGGGTTAAGCGCTCAAGATGACTATTAGTGTGCACTGTTACGCGTGTTTATACAATTTTCTTCTAAATTTTCGATTTTGTATAAAAATGTGTATCAGTCACACTAGAAGGTTTCCTACAGTTTTTTATTACCTTACCTGCTAATTTCTGTACTTTGTTTAATTACTGTTACTCAACTTCCTTCCGTTTTTTTTTCTATCTCTTGTATCGTTGACGCACTCACTGTGATCGTAGATTCGACCTCGAACAGACAATAACTCACTATGCACTTAGTTATCGTCGTGCTGTAAAAAACATTTTGTTTTCGTATTCATTTCGATACGTAATTAGTGTGGATTTATGTTTTGTCATTAATTTTAAACACACGTTGATTTCTGTAAAGAGCCCAATGCAACCAAAATTTGCGAGATCGTTCAAAATTTGTTTTTTTTTTGTTTGGTATTGGGTGTCGCGGTAAAGAAAGCTCAAACAGAAGTCTTAAGAGTTTATTTTTATAACAGACAAACTAATCTAAAGTTTGACCCCGAGGTTTCCGTAGTCCACAGCCCCTAACTACCCCATCATGTGTAATCACCCCTTTGATTTATGTGAAAAGTTATCTCTACGGATCCCTCTGAAATTATCACCATTGCAACATTAGTGTAATGTGCTAATTTTTTGTGTTGAACTGGGTTTGGATTTTGTTCGTTGTTCTCATTACCTAACTAAAAATGTGTGTATTATGTGTTTTATAGAGCTATCGTTGTTTGTGTCATCATTTCGGTGACAGTTGGGCGGAGTTGTGTCGAGGCGGCGGTCCCACCGTCATAGATAGGGCGCTGTTGAAAAAAAAAACATAAAATTTACTAAAGTTGCCGTTAATAAATGCCAATTCATAATTCGTTATTGTTTTTTTTTAACAAAAATTTAAAAAGTAAATAAAATAATGGCATTCATTTTAAAGGCAACGTTATGATTCGCATTCGACATACCCCATGCAATTTCATGCATTGACAACAGTAGCAACTTAGAGCGCGCGCACAGAACGCTGCGTTTGCATATGCGCGCATACCCTGGCTTAAGCGGTGTCTATTGCAGGTGACCGATTTTGCAAAAAAAATAAAAAGTCAAACTACTCTTTTTAAAAAAAATTGGATGTTCATAGGTTTTGTTATGTAATACTATATTAACAAACTCAAGCAAAATCGCTCAGTTGCTAAGCAAATAGTTTAGTAAGCGATGTCAGCCCAAAAATGTATACTGTATCTATGTATAGTAAGAAAGACTGTGACCAAACCATGCCCAGCATAGTACGAGTATGCGCGTTTGCAATAAGTCCTCGTTTGTGTGAAAAAGATAAATCTTGCGTGTTGTTAAGAAAAATGACTTACATTAAAGTTTTGCAAACACAAAAAGTGTTTTTACGAAATTACCCCTGATGTTGAGCAATATTGAGTTAAGAGTTTCCGGGCGAAGTGAATGTAATGTAAGTCATTACTCAGAAGTTGGAGGTGCCGAGGGCGGCGTTGTGTTCGCGCGCCTTAAGGAACCCCGCACTAGCGTTTTGTGAACCCCAGGTAATGTCTGTGACACACATTGACACAGCACTATCGAGATTGCGAAGATCTAGATAGAAGATATATTTCTTAGAAATCAACCAAAAATTTGGTAGAAGATGTTGAGTAAATATTACGGGCGTGTCATGCCGTCACATATAATTGTCGTGATAATGACACACGTCGTTGTGAAGTAATTAGTCTACTAAGTTCTCGTAGTTGGTCTACTAACTACTATCTGTTAGTCTTCTATCCACCACTTAGTCAGACAGTCTGTAACTGTTGGGGCATAAAAAGTTCAAGAAAATACACGTCGCGCCTATTTGTATATGTGGCAAACATAACTTTTTGTGGTTGCCACAAACCTGTGATTCGAAACGGACCTGTATACGAGTCACGTGAATTCACGTCACATGGACATTGCCAAGATCCTTAAGTCTCACAAAATACCAGTGCGGTGGGTCCCTCTTCCTCGAGGACAGCGCCCTGTCAGTACTCTGAGTTGTGTCCACAAAACGCGGTCTCTTGCAATAGCCACCGTTTACGATGCCCCCTCTTACAGGTACAGATACAGGTCTTACGCAAAATTTTATTTTATCGTATTTTGTTTTCGTTTTTTTGTCAGTTTTGTTGATGTTCACAAATTAAAGACTCTATATGCAGTGATACAAATATCTAATTTAATGTATTATTTTGATTACACAAATAAATATTACACGTTTTGTGCAAAAAAGAAATCATTTTTTGGATAGTCGATCATGATCGTTTTCTCTATTTATTTTGTGAATATCACCAAAATGGTACGTGAAAGTGTTACACTAATAAATAAACGTTTTTAACAATTTACATGACTTGAACGTTTAAGACCTGTATCTTACTAAATGTATGGTTAATAAAACATGATGTAGGGGACAATTGGCATCGATTCCGCCGCTCCACGCACCCGCCGCTTTGTGGTGTGGCTTGTGTCTCCTTCGTTGACGGACCTGTGTGACGGCCATCTTGTTTTCGCAGATCGCAAGCTGTTCGTTGGCATGCTCAGCAAACAACAGACCGAGGAGGATGTACGCCAACTGTTCACGCCGTTCGGGACAATAGAAGAGTGTTCCATTCTGAGGGGACCCGACGGTGCGAGTAAAGGTTAGTGTTCTTAAAATAATTACCGAATATAATGTTGGGGACCCCTTCTCACGTTGTGTACAAAGGTACACAACGTGAGAAGTCGTAGGACTATCATTTTTTTTTTGGACGAGAGAAAAATGATCTCAAACTGTCTAAAAGCAGTCATACAGCGTTGTATTTTCATACGCAATGCCTTGTATGCAAAGGGACTAAGTTAACGAGTTTTTTCATAAAGATTATATTATCTTGACAATTGAAAGTAACATTAATACACTTCTAAAAATATATCAAGGATGTGCTTTAAATAAGACTCATATGAAACCTGTTTAATCGGATCGCTTAATGTCCCCTGCGTAAACACGACAAAACGAAACACACCAAACCGATACAACCCTTCAACACTCGTCACGTCAAACCACTAAATAATATGACTTGCAATACCGCATATACACTTGAATGGCGTAATTGAATTAAACCCCCTATACGTGGGTATATTGATAAGGCGCCCAGAAGCGCGTAACAAATGTGGGCCTTTGCCGAATGAATTATTTACGCTGTCGCATGGACTTGCGTTTTCGCTATGCCACTCTGTTGGGTTTGCGCGAATTTCGGACCCTTATTATTGGGACCAACTGCATGGAAAATTGTGTTTATAAAAAGTTTCGTATTACCCACGGCGGTTTGGTGGTTAAGGCATGAGATGTGTTATTTGCGGGGGACCTGTAAAATTTTGCCTTTTGATTATCGGTATACTTTGACACACTTACTAATATTTCTTAGTTTTCGTAATATTTTAAAGTTTAATTAAAGGTTTTATTGCCTTTCATCGAGCTTTGACTTGTTGCAATGATATTTTGCGACTTGCCACGAGATTTTGTTGATTTAAAAACCGCGAGATATTTATTCAAAACCGACAATTTTTGTCATACTTTTACAGGTTGTTGTTATCTAAGCGCTATAACAGTGCCGTAATTTTCACACGTAGCCTAAACAGCCGATTACAGCATAAAATTAACACCTACATAAAATCGATCGAAATTACGATACAAACAACCCAATCAACATAAGTAGCAACTACATTCCGTAACAGCGCTGCAACGCGTTCAAAACAAGTTCATTTAATCTCTACCCGTTCCGCGATTAATATGCCCTGAGGCTGGGCTCCGCCGAACCCACCTATACCAAATTGAAACAGTTCGCACAGAGTAATACGTCATCCCGCGTGACGGCAGACTGCGTGTTACGCAACTTTAATTTCATTTTGTACTCGCTTCAAAATCGCCGGATTTTAATTGAGTTACGACCGTAAACTTTGATATTGCGCCGCGCGGTTTGTTGGTTACCTAAGCGCTGTCTTTATGTACACATTAAGCTTTTTACGCCCGACGCCGCTCCTCTGTCATTATTGGACAATAAAGTTATTAACTACCGAGTACAGATGTACTGAATAGCGAGGCAAATTGTTAATTTGATATAATTACAAGCGCGCGCCGGGGGCGATAAAGCCGTTTTTACGTAGACTCTTAACTATAACCGTTATAGCGTTTTCATTATAAATCGGAGTGAGGTTTTTTCTAATATTATGGAGAGGTCAAGAAAAAGAAGCTTTAATGGTAAGTGTGTTGAAAGTTTAATGCTAAGTAGCTTTGTTGAAGCCTTTTACGAGTAGGTCCGACTTAAAATAATAGATACTTTGTCTGGGGGAAAGTAACTTGATGTATTTTAATAGGCTTTGTTTTTAGAAAGCTTTTGTGTGTTAGTAAGTTAAGTTAATAATGTTGTGAAGAAAATGTGTCAGTGGATATTATGTTAAGAAATGTAGGTTTCATCAAGTGTATTAAAACACCCGCATACAAAGACACAGTATTATGCGATATTACATTATATTCGTTTTAAGTAAGTTAGCCTTATAATTATTATAATAAAAAAATCTAGTAGATGTCATAACAAAGTACAAGATCAAGCCTTTATCTTAAACAAACGACGAATATTATCAGACATTAAAATGTCTTGCAGTGTAGTAAGTATTGTATAGTGAGTATTATATTTTATATAAAAAAATTATGCCCACAATTTTATCTCAAGTTATTAGGGTAATTGTTTTATTTTATTACGACACAGGACGTTGAAAGTACGTAATTTTATCTCCAGGTACTGTAATTAAATTATAACAAAGACCATAAAAATCCATTAACATCATAATTACCCAATACGCGGGTAACGGCACCGTTCTCCTCCATAATTGACCGGGAAATTTCACAATTCGTTTTAAAAACGGCCCGATTAGACGTGTAATTCAAAAATTATCAAAAAGCACCTTCTCTACCCTAATTAGGGTAGTAATCACCTCACCTATCTCTTGCTCGCTAGGCGGAAAATCCGGGTTTATCAGACGCAAAAAATCTTATCCCCTTTAGGGAGTGTTCACCTTGTGAATGTTACATTGTCCTTTCAACGTGGGGTTTATTTAGACCGACATAAAAAGGGGTTTGCACCTACTTTTTTAAGTAAGTGAACACCTGTGAAGATAATTAATATTTTAATATTATATCTTTACGTATTAAATTAGTTTTTACCCCTATATCCTAGATAATTTAAGTTTTATATATGACAATAGCCCATACGCTCTTGTGAATGGTTTTTAATATACAGATGACAATAGTAAACGAATCCAAAACTGGAAATTCAGGATACTTTTACTTAAACCATGTGACAAGTCAAAGCATCTTTATACAGATAAATCTCAATGAACACGTCCTAAGCATTATCAAAAAATCTAAGGTTGTGTAGTCGACCAACTCGCACTTGGCCAGTTTGGTTGACTACGGCCTGAACGCCGGTGAGAGCCATCCGCTCCCCCGCAAGCCCGGTGATAGGGGTGAGAGCCATCCGCTCCCCCGCAAGCCCGGTGATGATGACAAGGCTACTCCAAGCCACCATCGTTAGTCAGTTAGGAAAAAAAAGGCCTGATTTCCCTTCATTTAGGGAAGGCCTGTGCCGTGGCAGCAGTGGGGATGTATAGACTGATGATGAAGCAATGTCAAAGCTTCCCAAACTAATATCGGTGTCTTTACAAGCAAAACCCAAAAAGAACACGCGTCTAAACGCAGCCTTACCCACTTTTATGTGGGCAGAGCGAGCCAAATCACTCGCCGTAACGAAATCCACTAACGGTCAATAAACGTCTTTTTAATTTGCAATTTTAACGTTATCTGCGGGCGTGTCAGCTGAGCGAGTATTATGGAACCGGAGTTGAGCGTGATGTTACACGATATCGATGAACTGGGTAGGTGGTAGAGGCTGTCGATCCAAGTTTAGGTGGATTTCTGAATTTAGTATACAGAGATAGTTTGGTGAACATCTGGAGTAGTTATTCAAAATAGAGTACAGTTTACACGTTTAAAATCAGGAGGGGAATCAGTCTTCCGCTCCCCCGCAAGGTCGGTAATGATAGTAGGTTTGGTAGGCCTTCATCGTAGTCATACGAAAGAATGAAAATCAAACAATAACTAGTTTTTCAAAACACAAATTTAATCTTAATTTCGTCAGCGAAAAACTTAAATGTATTGAGTTACGCAAACACAACACTAAATTAATTAAAGTTAAGAGAAATCTCAACCGCTGTGAAGTAACTTTTCTTGGTTCATTTATAAAAGAAGTGTTTTCCCGCGTCACTAATCCATCTTTTGTGATCTTGTTATAATGTAACCCCAAAACTAAGGCCATGGTAATAAAACCCCCAACATCAGACGAATGCTTTAGTCTTTAGTGTCAATATGTGAAAAAAGTAGACGCCAATGCCCACTGGCGTCCACTCCCACAGACCGTACTATAAAGATAAAGATATAACGCCCCGAAAAATGGGGCACATAATTTTTAATAGATGTCTAGCGTCGATTAACGGCTGAAAGGCTCTCAGCGCTGACGAAAATGTGGAAAACGCAGCCATCTCTGCCATAAAAATATTACGGGTTAAGTAATTACGCAATAAAATATACGCTTACAAAATATTCTTTTGAGTGGCCGTCAAGACTAGACTGATAGTGCTATGTCTGCGCCTGTTTTATAGGCGCGACAAGATATTTTGAAGTTACTGTGCTAGTGAGGTCAATAATAGTCTTCACATTTTCTTTTTAACCCTTTATAATGCCTTAGCATGATATCCCTATCATGGACACATTAGAAAACTAAAAAGGTTCGAGATATTTACCTACCATGTTGCTTTCGGCTCTGTTGCAAGTGCCATGTTCATGAGTGAACTGTAGAATTGCGGAAATAGTTTCCATTCTCCCTATATCCCGGACATTTTCAGTTTTTCATAATATCTGACTCCAAATTAAGACCAATTTCGACGTAACCATCAAGCCGTTTCGTAGGAACCCTTACCATCTCTTCCATCTTCATCATCAGCCCATATACGTCCCTCACTGCTGGGGCACAGGCCTACCCTAAACTAGATCGATATGACCTTGGTCAACCACGCTGTCCCAGTGCGGGTTGGTTGACTACCCAACCGAAGAATTTCTTCATAGTTGCGCTTCATCACGAAGTTTTCCTTCATCGTCAAAGCGAATCATCGTGCATATGAATTTCCCATCTCTATATCGGAGTTTAAAATCGATCCAACTTGCATCACCCTGGTAGGTGAGTCGGTCACGCCGCACATCCGTCGTAAAGGCGCGCTTGCCGCTTTACGGCCCGCGTAATGACTGCGTCGTAAAATATCGCCAATTTAGTCCGCACTTAGCGAAGACTATCGCACCGCGTTATCGGTGTGTACGTGCCCTAAGCGCGCTGCAATTTTCTTGGTGATGTAAAAAGTTTGTGGTTAGGTGTTTTGTCTTTGTAGTCCAGTCAAAATAGACAAAAATAAGTGCTAACTTAGACAAAATTCGCATAGAGCTGAAAATTGCCAGAGACGTTAAAAACATCATAATAAACGAAATATCAAAAATCCCCATCAATCCTACTTCTGCAAAAAATTTTATTCAAGGTCAAAAGTATAAAATTAAGGATTTTTCCATTTTTCTCGAAAACGGTAAGTATTATCGTAAAAATAAATCAAACAAAAGTTGTAGATCATACAATTTTCTACAAAAATGGTCCAGTCACTTTTTCTTTTCCGACTCACCATTCGCGAGATATCGTGGTTTTAATCATTAGAAAATTCATATTTTACATAATATGCATTCATCTGTTGATATCGTTTTTGATCGATATATGACCTGGAATAGGTTCACTAGGGTAACCACGTTAAAAACCGCCCAAAAGTGAGAAAAAAAAACATAGGTTTTGTATGAGAACCCACTTTACACGTTGGTTTCATGTTGTTTCTAGTATTAGATGTTATAGAGGCAACTGAGATACATCATTCGTTAAAATTTTAACTGTCTAGCACAATCGCATGGGGGCCTGGAAGCGTTTGAAAATACAACTTTTTCAACTTTGTGCATCGCTATTTCTCTGAAATGGTGAATCTTAGGAACAAAGTGTTAGACATTTTTTATAGATAATTACGTGATAAGTAATTTTGTCATACATACTTTTATGATTAAACTTACCGTTTCGCTCAAAAGTGCATAAAACTGATATTTGTGACATTTGACCTTGATTATTTTTTTTTGCAGACGTGGGATCGATGGGGACTTCTGACAGATTATTTGTAATAGTGTTCCCAACATTCATGCCAATTTTCCGCTCTATGCGAATTTTTCCTAGGTTAAATGTCTATTTTGACTGGACTATTGTTATGTAAGCGATGTTTAGATGTTGTTATTTTTTTATTTATTTAAAGAATTTATTAAAAACAAACAACGTTTAGCTTAATATTAAAACCGTAGTCCCACAAAACTATTTGCATAGTATGTCTGTGGGATCATAAGTCTCTATCTTACAAACTAATTACAAAAATAATCATAATATGAATAAACTATATAATACTCAAAAATGTTACATATCTACTCTAACATAGACTCGTAACCATTTAGGAGTGAGAGCAATCCACTCCCGCGCATGTCCGGTGCTGATGATGAGGCTACTCCAAGCCATCATCGTAAGTCAGTTAAGAAAAATGTTATTAACCATCACAATAATTTATGTAAAAATATATTGTTTGATAATTATTAAATTCTAGCTTTGAAATTAACCATTAATCCCATCCCGTTTAAAAATAGCATTGCCTTTGTCTTTCTACGGTCCCTAGATATATGTATTATAGTTATAGTGTGAAAGTGCGAGAGACCAACAGAGAGCGTTGTATACAACAGTATTCACCTTACAATGGGATTACTTGAGGCCAGAGCACCAAAGCCTTTTAGGTATTGCAATATACATATTGTATTTTACTCAATAACGTTCATACCATGTGTGTATATAGACGTGTTTGTAATCTCTTTGACTCTATGGAATGTTTTCCTGGATATTTTCCCATGCTGGGATTTAACTCACGACTTCAAGTGTAAAAGACACACAAACAAGTGCAATTAAGCCAGTCAATCTGAAAGTATGCAATCTTTTGTAAGCAAATTGAAGGTACCTTGCATACTCGTTTTAAATAGACCTAGAGCAGTTTGTTACATAATTACGACTAAAATTAAAACGTACAGAGTAATTCCCTGGATATCAATGAGTATTAGAGTATTTACTCTTTTATCCGACTTCAAAAAAAAGCGGAGGTTCTCAATTAGTGTGTATTTTTTTTTTATATTTGTTACCTCAGAACTTCCGCCTGGATGAACCGATTTGGATGTTTTTGTTTCATTTGAAAGCTGGTACTTCCAGTTTGGTCCCATAGCATTTGGTCCAGTACTGACAATGGCATCCATAAATGATGAAAAGTCAACTCCTTAATAGCTTTGGAGGTTTTTCTTTTTCTATTAAAATTGTATGCATTTCTATTAAGGATTACTTACCTCTTTTTTAAAGCAATCCCATACGTTGTACCCATCCCACATTATTTCCCACAGTCACACTCAATCGCGCTACGTCGTTACCCCATCTTGCCCAACCGGCCCCGAACGCAAATAAATAACAAATAAGCATCCACCAACGTGCCCCGCAGATGTCTCACGATGTTCCCTTCACAATAACAAATTACCCCACTGTCTTCGCGCCTCGTCCTTTTCTTAGGGACTGTAGTACCCAGATGTAAATCAGATGTCCGTGGACACCAATTTTTTATCGGCCCCGAGCGCCCTTCGTTTAGTGCGGGTACCTACACGGGATGGACTGGCAGTGTGGTAACTGTTTGTGTGACAATTTACTACATTTGATTTAAAACTAATTGTACGGATTAAACTCGCGTTTATTGTTATTCTAAAGATATTATTTCGATGTCTTGCCCGTGACCATAAGCTTAGGTGCTTGAAAGGTCGGATCTCTCATATGTGGATCTCACTACCGCTTACCATCAGGTGGAGTGAGGTCATCTTGTAAGCCTCTTATAAAAAAAAAAACTAAATGGGTATGAATTTATATCGGGTACCAATAACAAAAACACAACTCAAAATATTTTAGTATGTCTCTTTGTTCCGGCAAATCCCCGAAACGCGACCAATTCCGACGGGACTTTTACTAATACATACTTATTCTACAAGGTTTATTATAGGCTATTCAAATTCCCACGCGAACAAAGTCGTGGGCGGCCGATAGGTACTGAATAAATTTGTTTCAAATAACTATCCACACGGCATATGTTCCCTGTCACACTCGCTTCGGATGCGTTGTGGCAAACGCCCCTGGCGACTCATCTAGCTCATATTTCCCGAGTAAAATATGAGCAGTCTAGAATATTCGTTGTGGGGATAGGTAAAAAACTGTCGCCGTTACCAGCGTCTGCGGTTCAGTGCTCGTCCACTTTTTATCCGAGATAATATGAAACTCAGGACAACTTGGAGGAGTGATTGACCTCTAGAAGGGTTATTGTAACCACTCAAGACAGGAGGTTGAGTATGGAAATGTAGCTGTTTTAACTGGAATTTTGATTGAAGTATTTCTGTTATCTTTATTGAACGAGTCCGAATTTGACTTTGGAAATTAGTTTGGGATGGAACTATTTTGACAGATCAATGTAGCGAATAAATGTGACGTTATAGTTATTAAAATGTATAATTTAACGTTAGGATGACTATAATTTGGACTATTACTTTATTACGTAAACTTAATTTTTAACATTTAATAAACACACAAACTTTTAATGTTTATGTACTTAAATATTATATTAATATAGTCAGTCATACATAAAGAAATAATAAAAGTGTTAAAATGCTTGCTCAATTCAAAGCTAAGGCCATTTAGTTTAAAAGGTTGTACACATCAACGAATTAAAGATTATTAATTTAACAATTACTTTAAACTTTCATGTTTACACAAATAAGGATTTGAGTCGACGCATAATCATGGCTCAAGCAGAAGCAAAATATCGGGAGCTCGTCAATATAAAACAATATGTTGTCATATCGGGTCACAATTAGTTTTCTACTTCATTCAAGTACTTTTCGCGTTTCAACTACATAGTTAATCCCCAAATCTCGCGTTTCATGCGTTTATTACTGAAAGACAAAAGATACGCTGTTATCAGACACGCGTATAACAGTGTATCTCAATTTGTACGCTCCGATCCGAATCGCGGCTCTCATTCAACCGACACTGAGTAATACTAGTTCAGTATGTCGGGGCTTGATGGTTCCGTACCGTTTTTCATACCATGGAGGCAGGAGATAGCCTGACGGACTGTATATTTACGTTACCTGTGGCAATTTCATTTCATCATTTTGAATAGCAGTGAAATAGAAGACTGTGATATTTTTTACTATTTTGGTAATTGAACTTATGTACCCCAGTAATTTGGTATGAGTACATTTTAAAACAGATTCCATAGATGCTGAATTATTTATGACCTACCTACACACTTCAAATCGATGGCTACACTTCAGGCGTAAAACAGCCGTATTATTATTATTATTATTATGTGCGCATACAGTCCATAACATTCACTTTTAAATTCACTTTATAGTAATAAAAACTAAAAATGGTATGTTTTAATGTTTTATGTTGTTAATTTTGTATGTTGCAAGCTAAATCCTAATCTTCAACATGTATACTATGTACAAGTATAATATATTTTCAATCTTTCAAGTTAAGTTGTTGATGATCGATCTTGTTTGCTGCAACTAAGTTCCTAACATTCGAAGACCCTGTACTCTCAATAACTGACTATTTTCGTTTATCCCATTTCCCACGGATCTCCGCCTATGGTCCGCTCCGATACGCCCCGAATGGATTGCATCGTGTCAATCCGGTGTTGTTTCAGTTCGGTGTGAATCAGCGCGGCGGTGTTGCGGCTCGCGTGAAATGCACTGAGTTTTGGTTCGGCGTTTAACTGTGTTGTCTGTTGTTACGCGAACACTACACGATTGGAAGAACATTTGATATGAAGGTCTAAATTATCTACGTGATGCGCATGGTGATGACAAACTGAGGCCTATTGTCACCTAAGCCGCATGTCATGCGCACACTTTCCTCACGTATTGTACAAGAGTTTCATTTGTAGAATTCGATTCATTAAGAGTAGAATAGAATAGAAGAATTGTTTATTTGGTACAAATATATACAAATATGGTAACAATTGTCTTAATTTCAGCAGGTATGATGTTTTATAAGTACGATGATGACGTTTTAGGAACTATCTGATTGGTTTTATTGAAACACAATCATGATTATTATAATAAAATTGCGTTCCCAGGTAAAGGAATAATCCTATACTTATAAACACAATGTTAGTTCTAGTAAGAACTCTTATAAGCCAATTTGGATTTGAGGAAGCATACTACTTTACATTCGATTTGCATGACGTAACATCATCATCAATGTCTTTTCAAAATCAATCCATTTATAAACCGTCTTACGCTAAACAATCAAATAAGTACCTAACATTGTTTGAATATTAAAACAATGAAAGTAATTAAACAACGAAAATCATTCGAACCTCCCCCGTCCCACTACAGCGGCATAACTCTCCGAATCATCCCCAATCCGTCACCGGCATCTTAAACACTGTTTACTCTTCGGAAATAATGTTGTTTTCAATTAATGCCGAGGCGACTGTAGCCAGAGCTTACCTTTATATCAGTTTTACACCCGTGCAAGTTTCGGGCCGACTTAGTGGGAGTTTACGAATTTCCGCCAGTTGCTAAGTCGACAATTTCACTGGAACATAATGAATTTACTGCGGAGACCAAAGAAACGGGCGGAATGTGTAAATTAATGCAAATTTAAAAGTCGGCCTATAAGCTACATAATTGACGCGTAATTTGGTGATGCGCGGTCTTTCTTTTATGGCTGTTGCTAATTTGTGGCGAATCGTCGGGTGGTCTTGTCGATAAGTCTTTGTTTTATTCATTTTGCGACCTGAAGCATGAGAGATATTGTCCTTAGTTAATACACTTACTTAGTACATAACAAGCCAACAACATCAACAACATGTTTAGACTCAGGCAGCAGGTCGCGCCAAATGCAGAGCTGCAATAAATTCCAATTAAGCATTGTTAAATATGGTTTTTTCTCGGTGGAAAGCAGAAGTCAAATGAATGTACCAAGTATTCACACAAATCTGATTTTGGTATTATTGTTTTGTAATATACTATTTGTTTTAATGATTCTTCATGCATTTTACAGAAAAGTACTGTAAAAAATATTTATTTATTTATTTAATAATCCTTACAGGCCATACCTAATACAATTATGTAGTTTTTGATGATATATAAAGCCAATCATACGCCTTAATTTGTCACTCGCAAAACAAATATATTTATATTTAGCCGTATTATTCCTCAGACTACAAATAATAAAGGATTACCTTATGTTAATGCATACCCTAGGCAATAGTGCCACCAACACAATTGAAACGAAGATCCCTGAAAGTGCTGAAAGCAGTACCCAAATAACCCACATTTCTTTCCCTCATATAATTACCATAGCACGGAGGAGCCTTTATCGCCCCCTTAAAATATGTAGGGGCAAGATAAGGTAGTAGCAATAAATACCGGAGGTACCGTTGCGCCCGCTGCCGATGAGCTGTCGACTCCGGGTCCATATAAATATATACATGTTACGGTCAATGTGAACAATCGGTAATTATCTATAATCACCGGTAAATATAGATAATTCCCGACGCACATGGTAAATGTAGTGAATTATTCAAATTTACCGGTAATTATATAAAACTCCCACTCGACTGTGGTAAATGTTGACATTGCTGACAAATATCACAAGTACTCTGCAATTCCAAATATAACAAATCCCAAAACTCGTAAATATTTTGACGAGAAAAAATCTTAAGAGTTCCACTGAAAGTTCCCTGCCAATTTGCTAATTTTATTTAACTTTATTTTTATAAGATAATATTTTTTAAAAACCAAACATGTCGTTTGGTTTCTAGATACTTGACTGGTTTGTTTTATAACTAGCTGTGCCCGTGACTTCGTTCGCGTGGACTACAGGATTTTACATACAAAAGTTTTTTCCCAGTAACTCCCGATCCCTTACGAATTTTGCAATATCGCTAAGTAAGCTTTAAGTCTACGAGTATTAGGGTAACTGCATGCCAAATTTCAATCATCTATCTTACGCGGCTTAAATGTTTTCAGAAAAGTTATTTATAAATACATACTTAACTACATAATCACACCTAGACACGGAACAAATAAATAAATAATTATTATTATTAACAAACACCGATATTCACCACACAAATATTTGTCGTGAGTGGTAATCGAACCCACGACTCTTGGAATCGCCACCTTTGGTCACTAACAAAACTATTATTTCACCGAGCCAGTCAAGTCAGTTTTATTTTATTATTTGCCACATTTACACAAAGGGTATGGTAATTTTATATAATTACCGGTAAATGTGATTAATTCGATAGTTTTCACCACCCTTACCACGAACACTAGTAATTATGCATAGTTACCGGTAATTATACATAATAACCGCTCTATCCACTTTTACCGTAACATACATACAAACAAGACAAGATAGTGCCTAAGGGTTATGTACAGGGCAGATGGAGAGGGATGTGATTATTGTACACACATACACACATAAAATCACGCCTTTTTCCCAGAGGGGTAGGCAGAGATCACTTCCAGCGATCCACTTTTCACCTCTGTGGGAAACGTGACGTGACGGGTTGTTGACCACGTCGCCGCCATTCTGCATTGTGCATTGTTTTAACAAGGTCATTGCGTTCCCACGAGTAGCAAGGATATATGACTGGGGAAGGAAAAGGGGAAGAAGGATACTATCGCCTCGGATGATTTGGACTGAGTCGATAGTAGCCCGAGGAGCCGGATTATTGTCAATAGCCTAATACCACTATTAGGCTATGGACAATACAAATTCATCATGTTCATGTGTCATTTTAGTTGTGACCGTTAATACAGTAGATCTCTAAATCAAATCAAAATTAAGAGATGAGGATAGTGTAATGGAAAAAGTATTTTATATGTGTTTATCGAATAGTTTTTTTAACGTCACATAGGAAGATGTATATGATACAGGTCATAATCTTGCGCATTTTTATAGATAAAGGGATTATGGAGGATAATTTTAAATGATGTATTTTGATTGACACGCATATTTTATTATATCAGTGCGATATCGGGGCGGGTGTGTATATACACTAGTGGTATATAAGTACTAGTATTCATAACATCCCATAGGACAGTAGGCCTCAGTCAACACAGTCTTAAAAAAAGTTAACGAAAAAGAAGATGGCAACCTTATATTGTATTTAATCAGGCCTCACACGTCTACCCACCTTATCAAAGTCGCAGGCACAAACAAATTCTATTACCACCGATGCCAAACCTGGAGCGAGTTAGTCTGTATCGATCCTCCGAATCGAGTCCCTACGTCAATATGTCACTGGGCGACTTTCGTTTTCCCTCACAAAGGGCCGGCGAGATTATGTTGCCTCCTTCTGATACGTGTAGCAACATAATTGTTTGCGGCGCGACCTTGACACGAGATAGATATAAGGTTCTCTACTTTTCGTTCAAGTCGATACGGAATCAATGGAATAATGTTTCTAAGTATAGTCATGTTCTAGTGTGTAGACTCAGAGGCAAGGATTCATTTAGCTTATAAATGAGTCCTGGCATGATCATAAGTTCTTAAAAAAAATAATAATCTTATTAATAAGCCAGTTACATTTCGTAAAGATTTATTTCAAATCTGTAGTGTTTGCGCAAAAATAGTCAAGATTATATGACTAATAGCAATTATATTCTTAAAACCGTTATCAAATTACATATAACATAATTTTCCGTTCACTCAACGTTAATATCAATTGAAACTGTTTGAATTATTAGCTTATCTGGATTTACTACCTTTCAGATGTTAGCCGCCCAACCGCAAATAAAAAGCCCATTTCCAATTTCAATCTTACGCAGACCGCACACAGGCCAGCCTCGCCCGTTAAACAAATATCCGCGTTGGAGTTGCACGTCTCCCGCATTCTCGCGGTCACGTTATTACGTGCGGTTGATCTGCGGCTGCGTGACACGACGTGACGCGCTGTGACGCGCCGTGACGTTCCCGTGACGCAACGTGTCGCGTGTCACGTGTCGCGTGTCACGTGTCGCGTGACAGCGCGGAATTGCGGCCACCGCAGCGAGCCGTCTTCGTTCTGCACCTGTGCTTGGCATCGGCCAACCCAGTGATCTCGTCAACCCGATGGTTGACGCCATCACTAGGATGTGCTGTGTGCTTTGGAGATTTGTTTGGATGTACTTATTGCGTGCAGAATGAATTTATGTTTATGTTTCACATTACATAGAAAAAAATGCCTACATTTCTCAAAATCATAAATACAAGTATTGAAACGCCCTAGGATGTGTAATGGCTTCAGTGTTAAACATATTTTCATAATGAATGCGCATCTGAAATATTATTTTTGATAAATTCAGTAAACACAGAAAATACAGATTTTCAATAATGAACTGTTCATTATTGAAAATACAGATTTTCAATAATGAACTGTTCATTATTACAATACTCTACTTTCTATGTTGGAATCAGACCATATAGGGCACAAGTAATGCACATTGCACAATTTTTAACTTATTGTGTACGTGTGTAAAGTGATTAAGAGATATTTGTGTAAATATTTCTTAATCACTTTCACCTCTATTGTGTCCTTCGAAATTCGGTCACAATCACGTCATTCGTAACGTGACGCATTCGTGCCGTCGTCACGTGGACGGACGATCCGTCACGCGTCTTTCGGCTGCAAGTGCTGCGTAAACAGCGCACGCGATATCCCGTCAAATTGAAATATTTGCATTTTAATTAATACGTCTGTTTGTTTGCTTCCGCCGTAAATAAAGCCCGTTGATAAATGACTTTTGAAAATGTGCTCCTTTAAAACAATATCGGTGTAGGTCAATTGTGGAAATTGGAGCAACCGGTCTTGTTCTAAAAATGGTCTAGATAAACTTAAATTTAGAAACTTATCTAAATCAGCGTGTTGCCAGATCCATAATATTCTTTGTAATGTCTACAGATTAACTATACAGGATTGAATGTTCCATACTACTCGCAAGTTTATCTGTAAGTAGTATAATATAAGATGCAAACTTCAATTTTAATATTTATCAACAAATAACACAATAATATTTTAAA
Source organism: Maruca vitrata (assembly GCA_039566165.1). Lineage (NCBI taxonomy): Eukaryota > Metazoa > Arthropoda > Insecta > Lepidoptera > Crambidae > Maruca > Maruca vitrata. The sequence goes on along the minus strand of CM076914.1, from coordinate 16,173,507 downwards.
GATCAATTTTAAGTATTCAAAGACAACAGCATTCCTTTCAGTCTAGCTTTGTCCCGTATGTAAATAAATATTTTCATACTGCCAAAGGAGTCTCGCCGCATACCGTATCAAAGCAAAATCAATGGGAAAAAATTGCCATCATAATGAAAAATACCTGTCCCTATAGATTCGAAGAACTCTTAATAATAGCTCACATTGCCAATTCCGTGTTCGGAATTTCCTTTGTACTCGCATCTAACTTTGAGCCGAACTGATAAAATTGATAAAGGATATTAAATTCCTTCACTAATGTCAACTAAGTGGTAATTTTTTGATGAAATCTGTGCAACGGTAGTCGGGATGAGACAAAGCTTCGAATGCGATGGAATGCCTAATGTTTTTAAATTATCTAACTGTAGGTGGTTCTTAAACGTATTAACATTATTTATAATAATGCGTCAGAAAGTAGGTTCTGACGTAATTTTTTCAAGTGGATATACATCTTTTGGAAATAAGCAAGTGCTATTATATTAAATTTCAATGATTTATTAATATGATACGTATCACTCACAAAACATCAAACTCCATCAAATTATTTCGCAACATCGATCCTTTTGAAATCTCTTCAAAGTCTGGAATGAAACTAATTTTACCGATTAAACTCGCGTGTATTGTTATACCAAACATAATAATTAGACATCTATGATTCGAGCTCTTTACAGCGCTCGTGGTCACGGAAAAGACTCTTCAAAGTCCTCAAAACAACCACCTTAACATTTCAAACGCTTAATACAAAATTAATCATCAATCGTCCAACGTGCTCGCGTTTCCGGTTCGTGCCAAACGACCGCTAACCGGCCGTCACGCGTGACAGCGCCAAACGCAAGTAATTACTGTTCTGACGAGTCAATGTGTAACAACGGTGGTTACAACACTGGCTGGCGAGGGGTGGTAGAGTAAGGAGTAACGGTGTTTTATAGTTTTTGACCGATGGACGGTTTAACTGTGAGGGACAAGTGGCTAGCTTTTTTTACTTTATTAGAAGTTTTTGATCTAACAAAATCTCAGCACTATTCCAGCAAAATGACGTATGTTCATCGTTCAAAATGAGATATGATTCAAATGCCTGTTGTCTGAAATACATGTAGTTGTCACCTGTAATTAAGTTTGCGTTTAGCTAAATGTTCATATTAGTCAAGTTACTTAAATCATATTTTAAATTTTATCTTGTTCGTGATCTTAAATAAATAAATACTTTACCTGTCTCGCCGTGGCGACAAGTTAAAAATAAGCGCACGTCTGGACGTGATTCCTGGAAGGACGATTGTTTAAATCCGCGGTCAACAGTGTTGCAGTTGAATTTATTCCGTTTTTCAAAATATCAAAACAGCTAGTGCAAGCTTTAGCACTTAAGCAATATAAATTTACATATATTTGAGATGTTGTGAACCGCTATATCTGTTCTTCTTCTTATCGTATGGTTGATGAACAACCTGGTCAGAGTTTTTAAACCGCCCGTAGGCCTCTGACATGGCTTCACACACCGTTGAAAAAATTCTCAGGTGTGCTGGTTTCCTCACGATGTTTTCCTTCACCGTTAAAGCGTCGAATGATGTTACATATGAATTTCAAATTTGAAAAACACATTGGTACCTGGCGGACTTTAAAATGGCGACCTCTCGCATGGCAAGCAACGACCTTAACCACTCGGCCATCGACGCTTTTTTGCTATATCTGTTTGTATGTATGTTTAAAGAAAGCTGTTCGTCATACTGCAAGTAAACAGGTGAACCGCTTAATTCATTATAGCCGGTACACATCCAAAACATTTATTTGCAGCGTCATTACCCGACGTCACTTCCGAAGTCTCGAAGGCATCTCGCTTATTACGTAGGAGGTGCCTGTATAATCCACTGTTTCCACGGGGATCGCGTCATTACCGCGATATTGCCACGGTAATGACAGATAATAAATCGCTCCACCGTCTACCGAGGGACACAGAAGTGATTTACCCTGGCACGGCGGAGCGCTGTTTCTGCTTAAATTATTGCAAGTGCCTGTTTACAAGTGGGGTTTATATTTTGACTTTAATGATTCGGCAAGTTGGGCAAGGATAGAAGTTTAATCGTTACTGTGCCACCTCCGGAGTTTTGGCGGGATGAGTTCGTTGGGATGTTACCTGGTGCTACCTGGTTTTGTTATTGTTTTGTCTAGTCGCAGAATAGTTGCTCTTGTTAAGAAGAGTATTTTTCTATGCATCACGCTAGGTTATCGTATTAAACGCTGTAATAAAAATACCTTTCACCTTTCCACCGAGTATGAACATTTTACTCGGATAATCATTAGTCGACATGTTAAATGATTAATGTATGCCCTTTTTGTCAAAAATTTAACCGTGCTTTATTAACCGGTTCACATATTTTGACATGAATCTTAGCTTGGTTACTATGCTCAATTATGTTTTCGAACTTTTTAAACTGTAAAGTTTTGTAAACTACATCTCCGCTAGTCGCGTATGTAGCGAAATCTAAAAGCTCTATTTACAAATGTATTACATACCTACAACGCGTTTCCCACTCACTGGCGCGCGTAATCCGATCTGCCCTCACGCTAAATTATATGAAGTTTGGACTCGGCTCGAATCCAGCCAGGGTACAGGCAGGGTACCGCGTGTATGTACCCCGCCGTTCAATTTTCGTTGCCTACAAAATAAGGCTTAATTAAATTCGTATCTCCGAGACTCGCGGGCACAAAGCAATGAAAATTCTTTTTTTCCACATAGTTGAATGTTACTCCGCCTGAGGCTAAATCTTTCATGTAACAAAAGTGAAGTGGGTGGTCATGGAAATGTGCCACAGTACTGTTCGGTATCGGACCGAAAGGGAATTTCGTTGTTCGGGTTATATTTCTATGGCGTCTTTGCGTAATTGTTGGTGAGCCTGTAGGAAAACAGTGAATGGGAAGATAGTTTTTGCGAATCAACAAGTCGAGAGATGATATTTTGGGATGGTTTATTGTGTCTGGACATGCTTTCAATAAATCATTATTAGGTTTTTTTCGTTATATTTTGCGAGTGATATAATTTTTTTATTAGTCCTTTCATGTCAATGCGTATCGATGATACATAACACCGTTAATATATGTATGAGTAGAGAAGCCAACTTCGTTATTTTTTGTGTAAAAAATAATATTTTATTCAAAACAAAACTTGTCCTTAAAATAGATCTTATCTAACCCAACACGTTTTTTGCAATACTCCTACAACTTTGACACCACCCCAATTATATGCAACCAAGTAGACATAACGAACACTGACCCCTGAAAGACCAAAAAAAACACAGAGTCTTAGCGAGTGCTCGGCACAAGTACCCTCGTTCGATTATTAAAAGGAACGAAAACAATAAACACTCGCCGTGAAATAATTCAAATTAAGGCGCTTCCTTGAGCTCAGAACAAAGCAATCGTTGCTAAGTCCCTCTGCGAAGAATCGCCCCGAGTGGCGATTAAGGGTCGGTGTACAACTGACGGCTTTGTAATTGAATCTTTTTTTACGTGCGATTTCATAATTAAGGTAAATCAATGACATTAGTAAAAAAAACGAAAACAAGACTAACGTTCAAAACTTTATATGTATAGGTGCGTTTCATATCGTGAAACATACTGCTTTAAATTTATTTTTTTGTCAAGAAATCTGTTTATTATTCAAAAAACCAATTTATTTCAAGTTGTAAAATATGGTAAGCTGCTTTATAGATGAAACAGAAATAAATATCATGCAAATTAAACAAGAACGATAAGGATATATTGAACATTAGTATTAACATCATATACTTCAATCTTAGTCCGGAATTGTTATAAAAAAACCTGATGATAAATTGTAGTGTACTCTATTCCGAAACGTGGCAAAACGCGTTACACTGCTACTCAGTAACATGGAGTGCTACGACGTAGCAGCTTCGTAGCATCTCCACCGCTCATTTGATGACAATTTCACTTAGACCAAAAATAAATACATGTAGTCTAAGAACGAACTTGACTTTTTCCTTATGTTTTGAATAAGACTTACTACTTCTCCATGACGTCTGCCAAGATAAAACTATCTGTGCAGGATTCCTGGAGGATTGCAGGAGCTTTGCCAAGAAACCCAAAATAGCATTAAAAAGTCTTATTCTATTTTTAAAGCCCTCAATTCCCTTAAAAGTGGTTGTAACCTCACTTAACGATTACGTCACAGCCCAATTGTGGGGCTACCTTTATCGGAATCGCCGCGTCACGGTGACGTAAGCACATAGGCTGATGGATTCAAACGCCGGTGTATTGAAGCCGACAGATTGACAGTTATGGTTTTGATAATGTGTTTTTCACTTATAGACTCGCATGAAAACGTTTACGTTAGAAGTATCTTAACGACTTTTGTATCAAATTGATTTATTCGTGTTGATTGATTTACTTTTTGCATATCTTTCTTTTTCTCTCTCCACTCTAATGTCGCTATTTAGTTATTTCGCTTCTTTATCTTCAATTCATTTCTTTACATTAAAATATATCTTTTAACTTAGCAAAACGTAGATAACTAATTGGTTTATGAACGTTCTGCACAAAGTTTCGCTTACTGAGCAATTAGCGACTAGAACATAGATTGTCTTTTTTATGGTATTACCCTCTGTATACGTATCAAAACAATCCCATTAATAACTTACGATTTATAATACACATATGATGGTAAGCATCCATATAATTATATAACATTCTAATGATTACATAAAGAAATAAACAAACAAGACGTCATCATATAACATATTGGTTAACCCACTAAAAACCCTATTACAATCATAACTACATACTCGTAACAACCCTTGAAAGCCCACACTTTTCAACGCCCGCAAGTGTTTGCGTAGCGGTGATTATAATAAACATCGGTAACAACTGTCGTGTTTGGATAATCGCTAACGGTGACAGGTGACGCCGGGCGGCAAGTGATGTTTGTATAGCAGCGACGGGCGGGAACTATTTGCGTTGTGAGCTTTCGTGATAGTGGAGTTGTTAGAACGACGTGGCGACAGCACGTTCGAATTATTAAACGTGTTATTATTTGGCCGTCTTGTTGTTCTAATTTTTGTCTTTTTTTGTTTTTGTCTATAAGCGATCATAACATAAATAGAATATGTATCCTATCATCATCATCATCATCATCAGCCCATATACGTCCCCACTGCTGGGGCACGAGCCTACCCTAAACTAGGGTGATAAGGCCTTAGTCGACCACGCTGGCCAAGTGCGGGTTGGTCGACTACACAACCTAAGAATTTCTTCTTAGGAGTGCAGGTTTCCTCACGATGTTTTCCTTCACCGTTAAAGCGTCGAATGATGGTACATATGAATTTCAAATCTGAAAAACACATTGGTACCTGGCGGGGTTTGAACCGGCGACCTCTCGCATGGCAAGCAACGACCTTAACCACTCGGCCATCGACGCTTTTTATAGGTATCCTATACCTATATTTTATTTCTAATATTATGAGTGAATGTAGGCCAGAAGTTTGATTTTGATGTTGTTATATATAAATTAGGGATAGCGTATTTCATACGACTGGAATTATGTAAAAAGGTACCCTGTGATATTCCGTACTTTGAATTATGCTAGCAATAAATCGAAATAAAAACAAAGAACAAACAGGCATTTTACATGCACTAATAAATCGTTATAGAAATAAATAACTTATTTAAAAGAGAGACAAACAATTTGCATATTATCCAATTTATGAACGAAAGATTATAAAATCAAAACCCGCTCGCCCTAAACCACTTAGGTCCACACCCCCGGCCGCCATACTTTATCCAAAATTACGTCATATCCACAAAACAAAACCCGCCCGAACAATATCGGCGGGGCACAACAAAATACCGAATCGGACATCGGCCGACGTATTAAATAAAATAAACGGCGCAAGTCAGCCGTAGTGAAAATTAATTAAGTTCGCCATAGCCCGTCGAATAAAGAAAAATCGGACGAAAGGAAAATAAAATTGGACCAAAGTAGGAATTTTAATAAAGCGAGGTCACGTAAACATTGATAGCGGGCCGGTCCGTCGTGTCGGGAGTAAAAAAAAATAGTCGCACAGAATAGCATTTATTTGTTTTCATGCGCAAATCTGTGCGCGCCCTTAGGGCGGATGCAAGTTTATTAAAGTTTGTTAGCTTCTTTATATGTATTCGTTACACTTTTGATGAGATGTATAAATAAACTCAGTAATGGCCATGTTTTTCTTCGCAACTTTTTATGACGGTGGTTACAATGAAGATAACAATCAATATTCACTTGTTTTTCTATCGCGTTGCAGTGACTGTGGAAAAATTTAAGAAATAATTAATTATATTTCATTTCTGTTAATGAAGGGTAGATATCGGATTTAACCAATATTTCTCGAAACCTCAAAAGAATAAGCCATACTAATTTATTTTGTTCCAATTTCTTATAGCTACGTAGTTGTAGACAGACTTACAATGTTGCCAGCACTCATGCAGAAAACACAACAACACATACCATCTAACTATCCTCCCCAAAAGGTGTCCGGTTCATTGAAACACAATATCTATCATTTGTCAGTTCCCGCAACCATCAATTTATATGCGCCACTCATTATCACCTCTCATCACGCCGGACATTGATCACTCTTGTCGGCGTACCGCAGCGGCTGTGCTGTAAATGTGTTCTATACGGTATTCATGCGTACGCGACGGATACTCTTTATTAATCAAGTGGGAAGCACTTGTAACGTATTTGATTCGTTTTCGGACGATTCAATACTGTTGTAGGGCTAAAAGCTAATAATTTTGGGTCTAAACGATGAAAGGAGTAGCAAATACATTTGAATTTGATTATCCAATAGATCAAATTCTTCAATAAAGATCTGGTTTTTTATCTTAGACTAGAACTAGAATTTGAACTTAAGTTTGCTTATCAAATAATCAGCAAATGATGCTGGACACTTTGTGTATCGAAATGTCAAAGACTGACACGGTACAACCATGTCAATGATATACTACGAGTATTCACTTTAACAATGATCACTCATTTTAACACCTTGAGTATGTTTTCTTAGCATTTTGCTGTATAGTTCAAAATCTTGTAATTGTAAGTAAATCGAATTAATTAGAGACAGTATATCGGTAAAGAGCCTTCAAGCATATTATCCAATGCAACATCCACACATACCGTCCCTGCTCTCCAATCTCTAATCTCCTCTAATTTGCCACTATGCTGAGCATAAATGCATCTATCTCCCCGGAGACTGCCCGGTGCGATGACACGTGTGCCCCGATTCACTGGGCAGGAGTGACGTCGGAGATCATTAGCAGGTGCTCGGGTCTACGTCATTGCGTCATCAGTAATGCGTCACGGGGGGAGTTCGTCACGCATCGCCAGTGCGTTTGTGTAATTTCTGTATCATTAGCGCTCAGGTACAGTTTGGCTTCACAGTTCGTAAGTTGTGATTGGTATCGAGGCACTTGGAGCTATGACTGATGTAACATGTTTATTGTATATTTTAGTTAACTACTCCTACATAAATTAAGGTTTGCATATCACTCAGCCATGAGTGTCACTTTTATGTACCAATTCAATTAATGCCAGGTACTTCATTACCTTTGTACAATTAAAGCCAGTGCTTGTAAATTATTATTTCAAATCACAATTAATTATAATTTATGTTAACATTAATAACATCAATAGCGGATGTTTCCAGATGTAATATTTTGTAACATAGCCTATTTATGGAAGTGAAATCTATTGAAACTTGTCATACACCTCTACCAAAGAGACAGAAATCTGACAGTTCTCGACCCTCGCTCGGTGGAACAGTGGTTAGTGAGTGACCCTGGCTGACGGTTCCGAGAGTCGTGGGCTCGATTCCCACTTGTGACAAATATTTGTGTGATGAACATCGGTGTTTGTTCTGTGTCTACGTGTGATTATGTATTTATAATGCATCTGTATTTATAACAGTTTCTGATGCCCAAATCTACAAGCTCTGCTTAGTTTGGGGTCAGATGACCGTGACCGGAAACGTACCAGATATTTATATTTAAATATTTTATTTATAGTTCAGCAAAACAATTATTAAGTACACTACAAATAACAACAACACTGAGAACAGTGAAAAGAAATGAATTTCTTTCAACACGTGACGAACTCACAACATGACGTAGCCTCACAACTTAACCATGTTACGATATGAGCTATGCTCGCCAGACAATGCCGGGTGACAAACGACTAGCGCCGGTAATTAATGAACGCGGAACTAATGATCTCTGACGGATGAATCGGACACCGCACGGCGGATACGTTTGATGCATGGGGGGCATGCGTGGGACTTTGTGACGGGGTACATTTGTGTCAGTTCCGTTTCTTTAGTTACTAGTTCGGTATTTTGTCTTGTTACTAGAGAACAGGTAATGGTAAAAAGGTTGCTGTGAAGCAAGTCGGAGCTGGAAAGCTCAAAATATTTTATTACAATCACACATAATATAAAGTGCATCATAGAGTCTAGTAGACATCCTGATTTCGGCATAGCATTTACCTTCACGTAATATTAGGACTTTCATAAAAATACTATGATATAATTTTACTTCTAGATCGACGTATATTCTTTTTTTTTTAATAATTTACTTTTAGATCTTTGGTACGCTTACCATTATTATTTATTCAGAATAACGGAAACAAAATGTTTGTACAAGTTATTTTTTTACAAATGTTTTTACGTTAGAAAAACGGTAATGCTCAAACAAGATTACGATTAAACACCCACCCATTTTTCATCTCAAATTCTACACGTGTAACAAACCAATCTAACAACGTGCTCGCCCAATCAAAAGTCAACACTCCAACATTAACAAAATATTTACAAATAGAAACGTAATCATAAAAGCCATCAACTTAATTTAAACAAACTCAAACTCCCACAATATCGTGAACTAGGCTAAAACAATAATAAATTTATTAGGGAGAGCCCTTATCTGAGTACACAGCGTAAAAAAAGTTGGAAGATACGGCGGAACTTGGTCGACACGTCGGACCAGAAAGGATAATTATCATATTGCTGTATAAATTCGCAGTTACAAGTCGACAGAAGTCAATAACTCTGTGGGAGAGTGTTTGTATGATGCTGGTATGGAGGCCGTAATGTAAGACTAATGGTTGTTTTAATTGACAAATCTATAGTAACTTTTTTATTTCCAAAACATTTTGGTCATGAAATATAAAATAAGGTTTTGTACTCTGTAATTAACTTTCATGAAACTTTCTGAGTAAACTTGAAATAATACAAATAAATAATTATTATCATATAAATTTATATGACAATAATACAATAAAAAAAATATTTATGCCTAGTTTTATAATATAAATATTTCACAACATCACATACATCGATCTGATCTTGTTACCAACGCCAAAGGCTTATCTTGATATTGTTCTTTCCTGCATTATTCAATGCTAGCTTTTAATACATTATTTCCTTGAAACGCTTTGAATTTAAAAATATCCCTAGATATTCGAACGAACAACAGACTTTACCTCGATACTTAGCGCCTAAATCTAAAGTCTATATAAAATAAGATATAAATCAGCATCGTTGCGAATCCGCTATTTACGCAACAGCTTTCGCGATCGAGCGAGACTTACAAAAAATAAAGCTTACCGTAGCATTATTGTAAACTGGAAGCTGCTAGATATATAAACTTAAACTTGGTCTACATACATGTTTGAATAGGTTATTTAGTCCTATTACCAAAGGCATTTTTTTATTTAAGGAGAATCAAAAAAGTAAACTACTTTTTGAGCTTTTTACAGGAGGCTTATTTTAGTTATGGCTGAATGATGTGATATTACGGTTGAATAATAGTTGAAATTTTTTATTTCTAATGAAGAAGTTGTCTTAACTATTAACTTTTAAACAAATTAAAAAAAAAAATTACCATTAGCTCACACTAAACTAACTCAGTCCAAAAATAAAGCAACTTTACACACCTCTCTATACCTACCGACTGCACAGATCTTCACAAAAAAGACATTAACCGCGCTCGCCGCTGGGTGTAAAGCGTCCCTAATATTTTCCGGGGACAAAAAAATACGAGTTGAGTCACGTAGCTCACTAATTTTCTCCCGGGGCGCCTACTAAAATCATGCCCGGAATATACTATATTATTCGGTCAACAAAATATAAGTACAAATTTCTTGAGAATTGTTTTGAAACTTTATTTCGAAGCGAAAGATGACTTCCGGTAGATACTTACATTAATCTGAAGCATAACATGTTCGTTGTAATTAAATCACGTCTTCGTTTTCATTTGATTTAGCTTATCATACTAGGTTCTGGCAACGTATCAATCTTACAATTTCCAAAGAAACATGATTTATTTTTAAAAAAATCATAAAAGTTATTGAATTTTGGGAACAATGCTAACAAGTAAACTTTCTAAAGAATATTATCGATATAATAGAACCTGCACAGTAGAGACACTATTCTAACATTATCATAACAAATGAAAACAGCTTCAGCATACCATACTGAAAAGACTGAAAATTCTCATTCATCTTATTTTTATGTTTCCAACTAGAACACTTCAACAATTTAACAATTCCCAGCTGACTTTAAACGCAATCATGTTTGATGGCAACACTGATTCACGAGTCCTTCCCAACGGACAACTACACAGATCATGCAAACAATGTGAGAAATAATAAACATTCGTAAATTATGCAATGTTTTCAAAGTTGTTTAAATAATTTAACTGAAATATCTTGACGAACGTCAAATCATTATTTTGAGCAAAAATTACTCATAAAATAGGAATAAAAATTTATTTATGCAACATGTTAAAAGTTATTTTACCATATAAAATGTGTTGGTAAATAATATTACATTATTTTAACGTAAATGTATCAAAACGTAGATGGTGTTAAAGTAAAAAAATATCTTCTATCTAGTGTTATCCGTTCCATTTACCTATGATGCGTGAAAAAACATGCAAATGTATAAAATCAAACTGAAAATGTAATATGTAAAACTTCACAAGCAAAGTCGCAAAAATATTATCACATTATATTGTGGCATGTTCCACGATAGTGCCACAGCGTCCAAATCATAGGCGCCATTACTTTTAATGGCGAGGGTCCGTTCAAAAACTAGACGGACATGTAAATACGCAGACGTCCAAAAACGTCCAAATGGAATCGCAGAGACACTCGTGACGTTTTGCATAAACAAAACTGAGTTTAAAAATATGGTCCGATGGTTCTGCATGCATGGTGTGGTGGCCGAGAGCGCGGAACGTTTTAATGTTGCTCGGAAACAGAGGGGCACAGTGGAGTGTGATTGAACAGTGACACTTGTCTGGACTGCCTTTATGGCATGCTTATTTCCTTTAAAAGCCTTTAAGATATGTCAATTGTAGACGCAAGTGACAATATCATCACGGTATATAAAATATAATATAATATCACGATCGCTAGGCTTTAAAACCGATTGCACTTGGCCTCTTATGGCTATAGCTGAAAATCAGCGGTTTGCCCCTGGTAAACCTATTGCTGAGCTATTGCCATTTTGTATCACAGCGACTCACATGAATGTTGTCTGGGCATTTGTGATAGACTTAGATTTTATTTTGTTTGTAGTTTCGGTTTTCTTTTTATTTATTTTAGTTCTTATTCTGTTTGTAGTTTCTGTATTGTGTTATTTTACTATTGATTTTCTTTTAATTTCCTATTGTATGTATATGTGTCTCTTGGTACAAATAAAAAAAAATCTATTCTATTCTACAATAAATGGTTTTGGTTAGGGGTAGTTAGGTTTACAAACTTGCAAAAACACTTTAGATCTAACGACCGACCTTTGTATTAATAAACAGTATTTGTTGGTGTTTAAAAAGTTAATGTTAAAAAACCTGAGTTTTTGCAGCGTAAGTTAAAAAAATCATCCAATTTTAATACTGTCCTTTATATTCACTTTCACAATCGTACTCATTAATGGTATGTGGCGGGGTTTGAACTGGCGACCGTTTGCTTGGCAAGCAACGACCTTAACCACTCGGCCATCGACGTTTTTTTTTTCATTTAACTTGTTATTGCTAGAAAAATCCATACTGCAACGTGTTGCATTGTAGATGCGTACTCACGGATGCGTTTAATTCTGTATGCGATGTCTAACTCCTTTCAAACGGCAACCAGGGTTAACCATTCAAATCCTTTACATTTTCCTACCTACATTTATGAAATAATGCAAAATGTTTCATTTCGTACCTCAAACTAACACACTTAAATATGTAGTTAAGTTTAGGAGTGAGAGCTATCCGCTCCCAAGATCGGTGATGATGACGAGGCTACTCGAAGCCATCATCGTAAGTTAGCAAAAAAAATGTATAGTTAAGTTTAAACTTACTTAAATAACAGATTAAAAATTATACTGAAATGACTCTCCAAACTAAAATTTAATATCAGTAAGTACTAACAACCAATTTTAATCCTAAAAAGTAAACGATAGTTATTTACGTCTTGTTTTTCATCAAAACTAAAAGTCGTGCTATATGACTTTGAAAACTATTTGCTCTACATAACGTCTCAATACAAACTTCAAATCCGAATGCATTTACTTTCACATGAGCCGTTTGTAGCGTCCGTAACTTCATTTGTAGGCTAAACAATTTCAGCAACAATGGCTCACCTACTACAAGGCGTGAAGTTATCCAGTCTGTTGCGTCTTTTGTTTCTTGTTTTAGAGTTTAGTCTCTAGTTTAGAGCCTTTAGAGCCTGCAAGCGCCTTTGTCTCGAAGGACAGAGATGGCCGGATTTACTAAGATTAAATTGGGCTCTTGTAAGGGGCGAAACGTACACAGTAACGGAGTAGAGCTCTCGGACTCGGAACGGGAAGGGCTCGGAATTTCGTTTGTGGATGCCCGGCTTAGAATTTTGTTTTAGATATTTTATAAATTAAAAGGGTTGTATGATCAATGGTTGCATTGGTAGTGCACTCTGTATTAATACATACATAGTATAAAGCAAAGTCGATTCCGGCCTCTGTCTGTCCATATGTATGGTTAAATCTTTAAAACTACACAACGGATCTTGATGCGGTTTTTATTAATAGATAGGGATTTTTAAGAGGAAAGTTTTTTATGTGTCTAGTGTGTACTAGTCGATTAATAATCTATAACATATTTTTAAAGATCAGTCTCAAATAGCTTTTCGTTTATATTAATTGATGTTTTATCACATAATATATGTTCTGGGTAGATATAGAACCCACAACAGCTAGCACAAGAAACTAAATACGCCATCAAGGCCGTCATCAACAAGACAATACGTCCTACTATCACATAGCTTAATTTAGTCTAATTACAAGGTCCGACTCAATGACAAAAATACGCGCTTCCCTATAATTTAACAACTAATCCATTCTTCCGCTGACCGCCCCTCCATCTCAATTTGTGTACAGATCTCGTACACAATAATCGCGATATTAAAGTCGTCGCTAATAAGAAGTAACTGCCTTCCCTTTATCGCGCCGACTTTAATTCTAACGGACGCCCAAAATTTCGGCTAGGAAATTAAAAATACACGGCTCAAACCTTTGCGATGACAGGGGGTGATAATTACGGAAAGTGGGGGCCCACCCCGTGGTCAAAGATGGAAGGAAAAAATGTTTAATATAATATGGTGTTGCCATGTTGAACGCTATCAGACTTGATAATCGCGCCCAAGCCTCTTTGAGTGTCTTAATGAAGTGTTTCACGGGAGGAGGGATTATTATATTTTTATTAAAAGAGCTTCCGCTGACGAGAAAATTGATATTGCCGCGTCTATGTGAGGCTTAATTTTGCGCGGCAAAGAAACACAATTAGGGCAAAACAAAAACAATTGACGGAACAGTAATAAAACCGTAGCTCAATCTTGTCCGGTCGTTACGGCTAAACGGCCTATGGCGATATCAGGAACATCCGTTCAGAAATTTCAATACGAGCCATTAACATAAAAAGGAAACAATAACCGTTTAAAATTCGGAACGGTATTGCCCTTTTTTTATTGGTGAAAAATCGCAATTTGTGCGCCGGGAGCGTTCGAAATTTAAATGCGAGTTTCGTGGGGTCGCCGCGCCGGTAATTAGGCGCTAATGAGCGCCGTGTACCGGTCTTGTCCGGGACCTTCGCTTGTTATGACGTCACGTATTTATTGCCAGGGCAGGGTTTAGCTTTAACAAAAATGACACGTACAAGGTAATGTTTTTCGGGTTTTGTTTCTGGGCTTCGCTTGTTTTGTGTTTTGTTTTAATTCTTGTGGGTTTGTTTTGACTTTCTTGTAAAGGTGTAACCTTAATAAAAAAACCTTCTGACGTATTCAACTGGTCTTTTGATATTTAATGCGTCAATAAGGGCCTTTCTGCTTCACAAATTGTAGTGGACCACACTTAGATCACACAGTAATTTCATATTTCCAGTAAACCGCCTTTACAAAATACTTTTCAGCCAGAGCATTTTCTAGAATAGTTTATAGTACAAGTGGTACATATACGCAGACTGTTTTTGTGTCATTACACGCCAAAGCAATGCCATAATTATAACTAAATTGTGCTCTGTTTATTTTATTGAACTGATTGATGATAATTAGATATCACTATTACCGAACCCAAAATCCTTTTTGCTACCGTAAAAAAAATTACTTGAATGCTCAAAAGACACAATACATCGGCGTTGTTATTAAAACTATGGAATTTTGCTAGAATCAAAACCATTTTTTGCAAAAGCTTTGAAACTAATATGTGGTCGATTCGTAGCGTACGCCACTCGGCCTATAATAATACACTACGTGAAACCTTTCAATGCTGCCAGTAATGAAAGAAGCACGGTCTCTTCGAACAACGTTACATTTCTCATGAGGATTTTTGAGTAATTACACTCCCTATTCCGACCCTGTGACCGTTCATTCGTTCATCCGTTCACTCGTTCAACCGTTCATGGGACGTATCCCATCCTATCCTTCTACGAATCTCGTCACATCAACATGAATGTAGGCGGTTTTGTTTTTGATATGCTTGAAATTGTTATGTTTTGAAATGGATTTTAGAAAGATAATGATGACGTTATGAAAATAGGTTTTTATATAACCGCTCTCGCATGAATAATTAAAATTATATCATTTTCATTATTTTGCTAATATTTGCTTATAAAATGTTACCAAACGCTTATCATTCGGACGAAAGTAGCTAAGTAATTAATAATGAGCCAATAAAGTGATATTTTAATAAAAAATCGCGTGAGTCGGCGGTATTTACCAAGAAAAAAACGACATTTTTCTTCCAAAAGGTGACTGTGTATTCGAGATTCATTCAAAACATAAGCAATCATATAACCGTATTTAAGGCAGCCTAAAGTGAAATCTCTAAATATTTAATTGGTACATTGAGTTTTTCACAGTTACAGACGCATCACACATGTTCATTCACATTTACACCATTCATTCGTTCATCATTCCCTCCCTCGTCATGGCCGGTTTTTGTCAGAGAAACTTCTACCAATTAAGCGGCCCGATAACAATATTACAAGTTGGCAGAGTTCCTCCAAGTAACCGTGACAAGTCCGAAACATTTTTAATTCTCATCCCCGTTTGTGTTTTGTCGGTTCTGTAATTTTCTTTGGTCGTTACCTAAGTTATTTATTGCTAATTGAGTAAAAATATTTCTCGTAGACTCTGTGTTTACAAATTGTGCTAATTATGTCTGTTAAAGTTCTAAATGATCAAGAATCTTTGTAGTGTGACCTTTGGATACAAGTATATTTGATGACGCAATGTGTTTAAAGGGACTCTGCATCTTACCCTTGAACTCCTGATGAATTCAAGAAAGGTTTCATCAAAGAGTAGAGCTTACAGCCTAAAACAAGTACATAAAATAGTCCGTCAAGAAGATCTATGGGCACGTTTTGCTATCTTGCGTAATACGCAACGATAACGACACGATTACACAACGCACTGCTTACAAAGGATCTATATTGGGAATGGTGATTGGACTTTAATCACTACATAGTATAAAGCAAAGTAGCTTCTCGCGTCTGTCTTTCCCTATGTTTGCTTAAATCTCTAAAGATGCATTTTGATGCGGTTAATTAATAGAAAGTGGGATTTAAGAGGAAGTTTACTATGGGAAAAGGGCGGGTCACTAGTTGATTATAATTGAAAGAGTTGTGACAGCTACGATAGCTTGTTAATGAAAAACATCGTTAATGAAGCACCAGTAAACGTCAGTCGAGATTCCGAATTCATTTTGAGGCAATTAAATGTACAAATGGCGTATTTCACATCAAAGGAGCGTGGAATGGTGACAATAATAAATACACCTTTTACTTAATTTCTTTTTCCGTGACAATATTTTCGAGTTTCCGACTTAAAATTTTCCTGGAAGCATATTAATTATATTTTTTATTCTTTTTAATTTCATTCGTTACAGGAAAATGGCGGGAGTTTTTTTATTGTTTTGATTTTTTAAACGACCGCATTAGACACAAGTCTTTTTAAACGAATGGTAGATATTCGGACACTTTAAAATTAACACAATAATAAACCCTTATAAGCGTTTTTTATAACAAAAATAAGTGATATTTCATTGCTGTATCAACATACATGATAAACCAAATCAAAAATAACCTTCTAAGCGTATTACTACAATGGTATAACGGGAGCCTTTCATTATTCCCTACCACAATTACTTAGTCCCAAACAATAAAAACCATTACGTAGAAGTAAAGCTAAATCGTTTAACAACTTCCGCGCAAATAGTTTTTTCTCACAACAATAATAGGCTCACCGCGGAGCGGACAGATCCCGTCATAGCCAACAAAGCGTCGGTAATGGCATACAAAAGCTATCAGGGGTTGGAAAACTCAATATGTTCAGGATATTCACCATGTTGTTTAATTTTAATGAGCGATATTTCGGTACTATTGCAAGCGCCATCACGGTGTTCGGAGTGACAATGTTGTGAAGGCGCCCGACCGATTTCAGCCATGGTGGCCGATCTCAATTGAGATCAGCCAAGTGCGCAGGACATATTATAGTGCATAAGTGTGCGCGAAAACACAAGTACACTCTCTTTTCCCTCACTCTCATAATTCGGTGAGACAGCAATCCAACATAACCGATGAGAGATCGGGCGCAGGACCACCTGCTTGCTTTCCGAGGCACGGGCGTTCAACAGCCAGCTTTCTAACTCCGGGCTGAGAAACATCAACAATCATTATGAACATCACACAAATTTTGCCCGACCCGGGACTCGAACCGGGGAATTCACGGTCCTTACGCAGCGCTTGCTACCCGGTATTTATTGATTTGACTATAAAAACTGCACAAATCTATGGTACCACTAAGATAGAACCATTTTACTGCGGGAAAACAACCACTACAATTTCACGATGTATATCGGGTGTTGGTTGGGAGTCCGATCGGTTTGCCTTCTCGTTTTAAGGCTTTTTGTTTAAGTGATCATTAAACCGGTGGTCCGCGTGGCAATAAAGCGTCGCTAATGATGTTGGATGCCTGTAATTATTACTGCGCGAATGTGCGACTGCGAACGACATCGAATACTGACGGGTTAAATAAAATTGGAAGTGGAAGTCGGGTCCGGTTCAACAGCGCTGGATAGGGTGTTTCTTTTTTTTTATCGGATTGTCAGAATCAATAAAGTGTAGTATTAAAATGACTTATCATAATCTGGAATTCTTGATAAATAGTTTTATTCTTAAACAAAAACAAAAGCGTCGATTGCTGAGTGGTTGAAGTCGTTGCTTGTAATGTGAGAGGTCGCCAGTTCAAACCCCGCCACGTACCACTGTGTTTTTTTAATTGGAAATTAATATTTTCGATGATTCGAAGCTTTGAGGGTGAAAGAAGACATCATGAGAAAACCTGCACACCTCCGAAGATATTCTAAGTATGAGTACTGTGTAGTTAACCAACCCGCACTTGACCAGCGTAGTTAATTAAGTCCTTATCGCCTAACTAAATTTAGGCCCGTGCCTCAGCAATGGGGACGTATTATGAGCTAATAATGATTGTTGAACAAAAGGCTTCTTCGTAACAACAAATGATTGAGCAAAATTACGTTTCATGAAGATTCACGATGCTACTCCGCTTATAACCATATTCGTGCATTCGAAGATGAAGCAGATATAAAAATGAATCGCAAAATGTGTTGGTAAGCGCATAACTCAACAACGCCTGAACCAATTTGGCCAATTCTTTTTTAAAAATGTTCGTTTAAGTCCAAGGATGGTTCTTTTCTTTTTCAAATTTTTTTGACAGGACGAAGTCTGTCGGGTCAGGTAGTAAAATATAAAAATCAATCATTTCAGGGGTCGGTCGAAAAGAATGTCAAATGGTAACGCCAACACGCGAGGGAATCCGACAAACCAATATGGCTGACCAATTAAACGCGCGCGGCCACTGCACTATCCCTTTATCGCCGCTGCTAATCCATTAGCGACGACTTTTACACAATACCCGATCCGACGACCACCCGAAACCGCGGTACAGTACATGAACACAGTACCGGGAAAATGGGAATATAATTGGACATTACCTGTATAAATATAACGAAATCGTATACACTGGTCCGACGAATCCACGTGTAACTTTAACAGCAGCTCGTAATCTGATTCCGTGATAGTTGCTTGGGCTATGGTGTTATGGATATTACAATGACAGTCGTTAGAACATGTTTAGAGTTCTTTATTTCACTTTTATTTATTTATTTTTTATGGTACACAAACAGAATACCGTTATTACAAGAATAGGTTTGTAATAATTTATTTATTAATTTCTAGACAGTATTCCCAAACAGTGTACCTGCATGCTTTGTGTTTACATAATTATCTACTTAATAAACTATTCATTTAAAATTATTACAAAATAAACAATTAAAAATAATAAATATAGATTTTTGCCATATTCGTCTTCAAAACCTTCCTAAAATGATCGTTATATTGTTTCCTTTTTTAATACTTACTACAAAACTATTGACAACAAAATTTTCCATTTTTACAACAATCCACTCCCTCACTGTCCATCAATACGCTGCCCGAAAACCACTATGGGCCACACACACATGATCGATACTTCTACTTCCATTGTCTGACAAAATGAAAGCTAGTGCCATATTGGGGAATGGAAAATTAATTTGATGGATTTAATTATTTTGATGACACGGTCCGACGGACCTAATGCGGTGTCTATGCCATTATCGAGTATTGGTATTGGGAAACCAGGTGTATTATTATAACAAAGGAATGTATTACGCGATGGACAGTGGAATTATGTAAAATGCTTACTGATATAATTCATGCTAAAATAATTACGTCTGGCGCTCTACTACGCCACAACTATGGATTCGTTTTCAAATTAAATTTGGTACATTTATTATATGCAGCTAGCTTGCGTTACCTTTTAACCGACTTCATTATAAGAGGCAATGGTTTGTGCGATTAACTACTTTTACACGGATTGAGTTGCGGATATTTTTAATAGGTATAGTTAATCAAAAATAAATGTTAGTATTTTGGTGCACCCATTGCGGCAAATTATGAACTTCAATGCAATAAGTTCAAAACATTGTCACAACTTATTATAACCAATCTACCTGATGTATTTCTAACAGCTGGTGACGTTGTGGTAGTTGGGCTATGATAGGAACCATGACGCCGCTAAGGCGGTGAAGTATGCCGCGGAGTTTGGTTGGTATGACCCTGGGCATTGCACCCCCAGGAGCATCTGTTTATCCTTTTCCATCTTACACCAGAAATTGGGAATCCCACAAATCTGAGCCCAAAATGACGGTGCGTGAAGCATTCTCTGCGTTAAAAAAAAAGGTATTTCAAACAACGAACGCGGCTCTCCACCCAATAAACGAGAGTACAACTCAACGAATAAACGTGTTAAAGAACAAAGCGTCACTAAGTTCAAAGTCATTACCATGATTCAATTACGCCGCACTAGGTGTCAAAGTGCTCCGCTATTTACAAACAAGTTGACGCCTCGCCGTAATGAAGGAGGAACAGAATCCGATGGAGGTTACTTGTTAATATTAAACTGCTTTGTTGGAATCCTTTCACGCGTAATGTGTGCACGGAGCAATGAATGTTGGATGAAGTTGACGAGTTTTGAGTTGGAACGGTTAGATAGTCGGGAGTCATCGGCCATCTTTGATGGGATGACTTGAATTCGGTATGTATCGGATTGGGGGTAATCGTGCTAGAAATTCACTTTCATTATATGGATTTATAAACAGTTCAGCAGCTTTTTTTGTAACCAATATAACAATTTTCTGATTATTAAAACTTAAAACTTGAAATTGAATTTTAATTAAATTAAACTAAAAATTTTATTATCCTACTACTTTTACATCTCGCCTGATAAGAAATGTAATGGGTATGAGCGAGACATCCCCAACACAAGTATTTATTACTTTCAGGGGCGTCTCAATACGTGTATTTGTAATTTTGAGAAATAAAATAATTTTTATTTATTTTATTTTATCATATCCTGTTTGAGTTAAATTAGGAACTTTGTTCTAAGTAAACTTCATTTCATTTTCTGAATTTCACATACCAACTTCACTTTAGCAGTTACCAAAAATGCAAAAGACATCATGGTGTCTCACAAAGTTCATTTCCCCCTGTTCAATTCTTGGCCTTAATAATACTAATAATCATGTCGTACTTTGAGCTCAATCCTCTCCGTTCTCCATAAACCTTCCCCTGTCGAATTTGCCATGGGATTTAGTGAAAAAAAATATACCCGTCACGTCAAATGAACCATCCATCTTTATATTTGAAAAACGCCAAAACTCCGCTGTCGCGTAATCCAAATAAACACCAGGAGCGATTTTACATTTCATCAGGGGCCCGCAGCGATGCACTAGGTAGGGTTGACGCTTTTCAATATACATGATTTTTAAAGAAAAAATGTTTAATTACTTATTTCTACCTGAACATTTTTCTGTATAATATCTATAGTAAATGATTGATAAAAAATAGTAGAGAGAGCCACCTATTATATTTATTTATAGCACATTAATTAAGAGAAATCACCGTAGCAATATGTTAAAGTACGAAAAAATAAAAACAATGCACAAGGCAGAATGGCGGCGACGTGGTTCACAACCCGTCACGTCACGTTTCCCACAGAGGTGAAAAGTGGATCACTGGAAGTGATATCTGCCTACCCCTCTGGGAAAAAGGCGTGATTTTATGTATGTATGTACGAAAACATATAGTATTGTCCATTATTTGCGCGAACACTTCACATTTATTAACACTATACAATTAGAACTGCAAAAAAAACAAACCAAAATAATATACCCAGCTAGCAAATTACCTGAGAACCTAGATTGACTGAGAAAAGTATAGGTACAGCTTGATACTACCACAAGCAAGGCCGTTTGAAAAGAAGTCAATTTCTTCAGGCAATAGAAGGACGCTTGATTTAGATCAAACTAGGTTTCTATTCACGTGCCCTTAGCAACCCTAGCTATCGGCGTCCAAATATTTTTTTCTCCGAATCCCGAATGATGAATACGGATGACGCGCGGTAATTCGATATGTCGAAAATCGAAATTGACGGTGTTTTATATGCCCGCTGTGGGTTTCGCAGTGGTTTTTCGAATGGATTTGTCGAAACTGACACCGGGTTTGTACACTATGAAATGTATACATTAGCGGTGACTGGATAGAGTATGAAATTAAAGCTAGTGGCGATTTAAAATATTTGTGGTGGTTGTTTATTTGAGAATATGCCCCTTTTTAAGTATTGAAAAACTTTCATAATATGATTGAAATAAAATTAACAAAATATCGATCATCGCGACATTCCATATTCTTATCTTCTGTCTTTTATCTTCATTTTTTGACCAAAAAGTCAAAGATCTTTGACTTTTAGGTTACGTAAAAATAATGCACATTATTTCTACTTCAATAAATCAGTAACTATCATGTTTATTTTAAACTTGTAAATGACACTACTTTGCGTGTTTAAGAACTAAATGTGTCCTTACAGTATTCCATCGCAGATCCCGTTACATTTTCCGTGCGAGCGAACTTTATCATGCCAATAGGTATTTATGTGTAATCCTAGTATTTCCGGCGGTATACCTAACTCGGTACCTTGGGCGCAGTAATCAGGGCGGTTCGGGCCACGTACGGCCGCGGACCAAAGTTTGATGTAAAAAGTTCTTTTTATTCGCGTTGGTTCGCGGAGCGGGGCCCCTTCGCGAAAAGTCCGGGTCGGTTGTGATTTTGTTTTAAATATGTATCTACGTGCGTATTCAAAGGCGGCGGTGTTGTGGCTGGAAGGTGACGGTCACTCGTATATATTTTATATCACTATCGTGTTATACCTACCTTTTATTTTAGTACGTAACTAATGTTTTGTTAAAAAAAATTACAAAAGATTTTTTATTGTTACTTACTAAATTATATAGTTGTCACCTGTCCGAGCTAAATTCTATTTGGATTTGCTAGTAATAGTTTGAAACATCAATAAATTATTGATAACAACGAACCGAAATTGATAGCAACATAAATGACTATACAGGGTGTAACAGGGGGGGTGGATCATCGTAAGTCAATCGATGGGGGACTTTAATACCTATCGATATAACCCCCATGTATGTTCAGCGATTTTCAATAGTTCCAAAGTTATTGAGATTTTTGTGAAATTTTTGTAAGAAGCCAGAATTCAGTATAAAAGTCTTCACTGTAGCTTAACTACTGGACCTGCTTGCATGATTTTTTTTCTAGAAATAGTTCAATAGTGGGTCTTCATAATTACGATACCGATTTGAGTCATAACCCTATCATATTGGAGTAAAAAAATTATTCTTCACAAAAGTTTTACGAATCGAATTGTGTCTATCAACTTTCAAAGCCTCCAGTGAAAAAAAAGTGCCTGTGTTTTTTTTCTAGAGCTTATTTTAAAAACTACCTACATCCATGGATAGTATACCCTGAAAATTTCATACCGCTACTGCCAGAGCATCAGAACGAAAATTGAACGCGAATGGCACAGGTGCCATAAATCAGTGTTTTTATTTTTCATGTAAAATTTTAATTTTAAATTAAAACGATACGTTTCAGCAAATTTATGCTATGTTAGTAACATTAGTAGCAGTAATTTTACAGAATCGAAAATTAAAGGGGTAAAAATCAAACAAAGAAAATTTACATAATTTTTGTTAATTAATTTTTTACAGTAAGTGTTCATAATGGGCACCATTATTGGCTATGCATATACTACACCTTTTTACAAAGGTTTTTCGGATGTTGCAAAATGCTACTACTACATTTTGCCTTATCACAATTTGGGCCCCTGAGAAATTTGACAAAAAAGAAGCATTCCACAACCTCCAAAAAAGCTTTTTAGAAGGTTTAAGCTATGCATAGCCAATAATAATGCCCATTGTGAACACTTACTGTAAAAAAATAATTAACAAAAATTATGTAAATTTTCTTTGTTTGATTTTCACCCCTTTAATTTTCAATTCTGTAAAATTACTGCTACTAATGTTACTAACATAGCATAAATTTGCTGAAACGTATCGTTTTAAATTAAAATTAAAGTTTTACATGAAAAATAAAAACACTGATTTATGGCACCTGTGCCATTCGCGTTCAATTTTCGTTCTGATGCTCTGGCAGTAGCGGTATGAAATTTTCAGGGTATACTATCCATGGATGTAGGTAGTTTTTAAAATAAGCTCTAGAAAAAAAACACAGGCACCTTTTTTTCACTGGAGGCTTTGAAAGTTGATAGACACAATTCGATTCGTAAAACTTTTGTGAAGAATTATTTTTTTACTCCAATATGATAGGGTTATGACTCAAATCGGTATCGTAATTATAAAGACCCACTATTGTCCTATTTAAAGAAAAAAAATCATGCAAGCAGGTCCAGTAGTTAAGCTACAGTGAAGACTTTTATACTGAATTTCGGCTTCTTACAAAAATTTCACAAAAATCTCAATAACTTTGGAACTATTGAAAATCGCTGAACATACATGGGGGTTATATCGATAGGTATTGAAGTCCCCCATCGATTGACTTACGATGATCCACCCCTCCTGTTACACCCTGTATACATACAGATATAAATTATTGCACAGATCGCCACGGTACGAGTTAAGTTGCAATATCTTCTAAGAGGAAGCACGTCCGCGAAATACAGAACTCGAAGCTATCCAACCAAGCCAAACTTAGTAAATACATAAAGCTACCAACACACCATAAACACACCTACCGGAGCAATAAGCCACTTCCAAACCACGCCTCAACAATACCAAGTATTTATAACATCCCATTCGTTACGGAAACAATATCACACATAAACAACCTTGAGGGTCCGTGCATTGTTTATCACCCTAACAATATGAAGTTTTAACCGTATCTCACCATAAAAGTGCGATCCCTAATAGAATCTCCCGGTATTTAAGGCCCGCCGTAACCCGGGCGGGCGGTGCGCACAACGAATACAAATGAGGAAATCTTAACCCCCAATCTGCTGAATGCTCGACACGATAAGACCCGAACATTGATTTTTGAAAATAAAATTTAAAGGTGTACGTGTTTTGAGCGGTCGGGTCGTGTCGTAGCGACGGATTGTCTAAATGGGGCGTGAGGAGGTTTTCTATCGGATTTGCATTTGCACTTACTCTTGTTTTATTAAAGGTGGATAAAGAGATTCCGAATACAATGTCTGGATATTTGGGATTGTGTTGATTTTTTCAATTGTAAGTTGGAGATTTTAATGTTACTTTTTAGCAAATTGTTTACAAAGACTGATAATACTTTATTAAATATATAATTTTAAACTGTCATGATTAACACATTAGAAAACAGAAAATGTCCGGCATATTTACCATGTTGTTTTGTTTTAATGAGCTCACGATATTACGGCACTGTTGCAAGCGCCATGATCACGGATGAACTGAATCGGGAGCTCATTAAAACAAAACAACATGGTAAATATCCCGGACATTTTTAGTTCTCCAATGATAATAGTTCTCCTTGCAGGATTTTAAGGCAATTGCTTAATATTATATGACGCTTGCGTAATATCTTGATATGTCTAACAAGACTTTTTTTCTTTTCAGGTAATAACCCTATTTTCACATCCTTCTCTTTCAAACCCTAATGTAAGTAAGAAAACATTTATATCTATTCATCGCAAAAGTACGACACGTGAATCACTGCAAAATTTTGTATAACAAATAAGCTCACACATCAATGCCTAAGTGTAAGTAGCCAGTTTTTACCCCACAGTTAATTTAAAACACAAGTATGCTTAATTAGAAAAATACAGGCGAAGTAGGTTTTTACCCTTTTCATGCGGGATGACACCCAAGCTAATGAAGAAATAACGTCGTTAGTGTGACTATCGGATCAAAAATGTCGTCAACGTGTATGTATGTCATCATAAAAAAAAATAAATAAATAAATAAATCTTTATTAGAAAACTCAGTGCACAAAATTAGATCTTAAAATCTACATTACATTTAAAGTTCCGGGTAACAATATGTGTGCCTGAACTAGGATTTTCCTGTGTTTCAGGCAAAAGAGGGGCTTACATTGGGTTATATTGTGCTATATATCACTACAAAAACGTGAAACTTACATGTATTTATCTTATCTTAAGTTACATAAACAAAACTATATATTAATAAATAAACGGTCATATGGAGCTGAGCAAAAATAAATAATTAAATTCTAAAGACATATGAATTATTTAACAACAAGTAATAAAGCTTCAGTGTCTTCGTAGGACATATCTTGAAGAGCTTCTTGGACTGCTTTTTTAGCAGTATTTTGGCTAAGTGGGTAGATATCTAAGTTTTATCCATTGTTTATGTATATAAAACGTATATACATGAACAATGGACATATTTATAGGGGGTAGTGCAAAAAGAAAAAAAAAGTCATTTCAGTTCTATAGAAGACGTAGTTCATAATATTCAAGATCTTGGAACGTGGATTTGGTAAAGTTTTTGATGCTACTACCATGTAAAACCATTAAGCCAATCAGTAACGTAATTAAGGGCTCTTTATTTCCCGTTACTCCTTCTTAAGATACCTATCTCAAAGGATTATCCCTAAATGTGCAATGTTAATTGGTGTCTGGCCTAGACCTAACCAAAGGAAAGGATGCTAATAATTTTAACAGGCTTTGTTTGTAAACGAGTAGATTAACCCTTTTCATGTCGGCTGTCAACGCAACAGTTGCCGAGAGAGGCATCAAATGCCATAAAGCTTGAACCAACACGGAATATCGTCTGTTAATTTCTTTTTTGCTACGTTTGATAGTACTTGTGCGGGAAACCACGGAAATGAGGGGATGTTTTTATTTCTTTTTTGTGTTCTCGTCATCCGTTTCTTTGCTCGCCAGCTAATCGTTTATCAGAATAGAGCATATTGTAACAATCCATTGTGATTGATGAAATTACGAATGCACAAAACATTTCTTCAAATGTTTTATATATGAAGAGATAACAAAAATGAATGTAAAACTCTTACACTAAATAAATATTTTTTTATGAAGATGTCATGTACCAAATTACAACAAATTGGATTAAATTATATTTATTTCAGATAATGATGATCCATCTGTTAATTACCATAGCAATTATAAAGTATATGTCATTGTTAACATAGAAACATTCAAAGTAAAATTTTAAATAATCGCCTAATGTAAAATTGGTTAAATTAATCCTATTGCAAAGAACTTTTCACAAGATACCCCTCAACTTCCAAACCAGCTAGATTAGAAAAACAGTTAGCGTCTCATTCCAAATTCCCGTTGAACTCCTCTCACCATAAAAACCGTTAGAAGATCAACTGAAGACGTGTTAGTTCAAAAGAGATCTCTGAGCGGCTGACACGTTCGCGACACATGCCTGCTATCAGGATCCGATCGCGATGCCATCGGAAGACTTAATAAAATGACGCTCTTGAATTTGGAAGCGCAAACCATAGGCGGCGGAGGGTTAACGGGTTGACTGTAATTTGTTTTTTATTAAAAAGATTTTGCTAGGTACCATTATTATCTTATTGATATAGTGTGTGAAATTGACCCCGATACGTACCATTTTCAAAATGTGAAATTCGTATGTACGATTACTCGACATTTTAACAGTGAAGAAAAACATCATGAGGAAACCTGTACCTACGAAGAAATTCTAAGGTTGTGTAGTCTAACAACCCGCACTTAGCCAGCGTGGTTGACTCGTGGCCTGATCACCCTAGTTAAGGATAGGTCCGTGCCCCAGTAGTGGGGATGTGTATGGGTTGATGATGACATTATTAAAGAATGTGACACTGTACCTAAATTTAAAAATCTATTTAAAACACACGTCACTTAACTGTAAATAAAAAAATGTTTTGTGTGGCCTTAGAGGCAAGACTTTATTATGTACTTAATTAAAAATTGTATTTTATTTCTCATTGTAAATGAACTGTATGTTTGTATGAGAAATAAATTTCTTTAAACCGATTATTTTGATTGGTAATTAGGTCTATTTCAATGGAAGTGAGTTTATTAAGTAAAGGATGAGTACTATGAAATCATTTCCGTTATGAACTAACTGACTATAAGTCTTATGCCAGTAATAAGATAAATTTGTAGCTTAAAAAAATCAATATTACTGATCTTTTAAAGCCCCACGGCACTGATGGAGAAATCTCCCGCTACCGCTTATGCCTTTCACCGATGACACAGGCGAAAGCGACTTCCCACTTTCGAATCCACTCAGATCTTTGTCGGCCAAATACTTGCTTGTCGCGTTTGTTTTTAACTTTATCGTGAATTCATTTGTGTTCGTTAACTCGCTACTTCGGGGTCCGGACCCCTTGCTTCTTGCCTTGGGTTTATTTAGATCACGTTTTTTATTCGTACAACACTCGTGTGAATAGTTGATGAAGCACCTGTTACCTTCATTTGTAAGAATAGGGCGAATGTCTTGTGATTTTTTTAAAGGAGTAATAAAATTTAATATCTTTCAGTATCTTACGTAGAAACTCCATATCAATATTAAAAAAACACATTTAACCATTCCTACTTGTCTACAGCGTATCTATTATCATTACCAATTTCGGGGAAACTAGCAATGCATCTTTTTTTTTTGCTCGCCGTATATGAGTAAATCACGGCACTGATCCCAGCTATATTTCACCGCTACAGATGGCTACGGTGGTCTACGAATAGTCTACGAACTAATGTAGCTGGCAGCTACGAATGATGTAGCACTGCTTGTTAGTCGTAGCATGAGTGCTACGAGAAGTTACGATTCAATTTTTCAACTTCGTAACTAACGTATTACGAAGGTGAAAATTTTTATGCAGACTTCGGATGACTGTTTTTTTGATGTTTTTTAAGAGCCGTTCTCATTGACACGAATAATTATTCATTTAAAAAATAATAGTTACAAATAAAAAAAAACTGTTATGTTGCACATTCTTTTAATCAGTACACCAACTTCCAGTTTGGTGATTTATTTATTTATTATTAGGACAGCCAACAAGAAAAACACTGGTACAGATTAATAAAAGTGAATAAAACAACATAAACTTAAAGCTAAGTGATTTGGAAAATTCAACTGATTTCGCCATTATATTTGATTAGCAGTGCATTTCCATATATTAATTTTCAATCAGCCCTGAAATGTCAATTGTCAATGAAAAATATTTAGCATTGCACGAGTCAATTGAATTTCTGATAAGTGGGCCATAATAATTTTATCTCATATATTGGATTCAAAATGATTTTTCCTAAAAATTAACAACGACTGAACGAACATTATAATTTTTATTAAGTATATTAAACATTATATATTAAAAACCTATATATCCGTTTTGCGGTATTGACTCTCATTAAACATTGAGTACAGGCATCCAGGCATCCAATAAAGCAAATACACCAAATAAACATAGGCTGTTCTCACAATAACGCTTTTATTTCTTTTTAGCGTGAACACTTATTATACACACAGAGTTATAGTATCAAAAAGGTGCTAGCTCCATATTTGAGTTAAACGCTTCGTCTTTCGTCAGAATGTCACGCTCATGCCATAACCTAACATAGTAACCAGTACAAAACTATCAAAAGAAAAACACATGTCAACCGGATTCGTTACAAAACACGTAGCGCCAAAAGAACTCAACGTACTCCGATTAGAGCAAGTTCCAAGGAAACAGTTGTATGTTTAAACAAGTTTCGCTCACGCGATGACGGCTATAACATATTTCAAACAATTTCAAAGTGTAATGTGCGAAAAATAAGGTGCCCGTATCGCGCTCGGAGCTGGCTCCATCTTATGCTCGCTAGATGTGCCACGATGTGTCACTTAAGGATACTAGTGGATGTGGCAGTATTGAGATTAAGTGGACGCCATTTTTAAATGTCTGCATAGGTTACTTCTCGGCGATTTTATGTTTTAGTATGGGTAGAGTAACTGTGCGCGCCGGGTAGCCGAAGGAAATGTTGCGATCTTATTCGTAGCTGCTGGACATGAACTAGGCTTCTGTTTGCATATTTGATGAAATATCGGAGATATGCCAGCATTATTACCTGTATCACCTTGGTCTTAATTTCTACACTATACAAGTATTTTAATTTGAATATGAATATTTATACTTTATGTAATATTTTTTCTATCTTTTAACGTAATATGCCATTATAATGATTTGCAATTGTATCTGATACTTACTTAATTTCTTCCTTACTACTCAATAACAGTTTTTCAAAGTGCCATTTCTCACTTTCGGATAGATCACTACGCGAGCTTGGTGTTCTCGGCTTATACTGTAGTGAGTGACGTGCACTTCACCCATACAAGTAGAGCCGTGTTTGTATATAAGATAGCATAAGTTGAATATGAGAAACATTATAGTCCAGTTATCTAAAGGTTAAGTCGTTTTTAATCGAGCGCTCAGGTCCCATCCTCACATAGCGACCCTGAAGCCGCACGGTTTCGAAAATATGCCATGTCTTAAGCTAAAAAAATATTAACAAGAAGACCTGATAAAAACGTCTCATCCAGCAATGTTACATCCGTTCGCAGCTGAGCGCCAACGCCGGGCCTGATCCGTTTTGCCGACGTTCGGATACGGCCCGGACAAAAACCTTTAAATTTCGTATTTATATACAACAAGCTGCCATTACTATCTTATTTTTGAAACAATTTTGTATCGTGCCGATGTAGAATGTGGAACGTGTTTGAGTGGAGCGGGAATGGGGATTTTGTTATTGAGTGTCTGATATGATCAGTTGAGTATTGGATGAGAACTTTGACCACAAATTTAGGTTTGGTGATTTGTATCTTCATTGAGTTTGATGTATCGTGATTGAATTGATTTGCTCCTCATTATATTAATCAGGTTTGTGTGCAAACGTGATAGTTACTGAGTTACTGTACAGTGTTCATTCACACATTTTATTTTAAAGGCAAAATTTTACCCAAAAAAGTAAATAGTAACACAATGTTGTTGTTTATTCTATGAAATGAGCTATACTAACTAAACGATCGTGAAGTGTTACTTATAAAACATGATAAATACTAAGAGAAAATCATCACATACATCCGTAGTGATGATTTACACGCACAATAAGTCATGTAGAAAATCAGCGCGGCAAACGTGACTCATCCGATTATCTTAACCTACCACAAAACGGGATTTATGACCGCACCTCATTTCTCAAAGTCGGTAAAATATGAATATGCCCCCGCGGTGTAGCATCATATGCATACTTTTTAAGCTCGCAGTAATAAGATGGGCCATTCGCGTGACGTATATTCTGTGGTGAAGGGGCGTGATTAAGGTTTTGACACTCTCAACGTGATGACAACGATTTGTTATTCACGTCGTAACTAGTTGGGGAGTGATGAGTGGAAGTAGGGTGGCAACTTTGTACCGTAGAAAACTATGGGTTAAATAAGCAGAGAATACTATTTGAATATTTGGCAAATTTTGGGGAGCCCATTTAATGGAAGACGAATTACTGCCTGCATTTTCGATAAGAGGTTTGGAACGGACTGATTACATTGTGAATTCCGAAATCCAGTTCATAGCCCCTCATTCAACGGCCTGTGTCATCATAGAAACCTCTATAGCTCTCTAGCAATAGCACTGCTCTAGCTTCTGTTAAGTTTACTACCAAACACAGATGTGAATCAAGCTGATTTTAAACGTAACATTTATGAGTATTACCAGTGTCTAACTACATGATTATCATGTCAGCCCATATCTACCCACTGCTGGAAAAAAATATTTTAGGCACAGCAAATCAAAATTTAAAAAAATAAAACTGTAGTCTTTTACTACGCAAAAGTAAAATAGGCTCGCGGCTTTCAAAAACTCGAACAGTCAAGGTACAGTCTTCACATAGCTAATTGAAGTCAAAATAAAGAACTAAATTAACCATTTCACATTCAAATTGTTGAAGCAAATGAACAAAATGACGTGGTATCCCGTTGGCTCGCGACGAGGTGCCGAAAGCTATTCGCAAAGGTATTTACAGACAAGTATTTGAGCTTCGCATCGTCTCTCAGTGTGCCACATAACCTCAGCTTTCACATTTGCGTCTTGACACGTGCACATATTTAAATACTCTGTCATTTAAAAGGACGATACGTTATGTTTCATTGGTTTTTGATAGGTTTGTGCATAAATATTAAAGTAAATGTACGGGAAACTTGGACCCAGGTAGACGCGAGCAAAAATACCTTTAATTTTCTACTGTTTCAAACCAGTTGCCCAAAAGGCCAATAGATTGGTATGAAAACGTTACATCTGAACAAAAAATATTTGCAAGTAGATTAATACTCGCCTCACCTGCAAAACAAATCAAAAACCCCCTACATGTAAACCATCAAATATCAAATATTCGTACAGTTATTAATTCCTAGTAAGTACACCATCGCCCATAAAGACCATTGGGTGCTAACCCGACCCAAAAAACCTAACCTAAAACCATAACCGCCCACCGCTCAGTGGGTCAATATTGCACATCTTTTTGCGCCTCCCCGCCCCTTTAACATAGTTGGCCACATTATCCTGCCCTGTGACGTAAATTTCAAGGGTCCACACGTTAGGGCGAAACAAGGACAGTCTGCGGTCGTCCCACACTTAAATATATGCGTGAGGTTACAACTCTGACTTTCATAGACTTAATTTAGGCTTACGTAGATCAAATCGGACGGAACTGCGGGATCTTTAAATATGTGTGTGTAGAGATACAGTAGTAAAGGGATGTGAAGGTGTTGCAGGCATTATAGGCGTATTTGTTACAATAACTTTAGTTACTTACTAGTTGGTAAGACCTATGTTTTGATAGGTAAAGAAAAGTATCATTGTAATTGCGTTGTAAATCATGGAACATCGTATTTGATTATGAAGAGATGGATAACTGTAGGCTTATTTAAACTTCAAACAATATACGAGCCAGCGTAATCGATTTTGGTCGGTCATCAAAAGGTTCCTTTATACAATTTTAGTATTTAAGAACACAATAGTAATTTTAAACTGTCATGGTAACACACAATAGAAAACTAAAACAGTCCGGGATCACGGGTTCACCCGTGATCATGGCGTTTGCAACAGTGCGGAAATATCGGAAGCTCATTAAAACAAAACAACATGGTAAATATCCCGGACAATTTCAGTTATCTAGCAGAAATTGTAATTTTAAGTTCATTATTACATTCTTAATTTCCAACTCCTTTCTACTTCAAGCTTCACAATTTCGTGGAGTGTGTTAAATACTTGTGAAGCTCGCAGCAAAATAGGTAACAACTCATAAACAGCGGAAACGGTAAAAGATATTGAAATTCTTACGAATAACGTGTGAAACGGTGACAGCTAATTAATTACTGGATCCGCAAAAGGAGCAAATATCGCGAACACGACGAATGAACCAATTTCGAGCATTTCAAAGTTCAGCGTTCGTTGCGTTACGGCGGAACTTTCGGAGCTTCCGCTCATCCTTCTAATACAAGCTTGTTTACGATTCAACTTGAACTTTTACAACTTCTGTCGTGTTATATTTTTTGTATTTTACAAATCTAATGCTTTACGTGATTCAATACAGACTTGAGGCATTTGTTGTATAGGCGGTTTTGAAACCTCAAAATAATGAGTGTATCTATTGAACTACGTATAGATAATGAATATCTCGTAACACTACATAATTAACATTGTTTTGTCCTTACTAAGTTGATTAGACAATTGTGTACCTGCAACACAGTGAAATACACAAATATACTTGGTTATATAAGCTGTATACTTTATGTTAAAACAAAAATTGCATATTCAAAACGTATGAAACATCAAACTTTAATCTTTACCCTTTAATGTTTAGCATAACACAACGTAGCGTCATCGCAGTATAACAGAACAAAAGAGTCCGCAATAAAAGAACACATTGCATTGTCCCCATCATACTTACAATTTCTTCATTTTTATTATCACCCACTGCCGTGTTTTACATACGCTCGTAATCTGCGAGCTCGCCCTACTCTTTAGCCTAATGCGTTCTAAAAAGTATAACTCCGGTTTTAGTATCCCGTGACATTCTAGCAGTTATAAAACAAAATTGCAGCTCATATAACGAAGGTGGCCATTTTACTGCGCTATCATTGGCGGGTTTTTACGCGCGGGTCAGAGGTCACGGTAAGGGGGTAATGCTGTGTCTAGTTAATTAGTACGTGTTAGATTAACAGGGTATGTGGAGGGTAATGTTGCCAGTGTCCGGGGTAAGGGAATAGTTTTTTACGGTGCATTTGTTATAACTGCTCTCGGTGTAATATCAAGATGTTGTGATGTATGATTTTAGACTTTCGCGTTCCATTACACTAAATATTAGTCTTTATGGCGGGCGGCACCAGTTCGCTCGCGACCACGATTGGTGTAACCCAGTCGAAACGTCGGGCAGTAAGTAGCTATGTATTTGCTACTCCTAATAACGCGTGTAGAACCATAAAGACTAATATTTAGTGTAAGATGTTGTGATATCATATTATTTATTTTTTATCAATATGGCGATTGCACAGAACTTGATGATAGGTCTTGTAGACCAGTAAATAGATAGATTTAGAAATGCTTACCGGATACTCGAAAGACATCGAGAGTAATATATGCAACAAAGCTGACAAATTTATATAGAACATCCTTGTGTTTGAAGTTGTTTCTTCAATTATGGAAAGTCTTTCAGGGTGACCTCATGTGACATACTGGTGGCAAGCAAATGAGAAAACAAATGATGTCGGCAAAAATTTAATAAACATTATTTACGCTTGAAAGGTAACAACGAATCAGCTACAAGAGAACGATACCTTTCTGCCCACAGCCAAGCTAATGAATGACCGCGCGTTGTCCCCAATATTTGTGTCCGTTTTGTTTGCGGCACCCTAATAATTTAAGGAGTGTTTTGTCGTCCAACTGGAACGTGGTGTTTGCGCGACTGTTTGCCGATTGCGTTACGATTATGACGGCTGTAAATAATGATGGAGCGGTCCTGTATTCGTTTACACTTCGCTTGTTTGAGTGTTGGGTTTGTTTATATTGTTACTGTTTTTTTTTTTACTTGTTACCTTTTCTCAACAGTCCCAAAAGACTTATTGCCAGATTGATGCACCCGTTTCTTGAGCAAGGAATTGTAGGTTCAATCCTTACATGGGAAAATGAGCGAGCATAATATGTTTGAACCAAATTTGGGTCTTTATGCAATCACTAGCTGTGCCAGCGACTTCGTTCGCGTTTCCCCCGTTTTTTACACATTTTCCATTGTATCTTTGCTTCTATTGGACGCAGCGTAATGTTATATAGCCTAAAGCCTTCCCCGATAAATGGTCTATACAACGCATTTTTCAAATCGAACCAGTAGTTCCTGAGATTAGCGCGTTCAAACAAACAAACAAACTCTTCAGCTTTATAATATTAGTATAGATTAAAACATATCATCCCTATAACAAGTATTAAAAGCAGCTAAGTTAGTAAACGTACCCCAATGCCTTATTTTATGTGACGAAACTTTATAGAGGAAGATCCCAGAGCCGCCAGACATCACTTATTTTCTAATGGACAAAATATATACGATTGAGTAGTGGTGGGGTGTACTATCATCATATGACTAGTTGCTACCTTGACCAGACGGCCATTTTTCAGATATCAACCAATCAAGGTAGATAGAAACACTGCTCACCTCACTTAAATTCTGATGGCTGATTTTAACATATATTTCACACAATATCATTAAAAATCAGGTTTTATTACTCCCAGACACATGCGGTCGGCGGTTTTACCTTACAGACGCTTTAAAGATATGAACAAAATTTTACTTTTACTTAATTTTACTTATTTTGTGATGCTTGATTTTTATATATGTTATTCAAGCAACTATTTTAAAACGTTTTGCAAACGGACAGACCGATCCAAGGGGCCAAACATTCACCAGACCCAACTGTTTTAGATTCTTTTTTAAAAATTAAATTTAGTTAAGTTTTTCTAATAAAATAGTTTGTAAGGTACAATTCTATAATTATTGCGGTCAGATGAGCACTTTTCAGTTGTTTGAATAACATATATAAAAATCAAGCATCAGAAAATAAGTAAAAGTAAAATTTTTTTCATAGCTTTAAAGCGTCTGTAAGGTAAAACCGCCGACCGCATGTGTCTGGGAGTAATGAATCCTGATTTTTAATGATATTGTGTGAAATATATGTTAAAATCAGCCATCAGAATTTAAGTGAGGTGAGCAGTGTTTCTATGTTCCTTGATTGGTTGATATCTGAAAAATGGCCGTCTGGTCAAGGTAGCAACTAGTCATATGATGATAGTACACCCCAACACTACTCAATCGTATATATTTTATCCATTAGAAAATAAGTGATGTCTGGCAGCTCTGGGATCTTGGACCATTATAATCAGACTTTAATACAATGAAATTTGGTCAATTCGATTTTTAAATTTTTGTATAAAAAGGATTTCCGGAAAAGTCTAACAGTTTTTCCTATACAACTCGCACGCAACACCCCTAACACGTAGCTTTAAAAGTTCGTTTCCTAATTGATGTTTAAGTTAATGCCGTTTAATTCCGGGTCGTCGTATAAAACTAATTAATGCGTGTAACACATTGCAATGTCTTTGAAGCATGCATGGTAGACACGGCATTGTGGGCCAATAACTAACAGGGCATGGACAGTAAAGTTTAAGTTTACAGTAATGTCATGACTATATGCAATATTTGTTCCTAATTAGTTTCTGAATGCCATAGTTTAAAAGTCTTTGCAAGTTGGAGCCTGAAATGTTCAATGTGTATTATTTGATTTTGAATTAAAATATTATGCTTAATACCATATTTAATCGATACAGCTTTGCAGACCTTAAAATATGGTCATACTGATTACCAGTACAAATAAACCCAAGACCTTTCCGTTCCCCCGCCAGTCCGGTGATGATGACATTGCCGAGCCTTGGCGTCTTCAACTTCCGAATGATAAATGAGATTTTGTAGGTGTCTATTAACCTATCCAGGTAGATATACTTGTCTATGTATACCATAGTTATTTCTATGCTGTGTAAGACAAGTTCTTTATCTACAAAAATTATATCTATCTATGAATCAGAACAATGTGCAATTTATTTACTACTGTAAAAGCGTCGATGGCCGAGTGGTTAAGGTCGTTGCTTGCCATGAGAGATGTTCAAAAATAGTTAAAAACCTACATACAACGGTAAGTTTCAGATTTGAAATTCATTTGTACGATTATTCGACGCTTTAACGGCGTAGGAAAACATCGTGAGGAAACCTGTACACCTACGAAGAAATTCTTAGTTTGTGAAGTCAACCAATCCGCACTTGGCCAACGTGGTTGAGGCCTTATCGGCCTTACGGGTAGGCTCGTACCCCGTGGGGACGTATATGGGCTGATTATGACTGTAAGTGCGCATGCCTTACTGCCCTTTCTCCTATTGCCCAGCCTCATCAAACGGCACTCGATGTTTAGTTTAATTAAGTTTTTACTGTTATTGAATGTGGCGTGTTCGCAGTAATGGTGTGAGCGACGAGCGTCATTTGTACGAGGGTTGTCGAAGGAAAGTGCCTACGATGGGGTGTCGGCAGTCGTATCGGGAAATTAACTTGTTGGGAATGCGATTTGGAAATGTCTATGCCGCTTGGCTTGTACTGTTTAGGCGACTGTTAAATCTGCGTACTGTTTATTGTTTTTAACAAATTGGTGTATGGATATTGTAGGTGGTGTTTAATATTGATACCTATTTTTAGAGCGTTGTTATTTGACATAGCTTGAACTTATTTTCAAAGCTTCAGTAAATATAAATTGATTTTTTTTAAGTCCTAAAGTTTGTACTAGCTGTATTAATATTTTATAGTAAATATATGATACACATTGTCATCACTCCACATTATTGTGTAATATTTTTCGATTTGACGGCAAAAATTCTGGATTTCAGATCCTCCATACTTGGTGCCAATGGGACTTCAAGTTATCTTTTTCAATGTCAATTACAAAAAGTGTTGTTAAAAATTAAAAAACTTATTCTCCATAAGTCGAATCCAAATAATATTCCAGAAAGAGTTTAATATTAACATATTATGTGCATAAAAATACCGTTTTACATAGAACTGTTACAACGGCATAATAGCAACCCTAATTAGACAGACGTAATTAAATAGTAGTTGTTGTATTGCGTGTCGCGAATAGTACCTAAGGAAGCCCAGAAGTGCATCTGAGATCACTATCAAAAGGTATAAACTTGGCCATTAAATTGAAACTATAAATTTAAAACCCTTTGCCCAGAAAAAAAATACAACTGTTTCTTGAAGGTGTTTGAATTTTGTACGAAAACTACGACTTTATTAGTTCAGGAGTTAGAGATCTAAATGTGCGAAGCCGTCATCATGTTCGAGCGATTTCTACTTACATAGATACTCAACATAATGATAATGAGATAATAAGGGATACAAGAGATGATTAAGATAATGCCCTATTACTTATTTTATATCTCATATTTATCACAGATATCTTATGTGTCTATGCGCTATCCAATTTTCTGCTACTACATCTTAATTATGTCATCAAAGTTTCGTCCACATTCGCAAAGAAAGCCTCCAATAACATCAAACAACATTCCCTCTGCCTTTTAGTTAGCAATATCATAGTCGGACCCGGAGTAATTAACTACGATGCGACTAACAGAATATAAAAAGTAATTATAACTTCGTCAACGGAGGGGCCCAGTATCGTACCCTGAGGACGCCGTACCTATAACATACAGATATACAAACGGATACAAATACGGCTACTATTAACCGAGAATCAGTGGAAGATATTTAACTACATGATGATTGATATTGGGTCATCGGCTGATTTTGAATGTTGTAAGGTCAAAATTTTCATTTTCCGTGTAACATCTTGAAACTTAAAATTTTGAATCATAGTGAAGTGGTAAGCTTTTGGTAGCCAACAGATAAACAACCTATCATTAAACCAGCAAACACGTTCCTTTATAGTATTTTTATGTTTTGATTCCATCTTTATACAATTAAAACTTAATATTTCAATAACGACATGACGACGACATAATTTAGAAAAATAAATATGAATTACTTTACTTTTCGACGAATGTAGCTCGACAAAAATAATAGTCACGGTGTTGAAATATTATTCATCACTGTGAGAATAAGTACAAGTATATTCAAGTCAAATAAGCGGCAAAGAGACGTTTAAGTAACTCCAGCAATGCTGCGAAACAAATTGCCCAACTTAGATACTTCATCCTAATTAGTTTGCCAAATATTCGTGAAAAAAAAAATACTTACCTGGAGTAAAACACATGTGATTATAACGAGGAAAGTTTAAAGCACTCAGGTCTAGAGAGTTCCGAGGGACTAATGTGGAAACTTCGAAGAAAATCGACGGGAGACGTTTTTGAGAAAATCTATTCTTAATTAATTTTCCATTAGGGCAATTACGTTCTTGGGAAACTTTTCGAAATGAAACTGGCTGGTATTTACATATTTTGTGGCGGCGGAGTTTTTTTTTTTTTTTGAGGATTAATATTCGTTTTAAAATGTCATCGCTTAGGTATGCTTAGCGATCACGGGGAGATTCTTTCAAAAAGTTGTAAATAAGGTTTTAACATAAATGGTGAAATAATGGATTGGGTCATTCATTAAGTTCACTTTTAAATATTATAAAACGTAAAGGGATTAAACATTTGTAAGCCTGAGTATAAAAATAAGAAAAGTTATGGTTCAATACTCTAATGTCAGAATAATATTGTTGTTTTCGAGTTTGAAGTATTTTTCATATTTCACTCAAAACTCGTCTACATTATCTAATATTGAAAACTCAAGCACAAGACGAAGTTTGATGCAAGTGGCTATTTCAAAAACGTCTTTCAAAATGTCGGTATAATATGACCCGTAATTTTGTTCTTCCTATTATTAATTCATACACAAAAAGTTCGGTCCACAGCGATATTTACAACGTCCGGTGCAAACGGGGGAACGTTGGGAATTATCCAAACTATTCAAGTGAAAATTATTTCAAGTGCCGACATACGGCAAAGTGCAACATGCACGAACGCATTCAAATGTCAACCTTATTACAATGGCATTAAATCTGTTTGCATTTCAATGGTGCCCTGTACACCCACCACAATATACGGTCAGCAATAACAATTCTAATTGCTCGAATTGTCGGCTCGACCGTTTTTGTCGCGTGTAGGTACGTAGAGCCAGTTTTTAACGCGAACAATATATTTTGGCGCTTACCGCATTGTTGACCGAAGTAAACCTATTTTGTGAGATGGTTACAGATTGAGATAACTCTAGATGTATACGTTTTCTTACGTTTTTTATCGAATTATACTATACTATCTTTTCCAACCGCGATTCCGTTCCCGTGGAGTTGTTCATCATCATCATCAGTCCATATATACGAGTACGTTCCCAGTGCTGGATCACGGGCTACCTTAAACTCAGGGCGATCAGGCCTTAGTCAAAGTGCGGGTTGATCGATTACACAACCTTATAATTTCTTCGTAGGTGTGCAGGTTTCCTTACGATGTTTTTCTTCACCGCACAAAAATACTGATTAGAATTTTATGTAATGGTTAAATTACTGATAAGTTTTATTTGACCTATCCAATACCCAAAGGTTTAGATCAAGTTCTTGTTCAAAAGGTATTTCAAATTTCAAACCAAAAGCTTTTTTGAAGAATAAAGAGATTAATTGATCAATCTTCGTATATATTTTTTTATTCTATTATTGCTTTTTATTTCAAATACGACCTTGTTGTTTATTGTTAGAGCTTCAAATTACTCGGTAGCCCTGCGCGAGTCAAATGATTATGTCGGTTGATGGACACCATGTTTATTGCGTGTAATTGTGTGTTTGTTTCAAAACGGTCCCCATTTTTTGTTGACGGTTTTAACGTTAATTTTTTCGTCGCCGCCCCGGTGTGACGTGTTTAGCTTTTGTAATGTTATTGTTATTATTGTGGGAACGTTTTCGCTTGTGTGAAAAGACGGAATTATTCATTTTCAGGAGTACCTATATTTTTTATGTTCAAACGTTTTATGATTCAGGTTTTTTTTGTTTGCTATAGTCAAACAATTTGCATTACAAAAGGTAGTTTTTTAGAGGCAATATTATTTTAGTATTGCTTAAACAAAGTCAACATATTTTATGGTAAGCCCATGAAATTATGATGTGATTATTTCTAATATAATTATGTAGGTAGACTTCTCGGGATACATATATTTTTTTTTTATTAAAATTACATTTTACGTACTAACTCCACATATTGAGCGCATAAAGAAATATCACATTATCGTCGTCCGCATCTCTCGGGAACTAAGACCTCTACAGCCTTACTAAAACCTTCGCTAAAGTAGCCGAATATGAATGAATATTACTTGCCTAAAGAACCCTCGCCGCGCGGACCCGGCCGCGTCCCAACTTAAGTTTGAGGATCAAATATCAATCTGGGAGTTCCCCTCTCTGATTGGGAACTGAGATGGAGTGACACCAAATGGTTATAAAATAGTCGGAATAATAAAAAAGACGTGTGGCACTCGGGGACTGCCGCGGTATAGCTATTGCATAGCATCGTCCGATTTCGGAGCAGCTCGTCTCGATTCGTGCGAGTTTCATAGAGTCGTACAATACGTCTAACCGCTCGCACACAAACACCGTGCCGAAGTCTACTGAACTGAAACGACGTTAGACGATTGTGAGGTTTTTTTCGTTACGGAGTTTCGGTGCAATAGCAATAGCTTAAAAATGTAAAGGTAGCACTCAATAGCTCATAAAATGCTACCTTACATAAACTATGCAATTTGTGTTGGTTGGTAACTGAACAAAATAGTTTTCTTTCTTTCTTTGTTTTTCGATACGAAACTGCACTAATTAGTCCTAAACTATCTAATTTATCAACAAGTTCGTAGACAGTATCATAAACTTGATGAGAAATACAGTACTTTTTCTATGTTTACTTTGTAATGTGACAATGAAGCATGGTTTTAGGGCCATGCAATTTTGTACAGAATTCAATGTTTTGCCGATAATACGTCACACGATTTATTTTTTCATTTCCTAACCTATGCATACCTATAAAACTAGGTTTATTATAACGCGAGATCTGTAGGTTTTTTCACCAGAAATAGTTTAAATACAAACAATCACACACTTGTGTGTACACATTTTATGTGTAACACAAAAAAGTATATAGTTTCATCATACATTATTATGTATGTGATGTCTATAGTTTTACCTATTCGAGTGTATAGTACACTCGCAATGCTCAATAAAATAGGAAATCTAACTAAAAAAGGTACTTTCAATCGACTTGCCCCTCACCCGGTGTACCCCAGCCTCTAAGGTACATACAAACACCAACTCAAAGGGGAGGATGTAGACAAAATTCTGGCCAACTTTATTGAACTTGCTCGATCAATCTTACTTTCGCTTTTCACCGAATACATTTCATTTTTGCCGGAATTTGTTTGGCCGCAAACATTATTCGGTAGACGGCGAAATTAATGTGTCATATCGTGCGGTGAATACAAAGTGTGCATCGCTTTTTAAATAAAAGTATTGTGGGGGAGGGGAGTAAATTATGATTATTAGATTGTGTAGTTAATTCTTTGTGTTTTACGTGCTTTTGTTGTAAATTGCATTAAGTTTTGACAACCATCTTTACTTGGTGATAATATTGGTTCTAAATTACGCAAAGGTAACGCCCTGAACTACTGTAAACTGCGACTCTACTAAGTCCTAACATTTTCAAACAAATTCAAACATCACAAGAAACCTTACAACTAGACCCACTAGGTATTGACATTATCACGTTCTCATTTTTATTTTAAAAACACATAAAAAAAAACTATTCTACATATATCTTAACAAGTAGCTCAGCCGCCATTACACCAGCATTTTGTTTCACCTGTTTATCAAAATGGCGTCATCCCACCCGGTCCTAGCATTTTTACCGCTTCCATCCACGTAATACATTGAACAGGCGGTGTGTGAGTGCGCCCCTCTGCCGATGCAAATTGCCTCGCCCGGGTAGAAACCTCCTGGGAGCGGTGTGCATTCTATTATGTGACAAATGCTGTCGTATAACCGCCGTGGGGTTGTCTGTCTCTCCTATTCGCGGCGTATCGTTTTTTGATGGACCTCCGTAACTGCGGAGTTATTAGGTTAATGAAAGTGGTGTGCTAGTGTCGGTTGGAAATTGCAGCTGTAAAATTGTTTGCAGCACAAGTTTTACTTTGTACTGTGAATTTGATATAAAAATGTTAGATCTCATATGATTTGACTGGAAACTAATTTGAATGAGCACATGTGTTTTGGATATCAGAAATAACAGTAGTCCCAATGTTACTCACAAAAACTTAAATAGATTATACGACGATACGATCATATTGTAGTACACCAAGGATACGCTACCGATTAGTTCGTTAGTTACATCAAGAAAACAATAGACATTACAGCGATTGCAATTGTATTGAATTACTTTACTACAGTCATTTGTTTAAACCGATTTCTAAAGGAGATTCTTGCTATCCCGACAATAAGGGTTAGCACATATGAGAAATTCATTAGATAACAATACGTGGGCGTGAAGTCCATATGCAGTTTGATTGATTATTTCTGACGTGTCGTTGACAGACATGTCAATATTCACCAATCATGCTGCAATGAGGGTGTTCGCGTATAAGATATCCACTAGATGGCAAGACGTAGATATTACTTCTAACTGCTTCGTGATTGGTGAATATTGACATGTCTGTCAATGTCACGTCAAAAATAACTAATCATGCTGCAGTTGGACCTCACGCCTACGTATTGCCATCTAGTGAAGTTCTTATACGCGAACACCCTCATTGGACGTCACGCCTACGTATTGCCATTTAGTGAATTTCTCATACGCGTTAACTCTCATTGACATTAGTTAAATATCTGAGAGTTAAAAAAGAACTATTACTGTGTCATTTGAAACGGCTGATGGGAAAGTAGTAACAATCAAAATGATAACCGGTAGCACGTCCAGTTGTGGTTCGTCAAAGACTCCGAGCGGACCTATTTATGTGGCACGTTGCAGCCGTAAAGGGCACAGGGCTGCCCTATTTAGGATTGGCCCTATATGGGTTCTTAAGTTGATTCTTTAATCAAAGACCAGCACCCGCTGCTCAACTTCGATTCGGCTATATGTATACGTACGAACCTACCCCTTGATCACTCTACGTTAATATTTATTTCAAAAATTCGTATCAGACCATTGCGTAATGCTCAGATTTTATCATACATAGGGACAGATAGTTTTATATTGCCAATATTTGAGTGGTAAAAAAGCAAACATAATTATATTTTTAGTTGTATAAATACATTTTACAAATCAAATCACATTTTAATACCTAAGTGTCTTTGGTAAGATCATAATCATTATCGACATCATCAGCCTATTCCTGACCACTCCTGGACATAGGCCACCCCAAATACACGCCACTTCTGTCTGTTTTCGGCTAAGATACTTCAAGCCAAATCCAGAACCAGCAGTATAATAAACAAATGAGCACGTTAATACACTTTTGTATTAGATGTCCACGTAGTTAACAACATTCCTATTTCAGACTCATTATTGACGTGTCAAAATGTAATATAACTGTCACATCTCACAAAAAAGTCGAGTAGAAAAAAAAACCCATCCAAAATCGCCCTTCGCTCGGCATCCCTACGAAATAGGAACAGGATCTCCAACCG
Source organism: Maruca vitrata (assembly GCA_039566165.1). Lineage (NCBI taxonomy): Eukaryota > Metazoa > Arthropoda > Insecta > Lepidoptera > Crambidae > Maruca > Maruca vitrata. The sequence continues at coordinate 16,129,159 of CM076914.1, read as the reverse complement.
TGGCGACCCTTACACGCACGGCCGGTTCCCCCACGGGGCCGCATTAAATATAGCGATACAGGTGATCGGCCCTAATGACATCAGCTGCCTGATCAGTCCGCCCCTGTATTCAGTTATGCCGATTTGGTGGTGGCTCCGAGACCCTGCCCGGGAAGGCGGATTCTACACGCGTAAAATTGTACGCGTGTTGGCGGGATACTAGCAAGAAATATATTGCGTCCAAGACGCGCGCGAGTTACAAAAGACAACTTATGTGTATTTGATTATAGAGACAATAAGATTCTGGACCGGGCCCTAGGGTGGTATTTGGTTGCTGGCAGATTGCTGGCCGTTTTAAAAGTGTACTCGATATTTGAATTAAGAACTTCACAACAACAGTCACAGTCTATTCATTTATTTATTGATTCACCAACATTTGTTTACACTATTACCAGTACAATAATTAATTTAATATAGGTTTAAGCTAGGTGTAACAAATACTTACAGGTGAATACATCATGCAACCAATAATAATTAACTATACTTTAATTTGTACTTAGAGGTCAGAGCTTGAATACCGTTTGCAATTAAAAAAAATTCAGTCGGATTGCGAACCTCCTCTTTTTTGAAGATGGTTATAACTGAACTTAACGCGATTATTATAATATAAAGCACAACGTTTTACAATAAAATATTAGATAGGCATTAGTCTACTCAACTCCACGAATGGTACGATTTAATTATTATGTAATCCTCGTTTATTTAATTTATACAGTAGAGTTTTTACTGATTTTATATTTTTATTCGCCTAAAGGCAATTTTTGAACTAAGATGGTTTAAACCATTTGTTATGAAGTATCTATCACTCTCAACTAATCCCAGCTTTCACTCCAAAACTAACTAACTGAATCCTTCGCAAATCCAGTGACATTTAACAAGTACACCATGATAAATATCATCACCGAGAGCAAATGTTTTCGTTGCTTCAAAACAATTTGCCTAAAGCGTTATCTACAGGCTCAAATTAAACTTCGCAGCTTTGGTGTGCACTCGGCAAACACTATAAAAGTTAGGACCACTCATAAAACACTTAAGTGATATCTGAGAAGTTTGTTGCACGCCCAGTGACTTTCTGTGTCCTTCGGTCGACGGGTCGACGAATCTTGAGCCTAGAGGTGACACAGACACAGACACTGGGCGATTTGTAACGGTTTAATTAAGAGACATCAACTCTGTTTTAGGACGAAATCTTTTTCGTGTCGCGGCGTTGGGAGATAGACGCTATCTTGAGAGGTTTAAATTGGTTTTTATATCATTTCTTTATTTTTATTCTAGGTGAGCTTTATGAGTTGCTATAAATTAGATAAAATGTTTTATAACTATAGACAACTCACTTATACGATGATAACTAAGTTTTCTTTTAACTCTCTGACTGGCTCGGTGGGACAGTGGTTAGTGATGAATCACTAAACCCACGGAGAGTTGTGGGTTCGATTCCCACTCGGGACAAATATTTGTGTGACGAACATCGGTGTTTGTTCCGTATCTGGGTGTATTTATTAAATATATTTAAGTTTATTTGTGTATATGTTACGGTCAATGTGAGCAATCGGTAATTATCTATAATCACCGGTAAATATAGATAATTCCCGACGCACATGGTAAATGTAGTGAATTATTAAAATTTACCGGTAATTATATAAAACTCCCGCTCGACTGTGGTAAATGTTGACATTGCTGACAAATATCACAAGTACTCTGCAATACCAAATGTCACAAATCTCAAACCGGCAAAAATATATTGACGGGAAAGAATTTTAAGAGTTCCACTAAAATAATAAGATAATATTTTTTTAAAAACCAAACATGAAGTTTGGTTTCTAGATACTTGACTGGTTTATTTTATAACTAGCTGTGCCCGTGACTTCGTTCGCGTGGACTACAGGATTTTAAATACAAAAGTTTTTTCCCAGTAACTCCCGATCCCTTAGGAATTTTGCAATATCGCGTCGCAAGTAAGCTTTAAGTCAATTAGGGTACCTGCATGCCAAATTTCAATCATCTATCTTACGCGGTTTAAATGTTTTCAGAAAAGTTATTTATAAATACATACTTAACTACATAATCACACCTAGACACGGAACAAACACTGATATTCATCACACAAATATTTGTCCCGAGTGGGAATCGAACCCACGACTCTTGGAATCGCCAGCCTGGGTCACCAACAAAACCATTGTTTCACCGAGCCAGTTAAGTCAGTTTTATTTTATTATATACACAAAGGGTATGGTAATTTTATATAATTACCGGAAAATGTGATTAATTCGATAGTTTTCACCACCTTTACCACGAACACTAGTAATTATGCATAGTTACCGGTAATTATACATAATAACCACTCTATCCACTTTTACCGTAACATATACACTGTTGATCCTGATTTCCGTAACACAAGTGCTTAAGATACTTACCACGGGATCAGATCAATGTATGTGATGTTGTGTAATATTTATTTATTTTAGACATCCCTGACACAGTACATAGTTAAACAACCACCTTAACCGACCAAGATTAAAAAGATTCTTACACGTTGGTTCTGCTTGGTTCTAATCTTCACAAATACTCAAGCTACCAAGCTCAAATCAGACTATATTACGTATATGTAATGTGATCTGATATTTATTTATTGTAGTTTTATAAACATGTCCATCAAACTTATAACAGCATTTCTCGCGGTGTGCACGCGCCCGATCGAGCTGTCGAATTCTATTTCCATTCGATTTGATTTCGTAAAGAATAAATAAAAAAGTTATTTCGTTTTGAACACGTGCAAGAGGTGTTGACGGGTAAATAATGCTGCGTCAATAGGGATAACGACTGGGTCACAAATGTATCGTTCTATTTAGTCCGTAAGTTAGTTTGCACAAAAATATTTGACACGTATATTTTTGTATTTCAATTGATTGAGAAATAACAAATTACAGCTCATCAAACTTCCGAAGGCCTTGTGACGTCACACCAGACAAAAATTGTACCATAACGTGACGTCATCCGAGACTTCTAAGCAGTAAATATTCATCATTTCTTGTTTTTTAAACAAAATTTAAAAATAAGTGTACAATATTTTCAAATAACCTAAATAACGGATACTTTTTTTTTGTCGTCTTGCCTATTTGGGACTTTTTGTGAGGTGTTTAGATTTTTGTAAATGGAATAATTTAATGTTATCCATTTGCGCCATAATTACTCATTCTAACTAATATCATAAAAGCAAAAGATAGTCTGTCGGTCTATTGCGCTTTCACTCCAGTAGTAACACTCCAAATGATCGTCATCTAACCGAGCTGTCGCTCCCTCTTTTAAACACTATATTTGATCTTGCACTGTTATCTACCGCATCCTTATAGTAAAGGGAATATCGGTACACATTGCAATCCCAGACCAATTACTGAAGTTCATTTTCAAAGTCGCATCGGTACACTCGCAACCGCTGTAGGCGGTCACGTAACGCCGAATGTACAGTCGGGTCGAAAGATGTTATCCGCCAGTTATGCCCGATGCAACTAAGCTCTTTGTTGTCCACGTGTTCACGAGTGTACCTTGATCAGGGTTGGCTAATCTAAGGGCGTTCCAATGTAGCTCATACTTTTTTGAAGTGATTTATTTTTGTTTTAATTGGATTTTTTCACTTTTGAAGAGGTTTGGTCTTGTCGCTAGAGCAATTTCCTTTATGGGCTCTACATCTCGTTCTTTGGTTTTTTTTATTGACAAATATAATTTTTTACTTTTCTTATAAAACAATTACAATGTCATATCCATGTGTCTAGTATAATAGTGGTATGTTACAATTATTTCCTTACACTTTTATGTCGTTTTCTTCCTGTCTGTTTCATCATGCTAACTACAACGTGACATTTTACAACGATTTCCCTCATTTTGCGGTTAGAATGGGCCAGTGTTATGATATTATGTAACCATTATTAATGGAACCGATTCAACTTTAGAAGTAAATATTTTAATTGAGTCGATAAAAAAAAGTTTATTAATTTTTGATAAGATGTACCTAGATAGATTTAAGTCATCAAAAGACCCGGCATCTTAACCTTTCCACCGCCAAACAGACAGCCCTGCACAGATGATCGGCAGATTCCGGTAATGAGATCACGTATGCTCGCAGTCCTACGGCCAGAGTGAACTCGGGACGAAATCAAATCTTCCGATACTTTGATTAGATGAAAAATATTTCCATTGTTTGTTTGGCTGCCCCGGTAATTGAGTTTTGAAGTATTGCACGCTCCCGTTACACGTTCTACGGAACGTGCTGTTGTTTTCTTTCGTTTGGGCTACTTCGTTGGTTTTGGTAGGTATAAGGTTGCGGTTCCTTATAAGGGATGCTCTAAATTACGATATTGAAGATCTTTATCATTAATTTGTATGATCATTTTTGTATGTCCCTTTTTGTATCATCATCGTCATCAGCCCATATACGCCCCCACTGTAGGGGCACGGGCCTACATTAAACCTGGGCAATAAGGCCTAAACCACGCTGGCCAAGTGCGAATTGGTTGACTACACAACCCAAGAATTTCCTTGTGTGTACAGGTTTACTCACGATATTATTCCTTCGCCATTAAAGCGTATAGCGCAAATAGTTGCCATTTTGTGTAAACCTGTAAATCTAACCTGGGGGCTTTGACAAAGTAACAATATCGAAACGATAACGAAGTTCAGAAGTAAAAATGTATAGGATTGACCACGTGATTTATCGCGTCTAATGACAATCCCATACATTTTATTCTTTTCGAACTTCGTTATTGTTTTGATATTGTTACTTTATATAGGGGGCACTGTAACTCTTTATGATCATTTACTGTTTGTTTCTCTGCCTCAGAATAAGCGCGACAGTTTTAACTAAATCTCAAACCTTTTGTATGAATAATTATATTTTCTTGAACAATAAAATAATAACCATCTCTGCCTTTATGACGTAACAAAGCCCCCAAAACTGAGCGGCGTCAACACAACGCCCGCCACATAACATGACACCTCGTAATTAACAAGCGCGCAAGCCATCATTACCGCCGATCTTGTGTTGCGGTCGGCTCCTTTGACACCCAACGCGCGCGCTGCCGTCAAAGAGTTAACACATTTTTGGCTGGGTTACTATATTTTGGAACATTCCGTTGGTTGCCCGTTTTGACGAAATCATAGGGGTACGTATAGAGAGTTTTCTTGATGATACATTATGGGCTTCTTGGAAGTAAGTAATGAAGGGTGAAACTCGTGTAAAATAAGATGTTTAAAATTATTATTTTGAAAACACAACGTAATAAGCTCCTCACATTTGTATCATCTAAGTTTCTCATAAATAAGAATAATAATAAGTAGCCAATGCATGCCGTCTTCTTGGAAAGAAGATTTATTTTTCTTTTTCATACATATTGAACACTTAGTGACAAAGCAAAACTAATTGTGTCTTGATGACATCTTTTTGTTTTAGTTTGTTAACCTGTAAACGCGTAAGATTAAAATTTTACTACAAAAATAATTTCTTTTTACATAACCCGCCAAACAATGTGTTCATTAATATGTACACTTTCTTAGCTGTTAATAATTGTAAAATTCAGCATAAACCCTCATTACTGTGTGATCATTCTGTCGCAAATACAGCCTTTGACACCCGACCAGTCGCTTTGAGGTAACCAGGCTAAATTTTTGGCTAATGGATGCCTAGAATATTTCGAAACACATTTCTAACGTGTTTCACGGTGTAGCATAATACAAGTAAGAGGCCGTTTTAATTAATTGGAACCAAACGAGATCATTTGGAATCAATTAATTGATAGTGACGGTTTTAGGCTTTGTGTATTTTGTATTGATGATGTCGAAAGATATTCCTTTTGGTTCGTACTTTAGAACTAAACAGTGCGGTTTATTCTTAATATTTTGTTTCTTCACTGCTGTGAGCTATGCATTTTGTAAAATAAATAAATAAATAAAATAAATAAATAAATTCTAATAAATAAATAAAATAAATAAATAATGTACCAACCTAACACAGATTTTTTCCCAACGTTAAATTCTAAACACATTTACATTACATTAAAAAAAATGTGATGACGCAAATTTTTTTTTATTTATTTTATTGTGAGTCATGATAATTGGGGGACTACTAGTTTATCCTATTCTCGGAAATATTGCAAGATTGTTTAATCTTTATCTAAATTTACCGTCCAAAAATTATAGTCTACAATGTTTACTAGTTTCCATAGTATTTGGTATAAGAATATTTATTATTGTTGTTCAGATATAACAACATGCTGAGAAATAATGGAGTACATCTCAAGGCAAGACCCACTCATAAACGTTTATACATGGCGTCATTTCGTACCCTAAACTGTAATGGTCACGATCATGTTACGGATGACGGAGATGACGGAGATGACGGTGTTAACTGGCTAGTTCGTTAGTCGCGGCGTTGCGGGCACGGCCGCTAGCTTTTGACATTAATTATACTGTACCTAATAGTACATTTTAAAATAATTGTTCTTTTTTAATGTACCCAAATGAAATGTTAATAAAAATATTTAATTAATATTTTAATATTGTAATTACAACACAACAGATCAAGTCGGATTCGGGGCAAGATATAATTTATATTTCACTATAAAGTTTAAACTACCGTTTCATTACAATCCATCTCGCGAGATTGTAAATTGTCGAAAAATTGCATTGATTATGGATTACAATTACATTATAGCTTAGAAAGTATGGTCCATCATCGAAACTAATCATAAAGGCGAATACATAGCGTTATCATGACGCTAACACTAATAGTCATGATCATGTCACGGATGACGCAGATGACGGCGTTAACTAACTAGTTCGTTAGTCGCGGCCGCCAGCCTTTGACACCCGACGCGCGACAAAACGCTTTGTTGCGACACATTAGCACAGTAGGCTGTATCCGCAGTGTTTGAATTACGTTATTTGCATGTACAAATCAGTTTAAAAGATGATATTCGAAGTATAATTCTATATTATGATTCTTAGCTATTAAATAAACGGAGAAAATGAAAAAAAAAATTTACCTCGCGTTTTAATACATTCGCAATGATTGATATATTTCTTGATGGCTTAATTCGGACTTGAAATTTAAATTGATATAGGTATATGACGTAAAATTTGGCCAGAGTAAATTCTACGTGATGATATATTTTTGTTTCTGGTTCTGTAATAGGTATGTATTTGTAATATAATATTAGCTATGACCGTATTAAAGTAATTATGAAACACACCCGAGACAATAATTTATACATGGTGTCTTTTAGTAGCTCTAACACAAAATATAGTCACCATGAAATTTGGTTATAATATAATGCGATCAAATTACGTTTTATGTCATGACAAAGCGATATACATAAAATATAAACAGAGTAAAAACTTATCGAAATTAAAAACCTTGTGACCATCTATATGACATAATACTCTGCATTGTTACTAAGCGTTTCTGAGTAACAAAGAATTCTAGACTTAATAACAGTTCAAAACAACTTACTTTATACCTAACGTGGACTAGTTGCAAACAGACGAGGGAACTATAAACAAAACTTGAAGCAACGAAAGAAAATCAAAACACTGTCTGTCTCCTTTATAAATTAAGCATTAAAAGAAAATACTTATACCTAGTTCGCACATTGTTCGCTTGCTTTGACGGCCCGCGTATGAAGGCAAATAAATTCTTTGTGAGCGCTCGAGTTCGTTTTTAGGGTTACGCGTGGGAAATGGGAAAACGGAAGCTTTATCTCAACTGTTTTATTGTGTTGGATGTGTCTATTAAGACAGTTACTTTCAGGCGTGCGATAAGGTAGCAAGTTGAAATTACTGTACAAAATAAGCTAGAGTTACTAAAACAGTAAGAATTGATCAATACAATCCAAATATACTGACTTTTTAGTTATATGTTTCAACCGTTACTTAAGTCGTTGCATAGGTGCCCATATTTTACAAAATCTACAGGTGCTACTCACTCTTTATGTTACTTCCCATAAACCTCATCAAAAAATTCCATAAATTATAGAAAAACAACAATCCGATTTTTCGTTGTCCCGTCACAAAAAAATACAAGTTCGAACGGGTCACATTGATACACGTATCCGACTCACGCTTGACCGGTTTTTTTCACATGTGAACTAGCTCTTTGCGATATGTTTGCTCTGCGGCGCGGCAATAGTTGACTCGTACCGGCCCGAATAAAAACCGGTGACCGTAAAGTGGAGATTTGTACGACACTAGTAATTAACTTCAGGTTTCTGGTGATTTTAGTGTGGTGGGGTTAGTTAACTAGATACTCTTGAGTTTCTTACTGATTAGAATAGTTTAGAGACCTATTTGAACGAATCATGTTTGCATATAAGATTTAAGTACGAAAATATCTAGCGCTATTTCTTGTGTGTCTTTTTACAAAGAGTACACCGGTGTTAGCTCACACTCACACTTTGTGCACAGTTAGCTGATCTCTATTGAGAAATTAGTAACATCATCATTATTAAGTTGTATTAAAATCTTAATTTCCTGTCGTGCAACAGTTGTTACACAATAAACGGCGGAAGGCGTATGCGTCCGTCGCATACGAGTATTGCGTGCGGCGAGGCACGTTTTTAATATCGTTCCCGTCGGACGCACAGAGGCGTCAATAGTCGCAGCGCAGTCCGTTGTTTTATTCCACGTCGCCCGAATAAAAATCAGTGACCGTAAAGTGAAGAGGCCGAGATATTGAGTGTGGCGTCACCTCGTAAATTTCGCAATATACCCGCGAAGCACGACGCGCCTTCACACACGCTGATGTCACATTTTCAGTCCAACGGAGCGCGAAATAAGTACATTTTTGCTCACACGCCGTAATAAAAAAAATAATGACATGTTTTAAAAGTAAATCCGAGGCGTGCCATTGACAGATCGCGCCGTCAGCGCCCGAACGCGATCCGATTTTGGGACTAGAGATTCGCGGGTTTTGCGACGATTGGCTTCGCCTTTTGTGCGATTCAAAACTTAAACTGCTTCGATTACGTTAACGTGTTTGCGTTCGGCGCTGGAATGTTATACAAAAACGAGTTTAACCATTATTCTAAATGCGGGTTTTAATCGTGGGCTAATTTGTATGCCATTGTTTATGTTTTACATAATATCTAAGTTTAAATGTTACGCAAATCTAGAAAATATTAAACACAAGGCATTTAAATATAGAATAAAATATTGAAAGATCTAATTTCGAAACGTTTCTTTGTAATTTTTTTTAAAGTACACAAAACTCGAATGCTTTAACAAGCCGTTGCGTAACACAACTTCGTACAGTTTGACAAGAATTTCCATTTCCAACGCTCGTTATCAATTGGCAAACTGTCCTTACCGCACCAACAACAATGATTTAAAAAACCCTCTAAAACTCAGCGCGACTGGCTCCCGAAAACTTTCTTTTCCAATCAAGTCCAACATTCAAGTAACAGTGAATCAATAACCGATAACTCAAACACAACTTCTCAGGGAAGTAGTAGAGTCGATAAGAATTTCAAATCTAAAAATAATATTCCCCATTTGAGGGACCGTCCCCGGAGTTGGCGGTATAAAAAGAAGTATAACCGTGTTCCAGTAGAAAAATCGTAAAATGAAAGTTTACGAAAATCCTCGAATCGGAACGTGGTATTGAGTGCGGCTTGCTTCACGAATGGACCCGGTTAAGTCTTTATGATGAAAATGAGCTAATAGAAGCGACTTTTCATCAGCTTACAGTAGTTTGGAGACGGCTTTTCTTTGTTAATATTATCTTTGTGACGCGAGACTCAATAATGTTCACGACGTATAGATAGCTTATAAGGCTACAAGGTACGTAATAACTTACGCTGATGCAATTCAAACCACGTTTAGTATTTTAAATAAAAGGGTAACTAATAAAACGGTAGTTACGTCAATGTGTATTAAATTCTTAAAATAATAGAAATAACATCACCTTTATGGGTTTTTTTATTGACTTTCACCTTTTTATAGTCCTTTATAGTATTATGATGACTTAATGACCTAGAGACAAATTCATTAGTCATCAATTGGACCGGTAAACGTTATATAGCTGCAAATTTAGCCTAAAGCAACCCTTTAAAAAAACGGATTGCATTGCCCTCAGCTAATTCGGTTGCACATAATCAAGTTGTGAACTTTTAAATTAATTTGTATCACTTTGACAAACGGCCTCCGCTTCGGCGGGCCCCGGCAGGCCTCCGGCAGGCCATTACAGCTCGACCCCCAGCACCGTAAGTGAATCTCGTTTAAAACAATAGAACACTGTCGTTATTTACTTTCCGTACGATCTACCTCCGACTGCCTTATAAATTGGAGCGAATTCTTTCACAAAGCACTTTTAATGAGACCTTTACCCACGCCAAGACTTTGATGCGATAACTTTTTTCGATATTTTCGTCTCCCCATAGAAAAATATGAGCCATCCCTCTTTGTCGCGCCGCCACTGCGATGTCGCCGTCTCGTTCCCGCTAGGTAACTGCAAACGAAGATAGCTCCCGGCTTCTGCAATCAATGGAGCGTTCAAATTGAAATAAGATAGCTAAAGGTAGCATGTCTCATAATAAGACGCCCGGCCGTCGCTCAGTCTTTCATCCCGGACAGATTTTCTATGTATGCGAAGCTCATTTCCGGCCTCTTCCATATACAAGTCGGGTGATATCGACTTCCTTTGCTGAGCAGAGATGATTGGCTCCCATTTGAAAGTAAATCAAAGCTGTTTGCTGGCGTCCTCATTTGAGAGATTATGTTTATGTTCAACATCTAGCGGCCAGGACAAACAAGTGTGTCGTTTCGTTCGGTGCGCGAGGGATGAGGGTTTAGTTTTCACTTTAATTTGAGCCGCTTTATGATGAGCGCTTTCGTTTGACAGCTTTAATGACGCTAATGCTTAATGGAGAATGATGAATTGCAAACTTCGCCTTAACATTTTTTGAAACGAGGAAAAATATGTTTTTAATTTGCCTTATGGCAATAAGAGATTTGCTCTTTAGGACCCTTTTTACTGTCTTTCATATGCATATCCGTACTTGACTTGTTAAATCCTTACTTAAATATGACAATGTTCTGTTAAGATTGGGAACGTTTATTTTTATTTCTACTTTTAAAGTTATAGTAACACAAGACATTTATATTTTATAAGGATTCCCATATTAATTCAACTGAATTATTAATTGATATAGTGTAGGTATCATGAAATCTAGTAAATTGTGGATAATTTGAAGCTTACCTTGTATTAACGCGAATAGAGCGGCAAATATTCAAGAATATCAGTAGCACTACTTATTCTGAATTTTCTAAGAAATTCCTAGTCCTAGATAAGTGAAAATCACTTAGAAATATTTTCTAATGACCAGTGTCCTAATAGTTATAAATTAAACACTAATTTAGGCCAAGGAATAAAATAACATACAGCCAAATAGTTCTAGTAGGATGTATCATGCTTTAAAGGATTAACTTGTGCATCTGTGTAGCTTTGTAGCGATGCAGCTTTGGTTCTAAGATCTAGATCCTAGGTTGGACACTAAGATCTAGATCTAGGTAGTTGGCCCGATGCGCTCAGAAGACACAATCACCATTAAGTGAAAGGCTAATTAAGCCCTGCGAAACTTCCTTGTCTCCCACCGCGGCATCACTAACTTCAACACAAGTGGAACAAGTCTTAGGAGAAAGCGATTCGAAATAACATTCGATCTGGCTCGGTGGAACAGTGGTTAGTGACCCAGGTTTACTACCTACGGTTCCAAGAGTCGTGGGTTCGATTCCCACTCGGGACAAATATTTGTGTGACGAACATCGGTGTTTGTTCCGTGTCTGGGTGTATTATTAAATATACTTAAGTTTATTTGTGTATCCACTGTTGATCCTGATTTCCGTATCACAAGTGCTTAAGCTACTTACCACGGGATCAGATCAATGTATGTGATGTTGTGTAATATTTATATTTATTATCTAAAAGCTTCTTAGCACGTCTTTGTGTAATCATGTCGTTAAGAGAGCATTTTGAAAGCTTGAATTTGAACCGCTTCTAGGTTTAACACCTTTAAATTGAAACCAATATGATACTGATCATAGATGTTTGTAGACTTCACGACCGCTTCAGTCGGAATGATGTCATCCTGAAATTCTTTTTATAAATAAAAAAGTAAAGTATGTAATTTAAACATAAATTAATTACATACGATTATTATTGTATTATTAGTAAAAAATATGCATAGCATGACATTTTTTATTGAAACCTCTACGCGTTTTCGGCAAAATGGTTCTTGACACACAGACAGACGACCAACAAAGTAGCTACATTTTTTTAATCCAAACCTCTAATAAAGAAACTTTAGTGAAACACATAGAATCGTACGGTTTAATCACATCGTACACAAATCAGTGCTCTACCGACCTATTCGTAGTTCCAGTCACTAGTTGACTAAGGCGAATAAAACATGGCATCGCGCGCCGCCGCGGCGGGCAGAGGCCGTAAAGGAGAGGTCGGGCGATGCTCGTGTATTTGGAATCAACGGATTTAATAGAAGCTAATGCAACTTGAGATTCTCTTAACCGCCAACCGCGGCGGTGCGCGGTGCCGTATGTTAATCGCCTAAGACAATCGCCGGTCGCTTGCGCCAGTCCACTGCAGTTTCAATGTTCCTACAAGCAAATTGGTTCCATTCGTGTCAATTTACGGAATGTCGTAGCGTTACAATCGTTCCGATGTCGGCGCGTTCCTGAAGTTGTACCTCTACATAGATGTTGATTGCCCGGTGTTTGATTAATAGCTTGCTGATGAAGTTCTAATTAAGAGAGGAAAGTGAAGAAATATCAGTAACACTAATTTTTAAATGATATATCTATTGCCCAAATATTATTAACCCAATGATTTCTTCTTTCTTTCTTTAGTCTTGCCCGTGACTACAAGCACTGTAAAGAGCTCAAAACGCCGGGTCTCTAAATAATATGTTTAATAATAACAATACACGTGAGGTTAATCCGTAAAATTTCAAATGTAATTCAATATGTTTCATTAAACGGCTTACGGTTTTATAAACATTTAAGGTGATTTCATAACCTTATCAACATGTAGGTAAATATTTTTATTATAACTGATTCTGAGCAAAAGAATATACCAATAACCTACACAATCACATTTCACTTATAAAATACTGATTTAAAATTATGATTTCCGGTTCAAAAATTTGATGGAAGTGGGCAGTCGAATTTAAAACATTTTCACTTGGAAGCTCGGCCATTCCATACATTACGCTATGATTGCAATTTCTATATTTATTCCGGACGTTCAGCGGAAGAGTTGGAACTAACTTATAGCACAGTTATCAGCTGAGACGTGCAAAGCCCGAAGACGTAACAAGAATTTAATATTTCATCTTCCCACTTCCCCCACTATTTTTCTTAACATGAAAGTTTAAAACGGAATGCCCCATTGGCAACTTTGTTAATATCAGGAAGTTTTTACCATCGAAATCTTGCCGTATGCCAGGCTAGACTTCAGTTTTGGGGAGTCTTGCGTTTTTGGAGCTTTGCCATTAATGCAATGTTTTTATAGGCTTTAAAAACGATGAAACATCTTACAAATACTCGATGATCGTTTATATCTGTTATAGTGTTTATTGCCACTAGTAAAGTACAAAACATTTAACTGTTTTAGATAAAAGTTGTTCATAGTTTTGTTGTTTCTGTTTATTTTTTTATAGGGCTTATTAATTAAAGCCTTGATTAGTAACTTATAAAATCGACTTGACTAGACTTGAATAAAAAGTTGTTTATTCTTATAATTTTATAAGTTATTTTAGAAATAAGCAGTTATTTATTTCTAAAATGAATACAATTAGTTGTTGCACAATTTATCCTTAGTCTAACGCTTCAACTTCTGACAAAGATAATGTAATTTATAGTGATTAAAATTAAACTCAAACAATTTGTCAAACTGAAACTTAACTGAAGAATAATCCAACACGATTTGTAGATTAAATGTTCACGAATAAACTTACAAAATAAAACAGCTTCAAATATTAAAGTTGAACAACTCCGAAACCTAAACTCTATTGATATGACACAAGTTTTATGCGTGATCAATGAAAATTATTAACTCATCTAGAATTCTACAAAAATCTTAATATTTGTCCTATAAGAAGAAATGTTTATGCTTCTTTTGACTTTTAAAAAAAAAGTAATTCTCTTCTCACTCATTTCATTTGACTTCTTTCAAGCACACTTTTGTATTTTCTTAGTCAGTTCGACGATCAGTCTTGGCGCTACTTAGGCCACAATACTCCTAGCAGTTGTCTAGGCAATTGAGTCGATCTCAGACCGTTACAATTATCGTTACGCAACGGTAATATCTTTATATGGCGCTGAGCGCAACGTCTAAGACGTTGGTTAGGGTTAGCCACTACGAAACCTAAACCTATAACCTATAGTAACCCAAAATTTGTAACGATATTCTTTTTCTTTTAAATTTTCGTTCACTTTGGTTTTTGCTTTCTTCTGTCAAAGACAACAAAAAAAATTGTAAACAAAAAAAAAACCGCCTTCAAAAACACGACTCACTAAAAATTACAAAATAATATAATACGAACATTAATCTGGGTATGAATTTGATATGTTGTTGAAGGCGGTGCCAATTAAATTTTTGAGGAAAACTGCGTGAAATATAAACGGCACCGCCTTCAACAACATATCAAATTCATACCCAGATTAATGTTCGTATTATATTATTTTGTAATTTTTAGTGAGTCGTGTTTTTGAAGGCGGTTTTTTGTTTACAATTTTTTTCATCCTTTTAGTGTTAATTTTTTTTACACCCTATTAGTTAAGCTCACCTATAATTCTACTGATATTATAACCAGTAGTATCAATATGTACACAGATTTGAAATAATAATCCCTTTACTCCCAACTATTAAGGAGTTGACCTTCCATCATCAGCTCAGCATCATAACATTATGATTGCCAGAAGCAAATGCCAATATAACTTCAGAAAATATGTAAAACGCGGTACATGTGCCTATAAAATTTGAGGGTTGCCCTCGATTTCTCCTGGATACCATCATCAGATCCTAGACTGGTCAACCTAATAGTTTAGCTCACCTGTAATGCTACTGATATTATAACTAGTAGTCTTAATATGTATACAGTATTAAAATAATTATTCTTTTACTCATAACTATAAAGGAGTTGACCTTCCATCATCAGCTCAGCATCATAAAATTATGATAGTCAGAAGCAAATGCTAATATGACTTCAGATAATATGCAAAACGCGGTACATGTCCCTATAAAATTTGAAGGTTGCCCTCGATTTCTCCAGGATCCCATCATCAGATCCAAGACTGGTGAAAATGGGACCACCTCGGAAGTGAACTCTATCCAACCAAAAAAAAATTTTTGAAATCCGTCTATAATTGACGAAAATATCGGTGAACATACATTAAAAAAAAAAAAAAAAAATATTATACATACAGACGAATTGAGAACCTCCTCCTTTTTTTGAAGTCGGTTAAAAAAGAGTTTAATCAGTATATAAAATTGTAAATACATTTTATCCCTGTATATGGTAAGTGCCCCCTGTATCTGCTAAGTGCCAACTAAATTATGCTCAACATAAAGTTTGGACAATTATGCCAAATATTTTAATAATCGTGGCGTGGTTTTACAGTGCGTGAACTGTACAAGGTAAACAGTTTTTAATGTTCAACACACATATAAACACAAATTCTGCTTTCAAGTTATTCCTAAAGCCCTCATTATCTTTTGCATTTCGCTTTATTCTGCAAGCATGTGGAAACTGTCAGCCCTGCCAATATTCGCCTTAACAGCTTTCATAACAAGGGTGCACCTAAAATACGGGTTAATAAGTGATAAAAACGTTCATCCCGCCGTAATGATAGGCACAATCAAAAGAAAAGCAGTAAGTAAAAAGTTTTCATTTGAAAATTAATACTTTGGTCAATATTTCGTTATAATAGCGCCAATACATTAGGCAAGCTGACGTGTGTCAAACTATGTCATATTTTTAAACAGGTAATTTTTAAACAGGTTACAGGTTCGCTTCGGGTATATCTAAATCTAAATATATAACATAAGAAACTGACTGACTGACTGACTGACATATCAACCCACAGCCTACACGGCTAAACGTAGACACTTGAAAATTGGAAGGGACGAAGCTTAGGTACCGTAGAGGTGCACTAAGAAAGGAATTTCCAAAATTCCCACGGGGACAGGAATTAAACATAAAAACCATCCTCTTGAAACCCCTTAATCTATTAAAGAAAACTATCAAAATTTGTTGATTAGTTTTAAACATTTAAGCATAAATTTTAGGTACTTTGTTTAATTTGTAAGACATTGAATATTGTAGTATTAAATAATGACAAAATTTTAGTAAGAGTTCACATGACATACATTGTATCATTATAATGATGATAGCAATAACTAGAGTTCTACTGGCACTCTTTATATTGTGTTTAACGGTATAATCTCGACCTCTTTCTGCGCCTCCCGGACTAGTGTCGTAAACACGTAACTATCATCCCGAAAATATAATAGAACTGGTATTTTACTTACTGAATAAAGCTCGGGTATTGTTATTTTTTTATCCGTATTAATCTATCTTAATTTGGGTAAAATATAACTTAATTTTTTATATATTTACGACATATCCTAATTTTTTTGCAATGACCATTCCTACTATTTATATGGGATTAAACATATTAGATAGATATTTAACATTCAAATAGAGTTTATCTTTATTTTGGTAGAATCATTATCTATTAATTATTTATTGATATACCGAAGATTTATAAGTGCGTGTAAATGCCTATATAAGGAATTGTGACTTTGACTTTGATTCCTTCGTCTGTGAATATGAGAAGGGCGCTATAAATATTTTGTCTAAAAGTGTTGAACCGAACAAAGTAGTCTAGCCATCTAGACTATAACTGTGTGCAGAATTAACCGGCAGAAAACTAAACGAGGTCATTGGTTTGTGTGTAGCTTCGCTAATTAACTGCCGAACCGGGCCAATTAAGCTACACAAATAGTGGTGACCACGATAATCCCGGGCAAGCCGCGTCGGACGGAGTCTTCGATACCCGGGTACTACACCCGATCCGGATATATCCGGTTACAAGAGAGTACTAAAGGAGGACAGTTGTTCAAGTGTCGCTGAGATTTAACAGTAATGAAAACAAGTTAGCTGTTTGTTAACAATCGAATGTTGAACTAAATTATAACCGTGTGATGTAGGTTAATTATCTATACACGCGGCAGCCACGCCAAGTTCAAACAAAGGAACTGGCTAGCCAGCCCACGTGTATCATTACACAGTTACTTCATTTTTAAACATAATATATAGTACTAGCTGTGCCAGCGACTTCGTTCGCGTTTCCCCCGTTTTTTACACATTTTCTATTATATCTTTGCTCCTATTGGACGCAGCGTGATGTTATATAGCCTAAAGCCTTCCTCGATAAATGGTCTATACAACGCAAAAAGATTTTTTCAAATCGAACCAATAGTTCCTGAGATTAGCGCGTTCAAACAAATAAACAAACAAACAAACTTTTCAGCTTTATAATATTAGTATAGATAATGCATTTACAATACACATTCGCATTTAATCGCATGCTCTAAAATAAAAAACTGCCCTATAGTTATGTGTTCAAAACACGCTGCCACGTTTAGACAACTGAAATATCCGGTGGTATTATAATAAGGTTTACGTATACGTGTCGATCTCAAACAGAATCTCCAAGACCGAATAATATGGATAATACGAGAAGTTTAACCGAAATGAACAAACCGTTCAAGGCAAACAACGAACCGTTTACTTTGAACGGCAGCTGTAATTCGCCTAACCAGAAATTACATTTGCCCTCGGCTCTGTTTGGCGCTCAACCGCGAATGTTCATATTAACCCATAAACGGGAAAAACAAATTTGCCCAAAAAGGATTTTTCAACAATTCGCTTGATTTTAATTAAAGTTGGTGATTGCTTATGTTTATCATTCATTAGGCTTTATTGACAGGCTAGACTGGATGCCACGTTCAACTAATTGGATTCTTTTGTCTGAATATTTTTTTAATTTTTATTTATTATGTATATCGGTAAATTAGTCAAAGATAATGACTAAATAAATGACACAATGTAGTTAAAATTTAAAATAAGTATCGTCACAAATTCATTAATTTCACATAGTAGTGTAAATACCTGGAAAATATAAATTGTTTGCTGGGTATTTTTCGTACCGTTGGATGTCGGATAAAATTTGAAAGTTTTAATTTGATAGTGTCGCCGAAATTAAGGTGCAACCTTATCCAGTGAACTTGGATGAACTCATTAGCGTTGTCTCCAAAATTCTTTAGAGCCAGCCCGTTTGAAAGTTAACAATATAAAAGTTGCGAAGTAAATCCAATTGACAAGAAAAAAAACGCTGAAATCTTGATAAAAAGCGCCGCTTAATTGTGTGAAAGCTTCAAAATATTGTGAGTCGAGCGGTTCTAATAAGAGCATTGATTTTCTCAGATCAAATTAGTTTCTATTATAACAATCGAAACTCGAGTTATCTTAGTTGTTCACCGTTTACGACGCAATAAAATTTATGGTAACACGAAAATTGAAATAGGACTTAGGTAAACATTTAGTTGGGTACAAGTGTTTGCCGGTATCGGGGTAAACTATCGCGGTCTTGGGGCAAGAGTAATCAGGAGACGAGGCATCAGATCATCGTCGCAGATAAGCGGTGTTTTGTGAGGATCGAGACCCCCGGTGCGATGGGTTAAGGACTGAATCTTGCCCTTTAAATATAGACATTAAGTCTTTGGGCTACTGGGTAAACAAGATCGCTAGGAACAAGCACTTTCACACTCTTACGGAATTTGTCCACACAAGTTTTGGTAGCTACCAACTTCTAATATTATAAATGGAAAAGTAAATTTGTTTGTCTGTCACAATTGCAAACTAAACTATCGAACCGATAAACTTTCAATTACGTGTAATTTTAAACTGTTATGGTTACACACATTAGAAAACTGCAACGTCTAGTTTCACCATATTGTTTAAATGAATACGATTAAAATTTACTAAACACAGGTTGTGCCTGAAGGCCACTTTTTAACCGAGTAAAAAGATGTTAACGCTATAAACGAATACACAGTCACAAGCGGTAAGCTAGCCACCAATGTTGTGACCATCATAACTACCATTTATTATTATCCATTAACCAAATTTAATTTAATGAAACGCAGAATTCTTAAATCTTCTGAATACTGAAAACAACACAAAACAATTATTTAACTAGGCTTTCATATATAAACGCGTGTTCTTCACTTATAAAAGGTGTCGCCTGGAATATGTTTACTGGGGTAACCACGTTAAAAACCGGCCAAGTGTGAGAAAAAAAAAAACCATAGTTTTTGTATTAGAACCCACTTAAAAATTAGTTTTAAGCTTTTTCTAGTATTAGATGTTATAGAGGCTACTAAAATACATCAGTGGTGAAAATTTTAACTGTCTAGCACAATTGCACGTGGACCTGGAAGCTTTTGAAAATACAACTTTTTCAACTATTTGCATCGCTGTATCTCTGAAATGGTGAATCTTAGGAATAAAACGTACAGACCATTTTTATAGATAAATAGAAGATAAGTAATTTTCTCCTACACACTTTTATGATAAAACTTTCCGTTTCGCTCAAAAGTTCATAAAACTGATATTTGTGACATTTGACCTTGAAAATTTAATAGTTGCGTACACCCTACAATATGTAGGTTTTGAGACAACTTTTAGGACGTCAATATACAAGTATTTACAGACTTTTATTTGGCGAGTTAACTCACTTAACATTCCGCCAGGACGAATATCACGCCTCCCATCTCCCTCCTTCACTTGCAAATCCTCACTCCGTCCCTCTCAACGAGAATTTACGTGTACATCCATCTCCTAAATTCGCGAGCCTTCTGTATAATTTGATCGAAAACAGAGGCCTGCTATCAGCAATTTCACTACTGAGGAATGAGTGACGATGAATGAATTTAATATTATAATGAGGCTGGGAGAGCACTCGGCGCTCTGCCTACTCAAACATTTGTTACTAGTTATTAGATTTGTACTGAGAAATAGAGATAAGTTTGATAATGTATTAAATTCGGATTGCGATTGTGAAGACTATCTGATGGTAAATAAAGCCTTTATTTCAAAACTTCAGGAAAATAATGCATTCAAAATTGTATTGTCTATTATTTGCGCGAGCACTACACATTAAACGCACTCAAAATTGACAGTGGCATACTTTTAAGGTCAACATTAATCTTTGATAAAACAGCTGGGCAATTGTATCATTGTCGTATGCATAGAACATCTTAATAAAAAAAACTTGTCATTATGTTTCATTACAATGATATCGCTTCCACAAACATTAAATCCACAGTATATCTTGAAAGCGGCTACCGAAGACATTTTCTCATACACCGCTTCAGTTTGATCTTTTTATTGATTCTATTACGACGTACCATTTCAACGAAGTTTGTGTAAATAGATTCTCCACATATTCCACAGACAGGATTGTCAGTAGCATCCTAATATATAATAAACCCATCTTTGGTCGTAATCGAATATCTTATTAATATTATGAGTAAATACGAAAGTTATATGTGTGGATGGAAGTACCTACGTAATGTTTGTTACTCGTTTAAGCAAAAACTACCGAATGGATTGTGATGAATCTTAAAAAATAATATAGTTCATTTAACTGAATAAAACATAAGTAAGTACTAACAATCCATAAATATTTATATTGTATATAATCCAATATAACCAAAACTGCACAAGTACAAAGAGTCGCGGCCGCTAGGCCAACAATAAATACGGTGACATCGGCGATCCTCTCAAAATATGTGAATTTAATTCGGTTTCCAATAATGTGCAAATATTAAGGTTTGATATCCACGGTACCGCACAAAGCGAGTGTTTGTGCTTTGACCATTGATGTTTGTATTTGCTCTGTTGAATCTATAGGGTCTGTTTTGGGTAACCAAATGGTATTCCCAAATTATTGGCTCGCGTCTAGAGTTTGGCACAACATTTACTGGCGATGTAATGGTATTGTAATATTGTCTATGGCAGCGTGCATTTTATGATCGATTGCCTATGATAATGAGTATTTTAATGGCTGGTTATATAGCGCATTTAGAAGTAACCTTGTCTTTTGTGATCGGCGTTATGGGCCCAAACAAATATTCCGTGATAATGTAGACAATCACAGACACTATATTTTCGGTCCTTTTGATAAGCTACCTACTATGAAATTGACTCGTTATATGCTGCCACTCTCTATCCCTCGTCGGTCATGTTGAATTGCCGTCTCACTGAACTATGAGACTAAGGGAATAGAGTGCAATTGTGTTTGCGCGCTTGTGCACTATAATATTTCCTGCGCACTTGCCTAATCTCAATTAAGATCGACCGCCATGGCCGAAATTGGTCGGACGCCTTTTAAATTTGGTATTGGTATACATAGCTACTTTTTACATTTCTTTGTTGTATTTTCAATCAAAGGAACATGTTGTGGAATAAAATTTTACCTGAAAGTAAAAATGTAAGCAATTAAAAATAACCTGCGGAGTCTTTACGTTTCTTTAATTAACAGTTGAAGCCCGCCGAAGTTCTGAAGCGAAACATTTTCCTGAGGTTTCTTAAAATTTTGCTGATGTGTACCGCTTGTTACTTGGCGCAAATTTTCTGTTACTTTATTTTATATCAACTTGTACCGTATGAAAGTGTGGTATTTCGTCATTTCAGTACTACTTTTACCCTAGTTTTACTAGTAGACAGATTTTATAACGTTTTATAATACTTTTTAGAATATCTGGTTTTTTATTTTCAAATTACCTAAATTGCATTTTTTTCATGCAATTTCTTACAATATGTCTGCTATATCTTGTGTGTGAACTAGTCAATTAGTATGCCGCCTTCATCATTTTCAGCGTACAAATATTCAATGTCAAAAGGTTGTATCATCATACCGAATTTTAGTATCAATTCATTTTGTATTTTATCGCATCAGAGTTGTAAAGAATTTGTTGAAACATTTCATGTTTATAAATTACTTACCAGAAATTCGTGAAGGTATTGCCTACTAAACGTAACAAGCAAACGTTTAGCATTTGTAGCGATTTCACAAAGTTATTGCGTGTAACATTTCCTTCGCACCATAGCATATAAGGGTTCCTTGCACGGTACATGCCCTGAGTTACCTGCGCCGGTATACGAAGTTTGTCCCAGCCCAAATTAGATCTTTTGTCCCCGCCCTAGCGCCGGAAATAGCGCAAATGTTAACAAATTAAGTAAGAGTGTGTGTTAATAGCAGACGCTGTTTTGAGGTTTATTTATAGCTTGAGTCTCTTGGCGGAACTTACAACTTGATTTTGAAACCATGGTCTTGTAGACTGTAGAGAAAGACCAAAGTATGATTTTTAAAGTTTTTGCCTGTGCGTTTGAAAGTATTAAACAATGAGGTATCTCTATCTAAAAAGAGTTTCCAAAAAAGAATACTCAGTGTAGTATTAATTCAATAAGATTATATTATTATTATTATTATCTTACGTCTTTCCTGTATTTTCAGTCGGTATTAGAGAAGTTAGGAACGGGCTTCTTTATTTGAACTTCTTTATTTTAATTGTTACAATTCGCTAGTCGGGTAGTTGAAAAACCTGCCATTTATTTATTATTTTAGATTTAAAGTAATAATGACGTTAGCAATATTATTGTAACTTATGTACTAATATAATGTTTTTGTTCTTTGCAGGTAAGACAGCTTGATCCACTTAGCGTAACGTAATGAAGAGTGAAATTGTCACAGTCTGGAATAATGCAGTGAGTGATTAAAATCCATTTACATACAATAAACCTAAAACATTTATGCTGCGGTTACATTAGCGGTCTAAAGCAAATATTTTTATTTTGTCTTTCTGTCAGTCCACGTCTTTTACAGCAAGATAGTAGACAGCAAGAATATTTGCCGTAGCCCGCTATTGTAGCCACAGTATTTAGGTTACGAACATGGAACAATTTAGGTTTATATTTACTTACTTATTTACTTAATTCTGGCTCTGCTTAGTATCGAAGCTATGTACAATTTTTGCATTGTGTTTGCTACCACGTTTGACAGTGTCAATCGACTCATGAGTTAATCTTCTGTTATCATGACAACTAAGGCTTTTCTCTTCATCATCAGCCTATTTACGTCCCCACTGCTGGGGCACGGGCCTACCCTAAACTAGGGCGGGCGGGCCTTAGTCAACCATGCTGGCTAAGTGCGGATTGGTTAATTACACAACCTAAGAATTTCTTCGTAGGTATGCACTAGAATGCAGGTTTCCTCACGATTTTTTCCTTCACCGTTAAAGCGTCGAATAAAACGTCTTTTCTCTTAGCTTGTCATTATTTGTAGGCCCGTAAGTTGCGCAAATGCAAATCAACAAAAAAGTTAACTACTAGCGCAAGAGATCGCCAACATACCAGCGGTCCATCCAGCCAGCCTAACTTCCGATCACAACATAACATCATGAACGCACTTTGTAAGTCGCCGTCAAGTTCAAACGCGCCGCCCGCCCGCGGCCCGTTCGCGGCGCCGCCCTGAATACCGAATACATTTTTGATTAGGCTAAATGTCAGAATTAGGGCTGCCTCCAGCCAATGCGTTTGCTTTGTTCCTTTATTGTTATGCTGTGGCGTAACGTTTGTGTTCAGATGTAGCCGTAGACGAAAAGACAGCCGAGATGTGGGAATATTATTTGGATAGTGACAATGAAAGGAATAAAACTTTAAAGCAGTATTTTTCCGAATAGACGCTGGATTTAATTCAAAATAGGGTTCGTTTTATTAAGTATATTTTTCCATTAATTTAGTTTCATGCCACATTGTTATAGTTTTAAATACGAGCGCGCATAGATAACTTTGACCCAAAGATACTCAGATAATCATGCCTGGATTAAATTTAATTTTTTTTTTGGTTCGAATAAAGGGGTAGTCTCACTAACTTTAGCCACAAAATAACTTTAAAGATATTTTTTGGCCTGACTTTCGACATCTATCTATTAACCCCACTAAAATAGCTGTCATCGATACCTATCCACCAACAATAGCCATTAACATCGCATAAAATAATCATGAGCTGAAACTAATACGATAGATGTGAGCGAACGATGTGGCGTTACACAAGTCGCGTCGTTTGTATGCAGCGGGAGGGAACATATTTTTTTATTACATTGCCCTCAAGTCCTGCGAATGTGTACGTCTTAGGCGGAATAGGTGGGGCGACATGCTGTAATCTAAAAGCGCCGTTTTAGTCAACATGTAATGGCCTCTTTGTAGGAGACGCCACTATTTACTTAAGGAACGTATATGTAGAGAACATTTTTCGGTGTCTCATTAATTTGACAACGTAAAAATACAAATTCGTTTACTCGGAGGGCATTGTTTGTCTTGCAATATGTATAAACGCTTAAGAATGTTTTTGAGCGTTATATTAATGACCTGATTTAAAATAAAAAAAAAATGATTTTTAACTCGGTTAACGAATCTCAAAGCTATAGAAAAATAATACTCCAATTAATATGCTTTTTGTAATTTGTATAAAAGAAGAAACTAAATAACCTCAAAATGAAATAAGATTTTATTCAAGCGCGTTGGAGATTATCTTTTAAGTAACTTATATGTCAAATCTGGCCAAAGAATTAGGTCGTTTATCATTACTGGGCTAGACTTGTGATTTTCATAAATCTGATCCGTCATTAACTGCCTCTTACATCACTGAGATTAAACTCACAATGATAACGTAATCTTATTAACTCGCAAGCGGCTATACAACTAATTACGGGCTTACAGGGCACTGTACGGTACACACGTAATGCGAATCAAATCGCAAGATAGGGACTTTGGGCCGATTATAACTTAATCCTTAATAACGCATGGTAAATAGCTAGCAATAATACGAGCCGACAGCGGCAACCTGCCTCTGAGCACGTAGGTATCTAATATTGCTGAACTGAACGGACACACGGATAGGTGGGTTGGCTAACTTGCGTTTTATATATGATAAAGTATATGTTCTCTGGCTAGTAAATGGATTTAAGGGTAGAGTAAATTGTTGCAGAAATACAGTGATCGATCTTTTGTTTCTTTTTGTATTATAATAATAATATAATACGTTTATTTTCCTTCACAATATAGGCAATTTTTAGTACTAACTTAGGTCTAAGAAACAATTGGTTTAAGCCCAAGTGTGAAGGACTGGTGCCCGAAATAGGTTTCGTAGTGAAACCTGTGCTACAGGTCACCAGACCCCACTCTCTGGCTGAACATAGGATCAGATCAGATACCTAGTGTGAGAGAGTATGAGTTTCTAGTACATGTGTGCAAATAAAAATATTAGAATGATAAGTATTTTTTGTTTGATGTCATAATTTTTGTTGTGCAGAATTAAAATAAGTTAGATAGATAGAACAGAGCTTGCTCTATTCTACAGACAGTGGCGTGGATTTGGGGAGGCCTGTCCAGGAGTGGACAGAAATGGGCTGATGATGATGATAATGAAATAGATAAACAAACAATTTACAGAGTCAGCATCAAAAAAGCGAAATAGTGCGATTTAGGCGATCTCATGGCGATGGACAATTTGTGGCTTATTATTCTACACGTGATAGAAGAAGAAGATACAATAGTTATAGTTACTTATAGTAAGACGCACACTGTTCTTACGACACTATTAAAGCGCTTCATTCTCGGCCCCCCATAAACATGCTAAATCTCCGTTTTATCGCTTACATCATACATTGTATCGAATACACCGCGTGATGTTATTCGCGTTCGAAACAAACCGTGTGCACTACATTGTCCCGTTTCGCATCTCGTAAGTGGTAATAGCTCTGATAACACGCAACTCCGTACACGTCTGAACTGGTGAACGGTTTGTGTGTGACATACAGAGGTAGCGGGTGGCGAACGAACGGAAGGTTATTGATGACGATGAAAATAGTATTTAATTGTGCATAAACATTGACCACGAACAGTAAACGAAACGTGGGGATCTTTAAATAGTTTCGTTTAGATTAAATTTATACGCGAGTTCAATCCAATAAAACGGTTTTATTTGGAACTCCAACAAGTTCCTATTCGTTTTTTTTACGTGCTAAGTTCTTTATTTGTAGACACGTAGTTGTTGGCGATGGCTGTATCTAACGTCATCAATACGTAGATTGTGTATAATATTACTAATAATAACAGTATATCGAAGGTTTTAATTAAAAGGAATTACTTTGAAGATACACTATACTCGTACAATTATTATGTATTACGTTGTGTCTCGACAAACATTCCTCTTCCATAAATGCAGCCGGTATTTGCCCATTAACGATATACCACAGAATTGTACATCCTGACTCCAAACGTATTTGACAAAGTTTTGAAAACCTACTCTATTTCTATTTCACAACCGATCCTCCGGCGCACCGCGACGATATTAGCTACGTGATGTTGACTCGCGCCAGATAAATACTTCTTCGACTGTACCGGACTGTTTGTGACACACATTATTACTTCTGAGTGCCCTTAAATGTGTGTCGACGACAAATAGGTACGTGGTATAAATGGGACTGATGGTACGCATGCTGTCAGATATGGTAAATAGAGGGTATGGAACGGAAACATAAAGTATACTAAGTAAAAATACAATTTATCATCATCATCAGCCCCTTTACCGAGACTCGAGCCTATCCTAAACAAGCGCGTTGAGGTCGTAGTTAACCTAAACTTGCAATAATAATAAATAATAGAAGTTTAAAGAACTCTTTATTTTTCCAAGTTTTTATTTTCATTCCAGTAGAAGTACCATGTCATAATTTAATATTTACTCTAGAGTTTCCAAACTTCAAAATCTGGGTAGAGATTATTTTTTCAACTAAAGCCGTTAAGTTTTCAAACATCTGTTTAGCGAGGGAAGTTTTTAATAAGGTATTAAGTTTGCTTGACTAAGTTGCTGGCAGTATGTACGCTATAACTTTGTACTATCGCTAGCAAGTTTAGTTAAGGATACCATAAAACAGCTCCAAGTGCAGATAAAGATATACTCACTATACGTGTGGATTTACACGCGTTAGATTGGCCACAACCAGGAATTACTGCAAACAACTTCGACTTTGAAAGTCGAGTCAAAGTCAAAGTAGCGACGCTCAAACTTCAAACCTAATTGCGACGAATTAGAGAACGTTTTTGCAGATTAAATCATTGCGATTGTTTTAAAGTCCCATCTTTTAAAATCGCCTTCTGCAAGTTACTGCAATTCTCAAGTTAGATAAAAAATACTTCCAACCCATTCTCTCGGTCGCTATTCTCTCGAATGTCTTTTAAAACTTGGCTTCTTTTGCACAGATTAAATTTTCGCAGACAATAGCCATAAAAAAAAGTTTACAATTCAAATTTTGCACACCTTTATGCTTTCAAAAATCTTCATCGTTTTACCACTGGCCGCACACATGCATTCCTATTTCAAAGCGCAGAAATCGTATTCAATCTGGGCGAAAAAAAAACTACACAAATTCACTTCGAACATGAATAGGATCGCGCAATACCATCGCAATATTCTAAATTCAAAACTGCATGCTAACAAAAAGCGAATCCGATCGGCCTCGACTATCGTGTAAATAAATTATTTTTATTCAGTGTTTTCGTTGAAAGTCAACGATTTGGCAAGGCAGGGGGTTGGCGGGTCGCCAGCAAGTGAAAGTTTTCAAGACATTGGCCTACCGAATTTGTTTAATATGAGAGTCCTGGCAGGGCGCCGGCCGGGGAGGAAAGTGAGCATTCCTAAACGTAAACATTGTGGAGACGTGGTCGAAATTTTATGTGGAACGTGAGGCGGATTGATTGGTCACTGGGCGGGCGGGCGAGGCACGTCCCCGATCGTTCTTATTCATTTGCATCGGAAACAGTTTTTGGTGTGCGTAATTGATTTTATTAGTTGCTTAATTTGATTGCGAGGGGCGACTGGAATTTAACGTGCGCTCGTCATTAATTCGCCGAATGAGGGCCATAAAGCGCCCTAAATAGGTTACGCCTAACATTTTTATGTGTATCTAACTTTTGGCCCTGATTTCATCAGCCCGAATTTCGGAGAAATGTTCGATTTTTATTGTATGGAGGGTTCGAATAAGAGTTATTGGTCTTATTTAGGTTCATAACGTAATGATGAATGAACAATAACATGTGTAAAGGCTAACGTGTTTATTTACTTGATAAATTCAGCGTATTTTATTGAATACTATTGTACGCAAGGAATTGAATTTCCGCGAAGCATTTAACTTACATTTTCTTATTTAACTGTAGCAAAGATGTATGTAACATAACCCTTACAATCTTTTGTTATAAATAAACATGCCTAGTGTTAATACACACGAAAAAGTTGCTATCATGTGAGGGTGACACATGTCTGTATCTTTAAATGTACAATTCCCTACCAGCTATCCTAAGGTGTGTGTAGTAATGTATTGCATTATTCTCAATCAGGCAGCTCTATTACAACGGACCTCAGTGACCCAGCAATTTCGCCGGTCACACCTCTGTCACCTGCCCCACATAATTATAGAGGCAGAATAAAAAGCGTTTACAGAGCCATATCTCATGGGCTTTACGAGCGCGTAAACCGTGCCTTTGTGGCATAGTGCGGGGTGAAGCCACAGCACTGTTTGGGATAGTGAAA
This sequence comes from Maruca vitrata, assembly GCA_039566165.1. Classification (NCBI taxonomy): domain Eukaryota; kingdom Metazoa; phylum Arthropoda; class Insecta; order Lepidoptera; family Crambidae; genus Maruca; species Maruca vitrata. The sequence continues at coordinate 16,100,341 of CM076914.1, read as the reverse complement.
CAACTACATGTAAGGAAATGGGGTAAGAAAGGTATCTTACTACCTACCAAGTACCTACTAAGTAGGTACTTAGTAGGCTTGAAGTACGAGAAGTGGAAAATTACTTAGCATCTGTATTTTCCATGGTGTTTTTCAAGGTTCATTGGCAGAATATCTTATCTATTATTTATAATAAACAAGTAACACGTTTTCATTGAAAGGATGAATTTAGCTAGCTAGAAAGTAGCTTATCCCGTAGAGAAGAGGCTGTCAGTCCCGTAGACACTTGCCACTATCCAAAATCAAACACATTTTGGGTGTCAATTACAAATACACACCCAGTTGTAGATACTGTCACTTAACAAACTAAGAATGACCTCCTTACAGTGTTTTTTTATTTATTTATTTGGACAACCAACAAGATCATGCGTACACCTTAATAGTTAGAGAATTACAACATGGTAAGGATACAAGAGTTGGTGCGGCCTTAATGAAAGGTTGCCACGGAAAACTTTACTTAGTTGATTATGCTATGCAGTGTTTATGCATAGAATAATCAACTAATTACTCTACATTTACTCCACTTTAGTAACCGCTCTTTCAAACCAAATACGAGAAAACAGAGCCAACAATTGTCATAACTGACATTCGTCACAATTCCTTAGCAACGTACCTCCGAACCCGGTCAATTTACATCGTCATTACGGATTCAATCAATCAACAACGGTAATGTCGTGTGATATTTCTCTATTTCCCCTTCACTGTGCGTCGCTTAACACCGCAAGTCGCGCTTAGGTCGTCTCCGCCTACATTGTCAGTTAATTCATAGCCGTCACTTGGGCGGACGGCTCATTTCGCCGGTAAAGTAGGATGAGTCCGCCCCGTGCCTTTGTGATGCCAGCAATACTTTCCGACGTGGTTCGGGCAAGAAATGTTATGAGCTTAGCTAACTACAGGAGGCGTAAAGCTAATTGGGTTGTGCAACAAAATGAACACATAGTTGTGTTTTGAACACAGCAAAACGAATTATACTTATCATTGGTACACCTCAATGTTTTGACTTTTGTACATCCGGAGATCTTATTTTGGTAAATAATCGTAGTGAGCGCCATCCGCTCCACCGCAAGGGATGATGACAAGGCTACTCCAAGCCATCATCGTAGTAAGTTGGAGAAAAAATACATAATGGCTCTTTCTCTATTACCTTATAACGGTTCTCGGAGCAAAATACAGCTTGCTGCATTAAAGCAGTATATCTTTTTGTAGTAATTACTTTAACTTTTACTTTAACGAATTAAATGAATTAAAAGGGAAAGAAATTCAAATTCAAATTCAAATCGTTTATTGCGTGTCACATTATAAGAAAGATTTTATACGTAAGCATTTTCGAGCAATCGACAATGCTAACTTCTGATTTTTTTTTATTTATTATTTTTCATGCTAGTAAAGCTCAATGTAAATTTAAAATTTGAAAAAAAATCGTATTCATAAGACCCCGCCTGAACATTAACTTCTGATTGCACCAAAATTCATACTAGCAACATCTCGAAATTACTTACGTAAAAATTCTTCGTCTACTTTACTTAATACTAATCATTTAATGATTCATCATCATCATCAGCCTATCCCCATCTACTGCTAGATGCAAGTAGCCGAAGAAAGACCGAAGCGGCATGCACTTGGGGAGACCTATGTCCAGCATTTAATCATTGTATGAGTAAACATATTTATCTACATTATGTTAAAAACCCCTCAAACCGCATGATCACTCTTCCTATCTTCCAACTACTGGAACACCAAAGAAACAACCGAACAATGACGATTTTGGCGCAAAAGCAATGGCGGATAAAATCCTTACACCGGCGAACCGAAATCTCTGTGTCGGACACTTTTTTTTTTCGAGTGCGTGCTTCCGGCGCGTCACATTCACACCGCGCGGATTGGAGCATTCTCTGTTACGGTTTTAAAATTGGAACGTATGTGTAGGTGTCGATTGAAAATGGAACTTGTGTTGTTTGTGACCCATTTCGGGAGGTCTTCAGTGGGGTTTTTGTGAAGAATCAGTGGAACTTTTAATAATAATGAAGGGTCTTGATACGATAATGATGCAATAACAAATATCTGCTTACTTTCTTCATCTCTGGAAATAGGAGCCATCCGCTCCCCCGCAAGTCCGGTGATGATGACGGGGCTACTCCAAGCCGTTTGTCGTATGTCAGTTAGGAAAAAAATCTGGAAAGTAGGTAAAGTCGACTAGTTGTTACCTATAATTATTGTATTAGGTAACTACTTATTTACCAATTAGCTTAGTTAATAATAATCGTGAGCATAATATTATTATAGAGCAATTCATTTACATTAACTATTATACAGACGTAATACAGTATTAATTCCGTAATATTGTTTTCCTTTGGTACTTAAATGACATACTTATTTAAAACACTAATATTAATAATAGCTTGCAACATAAAAGTACGCATGAAACCCATAAGCTACCTAATTTCTTGGCTAAATTTTATTTTAACATAAGAAACATCCAAACATAATCACGTACAGTGTATATTTCAGCCAAAATCTCAAAACATGTTAGTTAAATAAACCCCATACAAATTTAACCCGGCTTTAGCACAAACCCTTATTATTAAGTTATTAATCGTGTTTTTAAGCTGTATTTGCTTACACACAAACAGGCCTATTTGCCTGTGTCTGTCCGTCTGTCACCCGTGATGTAATTAGCTTCTCACTTGGACTCGCATTAATCGGGTTACACTGGATTTGATTATGTGGAGCCTATACATGCAGTATAGGCTGTATGCTGACTATGTGGCGATGTTTCAGAGGAAATGGGTTAATTTCAGTTTACCAATGTACCACTATTCTCTACGGTTTATCTATTTATTTTACTTGCTTAATAATTCGCGTGAATTTGGTGGTCCCTTTTGACAATTTACCTTTTAGCGCAGTTGCCCAATCATAGTGTATAATTTATGCTCAGATTTTAAATATCCACTCGGGTAGTTTTGTGATTTTATTTGTGGGATCTTTTGTCCTTCGACGATACTTTTTATTATTATTTAGGTATTTACTAAAAACAAACATATTATTATTTATTAACATATTATGGTTTATATTATTATTACAATAGTCCTACAGAAATATTTACACAGTTTGTGTGTGGAATCACGAGCCTCTAAAAGACTTAAACCACCATTCCATCCTAGTTTCAGAATTGCCATGCCGCCATCTTGCAGAAGTATCTACTTTATCCAATCTAATAAAGTAGATACTTCTACAAGATGGCGGATAAGCAACACACATATTTACAATATTTTATACTGAATCACACGTTCTAAGGGCACAGCAATAGAGTACAACAGCAACATTCAAATCCCGATTTCCCCGATAGAACGGATTCGGTGCAAGTGGTCCCAAAAAGCAATTTAATCGGAACACATCAATAACGAGTTTGCACTGCGCTTGTAACCTGCTTCGGACACGTTTGTTACAAGAAATAAAATTTTCTCCAGAACCGCAAACACATTATATCGTCGGAATGTGTGTTTGTGCCGTTGAGATTGTGTGCCTATTTATTTTGGGCTCCCACTGTCCCGTCCTAAGGGTGGGGTAGGCTGACAACAGTGAAAGTGGAGGCAGTGACGATTGAGAGTTAGATTGAACTGAAACTCGTGACTGAAACGTGAAAGTTGTGTACGTTAAGCAGCTCTGTGAAAATGCAAAGAAATCTGCGATGAAGGCTAGTGTCATAAAAATAATATAATAAGTGACTCTATTTTAGTTTAATAATTATATTTACAACATGTGTAAGATGTTAAGACTGTACCGAATTCTATAGGTGATAGGATAGGTGAGTTGATATTTCACATTTCATAAGAAAGCAGTGCTTCTGAGGCAAACATTTTTTTCAACATGTGTAACTTTCGTCGGTAACTGTGATATCTGAAACTTTTAAGTCACTCCACCACTCCACTCTGACAGAACAAAACTTTATAAAAAGGGGTAATAAACGACGGGGCGAAGCGAAAACAAACATGAAAAACACATCGGAGTGAAAACTTTTTTCGGAGTTTGACAACGAAAAGAAGATGCCCTCCCACGGGATGTAGCCTCGGAGTCCCTTGGAGTGGGCTCGCTGCTCCTGCGAAGCCTACATGACACCCCTGCCCTGTTTACCCACGTGTACCGCGTCAAAACGTACTACTTTATTTATGTGTTCGGCGGCCACAATCAAAATTATTTATGCTTTTTATGCATGGAAATCTCGCCCTTTGTCCCCACCGCCCGTATTTTTTGCCCCAAATTGCTTTCATTCGCAAACTGACTTAATAATATTTCTGTAATTAAAATCTCACCGAATGTTTTCATCGCGAGCGTCGCGCATTCGCGATTTATGGCGGTTTTTCGCCTTTTTTCAGGCAATTAATGGGTAGATTATTGCTCTAATTTTTAAGTCTAACGTGGTTGTTACCCTTTTTCCATTATACCAGTATGTTCGCTATATTTAAGCCTTTATTTTCCATACAGCACAATAGAATAATCACATATATTTAACTGATCACGAAGTAACGAGTTAAGCGGTTGTGTTACGGATATTAGAATCTACAGTGGAATACAAAAAGACATCATAATATTCTGATTAACGATGTATTTATACCTTAAAAAATAATGAAACCATTAATATTTCACCAAGAATAATTCTTCTTATACCCAGAATTGTTTTTCTTGATGTTATAATAATAATTTGAATAATTCATCCCTTACGGATAATATTATTTTGTAATTTTCATTTCCTTTGGTACACGTTATTTAATTAGGGATATTTTTTACTCAATATTCTTAAGGCTTTGGTATATTATGTTAGTATACATTTTATCCTGCATTGTCATGTATTACAAATGTTATGTATACATCTATATTTCCTATTGAGTGTAGGTGATGGTAAAAATATTACTTCTACCTGCTAAACTGTATTCTTTTACAATTTCAAATTTTCTCATATTATTATCTCATTGTACCACAGATCACTTCTACGTATTATCACTAGCTGTGCCCGCGACATCGTCCACGTGGAAATGGTTTTGGCAGAAATGATTTATTGAAATAGCCTTTAAATACATTGTAAAATTGTTTATTAGTGAAAGTCCAGTATAAATTGGTCCAGCCGTTTCGGAAATGAGCGAGAATAAACAGACAGACATTTTTCTAAAATTCCGTTTTTGATACCCGATATAGACTAATAACCATTTAGTAAATAGTCGTTATTTTAATGTTACAAACAGACACCTCAATTTAATTTAGTCGTATAGATAAGTACGACTTCATACTTATTCCCATTAAACCCCCAATACTATAGTATCGACCAGGGCCGGCGTCAGGTCTATATTGCTCCGGGCCCATTGATTCCGGATTATCCTGCGATCAGGCCAGTCCGCGCCTAACTACGGGCCAAAGCCTCTTTTATTATACCGCCGGTATGTGGTACATGGCGACGACGGATTTATGCTTCTAGCTTAGTGAGTAAGGTGTTACTAACTTATTTGATGAAACTAATAATTCGAGTATGATGGTAATAAAATCTTAAGTAACATTACCTACTTATAGATTGCCTCGGTGGAACAGTGGTTAGTGACCCAGGTTCTCAACCTACGGTTCCAAGAGTCATGGGTTCAGTTTCCAAGGGATAAATATTTTTGTGACGAACATCGGTGTTTGTTCCGTTTCTTGGTGTGTTATTAAATATTTTTTTAATATATTTGTTTAAGCATATTAAGCATTATATTGTCATTATTTCAACAATTAAATTAACTTTCACACTCTTCCTGTTTCCTCTGTTAAACACTGGGTATATTCGCATACTTATTTGCTGTAAGCGCGTAGCGGTAGTTTTTAACATGTAATAAAGCATCCTGATGCAATCACTCTATTTTAATGGAACCACTTAAAACGAGACCGCATTAATGGAAAGTAATATTCATCGGTTTTCTACAAAGTAAATATTTAATAGTGCCTTTTATGGGTCAATACACGATATAAGGAGTAGCATATACATAGCTACTTACTGTTCAGCGTAGGTATAGACCCATAAAACCACTATTTAATGTAGGTAATGAAACGCGAAAGTCTGAAATCTGTAAGTAAATATTAATTTTAAAGCTTACTAGGTGAAGTAAGGTTATAAAATAAAATGTTAATGTTTATAACAGCGATTAATTCATTATGAAATGCTTATTGAATTAAGCGAAAATTGTTTCTGCATCTCGTATTACTCACCAAAGAATTCCAAGTCCACGTCTCATTTCGGTATTTGAGTTTTTCACACGAGCGCAAATTATTTTCTAAACACAACTCGTTAAAACCTAACAAAAGTAGCGGAACACGCAATTATGGCGCGAATGTTTTCGAACACTCGTGCAACAAGCGAGCAAAAAAAAAAAATAAGCATTCGCATTTATACATAAAATAACTTGCCTCGCTTTCTTAGCACAAAGGAGCAGGACCTAGTAAATCTCTCGTCTCAGGAGCGCTTATAAAATGTAAAGAAAAACCTGGCACTATTCAGGAGCATTTCGCTCATAAACGTTTTAAATCGCAATCAGAAACGCTATACAAAACGGCTCCTCAATAACGCGAAGGGGGCGGGCTTTTGAAATGTGCCGTGTTCGGCACAATTTGGGAGATTTGAAACAAGCCCAAATAGGGTCGCCAGGGCTGCCGCCGCCCTCCGATGACGCCGGCAATCAAATACAATTAATGTCCCATTCTTTTGAAGTTAATTTTTGCGATTCACAAACGTTTTGTGACTTGTTTGTCCCGTTTTCGCCATTGATTTGTAAAGTAGAACTTGAAGTGAAAGGTTTTTATATTATAGCGAATTAAATAAGCTTAAAACTCCTGAAATAAATAAAACAATATAATGACGTATTTAATTGTATTCTGATTTCGTCAAGTAATTTATAAGGCTAATAAAAAAGTAATATTCATAAAACTATAGATTAAGCCTATTTCATAAAGTTTACCTACATTTACGCTTTGTATTATAATAATATTAAATCAAACATGATTTTTTAACAGTAACGTTATATTTTCCAGGCAATTGCGGACAAATTAGACACAGTCAGTATTTATGTTCAATCGCCAATAAAATACCCCACTTCAGGCTTTTCCTATCATCGGTTACGGATTGAAGTACGCCAAATGCCTTTCCGCCACCCCCAGTACCGGACACAGATAATAATATTCCGAGTACGTCCGGATATTGTCTCGCTATTCAAATCTGCCAACCCTGCGTTGGTTATGACATCTCCGAGCTTGTCTTGCCGCGTGGCGACGCTTGTTACCGGCGAATTTATGGCAAATATTAGCCCTTACTGCTCCTTGGCCCCTGGTACCTTTTTGTCGAGTCTCGTTGACAAGGATGAGATTTGCTTTGGTATAGGTTAGCGGGAAATGATTTGAGGAGTTGCTGACTTTGATTTTGATGTTTAATGTACGTACGAGAAGTTAGAAGTCAAATTTAACATTCAAAATGAGAAACGTCTACTTAATATCGCTTGCATCGCGATGAATATTGTTCGGCAATGCCTTTGTTTTGTTTATATTTATGTTGACTAATAATAATAAGTAATTCATACATAAATATTTATTTTATTAATAAGCAGTAATTTTGTTCTGAAATATGGTGAAATATAAATCAATAAAATCGAACAAAACCATTTTACCTTTGCCCTGCAGTGGCATGATACAGGTTTAGAAAAATAAAAAACATATTTCAGCAATAGAATACCAAAAACCAACAAAAACACTTGTTTTTTATCCCGCGTACTCGCGTTAATTAACCTCCACGGAACGCGAGTGTGTCAAATTTGTCACAATTTTAACACTGAGCCCACAGGGCGCCATGACAATTTTTAATTCCGCCCGAGAGTGATATTATACCGACCACGATTTAGCTAATGGATTCTTTTAATGGCCGAATGAATATTTAAATCGGCGGGAAATTAAAATGAAATAAAATTAATTTCTCTTGGAGGTGTCGCAATGTATTCAGCATTACCATTCGTGATTGGTCCCTTAGGAATATTTAATGGTACTTGAACACAGATTTTTACGAATGCCGTTCTCTAATAAAGGAATTTGCATGCATTTGCGTTGAAGCCTGCTCTGGAGCCAATTTTCAACTCATCGACCGAGATTTCGATAGCAGTTTTTTTGGAGATTAAATTATCAAGGTTTAATGTATAACGTTTCAGCTGAGCTGGTGTGAAGTGGGGGCCAAATGGAGGTTTGTTCACGAACAGAGATATTGGGTGAAAGTTTATTATGGAGATTATTGAGTGTAGACATTGTGTTAGTAAAGTGTATCATATACAATGTAGGCTAAGTAATACACAGAGAGTTTTAGTGCACACAATAATGTTAAATGACAGCTAACTTTATATAATACTAGTGACCCGCCCTTGCTTCGCTTCGGGTATATTATACATAAAACCTTTCTCTTGAATCCCTCTATCTATTTAAAAAAACATACATACATAAAATCACGCCTTTTTCCTAGAGGGGTAGGAAGAAATCACTTCCAGCGATCCACTTTTCACCTCTGTGGGAAACGTGACGTGACGGGTTGTGGACCACGTCGCCGCCTTTCTGCCTTGTGCATTGTTTTAACAAGGTCATTGCGTTCCCACGAGTAGCAAGGATATATGACGGATATTTAAAAAAAACCGCATCAATATGCGTTTTGTAGTTTTAAAGATTTATACAAACTATGTAGTGAGTGTAGTGCGCTTTATCATATTTTTCTTATAATAAACACCAAATACTCATATAGTTCTTGAAAAACAGAACAAATAAGCGTGTGTAAAACTAATAAAAAAAAATTAATTGCATCCGTTCATAATCGAGTCAAACTCGACTCGACCTGAATCAACTTCAATAACACAATGAATGGCCCCAAAGGAAACAAGCTGATGAATGAATCACTTCACTCCCCACGTAGCCCGGTGGCTTAGTGGTAGTTCCCCGTTGATACACTACCTACTTATTTATGGTTCGGGCTGTATAAATCACCTCTCGGGTGGGGAGCATTTTTCCATGGCTAGCTCGTTAATAGCAACACCAGGGTGCAGACAGACGGAACGGACGATTCGTTGCGACGGAGTGGTTGAGTGCAACAGGATTCGTTTTTGCTACCATTGCTGGAAAAAAAAAGTTACCACAAATTACTGGCTCGGTGGAACAGTGGTTAGTGACTCAGGTTCAAAACCTACGGTTCCAAGAGTCGTGGGTTCGATTCCCACTCGGGACAAATATTTGTGTGACGAACATCGGTGTTTGTTCCGTGTCTGGGTGTATTATTAAATATATTTAAGTTTATTTGTGTATCCACTGTTGATCTTGATTTCCGTAACACAAGTGCTTAAGCTACTTACCAGGGGATCAGATCAATGTATGTAATGTTGTGTAATATATATTTATTATAGAAAAATTACATTTTTGGGACAGTAAAATGCATGCATTATTCCATTCTAGCCATATTTTGTTGTTTTTTGTCAAACTAAATATTTCCTTCCCCTCGAAGCCGAAGAAAAATGAAATTATTATTTCTTTTAAAGCTCGTTAATAACCTTATAAATGGTAGTTTCATTATCGTTGCACTCCGGTTCTTAATGATATAAATGATATTTCCAATAAGTATGATAAATTTCCATTGAGAAGCAAATGTTCCAAAGATCATTACGATCATTAATAACGGAGCAGCTTAGTAGTTTAAGCTACGGTCGACGTTAGATTCTTTAGCTTCAAAAGTTTTTACTTTATTTTTCAAAACGAAATATTTCACATGTTTCTTTGTGAAAGGTTTTAGGTAGGATTAGGCATAACCAGTCAACATTGAAACAAAAAAAGATAGAAAGAAAAAAAAATAATCAGCACATTATCACAGTTACAAAAATAGGAATACACAATAACTTAAAACTAAACTAAAATGTGCCAAAAAAGGCTTTCACTCAGCATTATGCTATATCCCTACGGAACCACGACGCAAATTTTCAGTGTTAGCCTGGCGATTGGGAGCATTGTTAGCACTTATACTACAGTGTGCATAGAATGAAATGTCCGATATTTAATCATTATCTGCGATTGGGAAAACCAAAGCACACACCGGCTGTCTACCATTAATAGTAAGAATACCTCAAACGGCCACCAGTAAAAACCCAATGAAATGGGTAATAAAAGTAATAAAGTGTATTGTTTGCTCGCAGATCGACAGCCAAAGAGCCGTTCAATTAATGACCGATCTCCAAAGGCTCACCGGCACTTACACTAATTAATTAAAGTCCGCAGTACTAGTGAGTGAACTCTCGTGTTCAGTCCGTAGAGCTATTGTTTAAAATGTACGTTTCTTTTCGATATTGCTGAGTGCCTATCGACGTATCGGTAAGTGGGTAGCAGTAAGACATCTCTTAATTGGGCTCGTACGTAGATATTTCATTTATTGCACAATAGTTCAAAGGTCAGGCTATGGGTACATATGCAGCAGTAAGGTGATTAGCGTAGAAATATAACTAAGATAATAAACGTAAGACTTTGATCGTAGCATTATGTGCTACGACTAAGAAACAGTGTCGTAGCACATATTTGTAATCGTGGCACTCTGTGAGTCGTAGTCGTAGCATCCAATTTTCGTAGTATGCACAATTGTACAAAACAGGGTTGGCGGTATGTAACATAACATAAAGTAGTATACGGGTAGTTTATACAATGGTAGCTTTTACACCCGCTTAGATATTTTTATTGCTCTTTCTATCCATTTTATAAATTGTACGTATACTTCCAACGCATACAGTCATAAAACATTGTGGAAATCGTAAATACTCAGACAATAATAAATCATAGTACCCTGCTTTTTATCACAAACCGGACTAAATATAACCTTTACATCACTGGAAACGTAGCCAAATCACGTACTTACCAAAAGTAAGTCGTCATAGTAAACACACACTCACACACATACATACTTGCTTCCAACTTCCCCTCTGATGACGTCACACTGCAAATGGGCCAAATTCCTTACGTTCGGTTTCTTTCGATATTGCAAGAGCCTCCTGAATGCCGATATACTTTGATGATTGTTACGTAAGGCAGCAAATGCCAGTGTGGCGATTGCAGCTTTACATTTTTCAGTTATTTTTACCTGGCCACCCTAATAACAAAATAGGTGTTTATCTATCAAATAATATGTCACAAAATACATTGCACAGTGCGAAACCTGTAGTTTCACATAGTAAAGCAACGTTTAATCCTAATTTGTTTAAGTTTTAACTTGTTCTTAAAGCACCCTTTCACAAATACTTCATCATCAGCCCATATACGTCCCCACTGCTGGGACACGGGCCTACCCTAAACTAGGGCGATAAGGCCTTAGTCGACCACGCTGGCCAAGTGCGGGTTGGTCGACTACACAACCTAAGAATTTCTTCTTAGGTGTGCAGGTTTCCTCACGATGTTTTCCTTCACAGTGAAAGCGTCGAATGACAAATACTTGTTCGAATAAAATAAATTCCCGGTTTAAAGGTGTGATGAAAAAAGTTGTAACAATAAAAATACCTGTGTTTCTACTTCACTGTTACCAACGGCGCTGTGCCAACGTATCGGTTGACGCAATCAAGGAGATTCGATTGGGGTAGACCGCCCGGGATTAGATGGCAGCTATCACTTTGCGAATATGCAGGAGTGATCACCTGGGCGGCAAGCGATTTGCCTTTTTATACGGGCCTTTTAGTATGTAGATGTCTTATTGTACTTGCTTCATTGTTTTTTTTTCGTTATTGTTTTATGCTATGTTTTTAACCACCAAGAAAAAATCCTTTGATTCCTGACAACTAAATGTCCAATGTACATGATCACATCTATCATTATCTTTTTAATTTACTACGTCACTGTACTATTTTTTTTCGTTGCGTGCCAGTATTTTTTTGTATCTAATTAGTTGCTATATTAACTAGCTTCTTGGCTAGTTGAAATTATGATTGGAAATCAACTTGATAGAATAATATCTTTTATTTTCGTAATTTTAGAGCGATAAGATATTATGTTATATAAAAGCATTAACCAGATTGCCAAACTGAATACTATTATAGCCCAACTTCAATTTAAGGATGTTTTTACAAGCTTTTATTTAACTTGCAATGTATGTATGTATGTATGTATGTATGTATGTATGTATGTTTGTGTGTTCGGGTGGAATTTTATAACTCAATTTTAAGGCACTTGCCCTCAACCGATTGAGCTGAAATTTTGCATGCACGTGTATATCCGATGACAATGCAATATTATTATGACATGGAGCTGATCTGATGATGAAGTCGGAAGATAGCCATAGCAACTCAGTAATTAAATAACATAACCACATCGAGTTTGGGCTCATTTCATTCGACTAGATGACTACTTTGGTGCTAGATAGTAACCAAGGTCTGATGATGGAGCCGGAAGACAGCCAAAGGAACTCAGTACTTAAACGACACAACCAAATCGAGTTTGGGCTCGTTTGATTCGCCTAGATGAGTACTTAGATGCTAGATGGTAACCAGGGTCTGATGATGGAGCCGGAAGACAGCCAAAGGAACTCAGTACTTAAACGACACAACCCCATCGAGTTTGGGCTCGTTTGATTCGCCTAGATGAGTACTTAGATGCTAGATGGTAACCAGGGTCTGATGATGGAGCCGGAAGACAGCCAAAGGAACTCAGTACTTAAACGACACAACCCCATCGAGTTTGGGCTCGTTTGATTCGCCTAGGAACTTACAAGGTGAAAACTAAAAAGTATAAAATAAATTAAGGTAAAAAAATCTTTAAAAACAAGCTTTTATTTAAATGCGCTAAAAAGAAAAAAATAAACTTTTACACTATAACTTTACTGTCAACTTATAACATTTCAAATTCAACATATTTGACACAATTTATATGTTTTAAAAGCTTGTCGCGAGATTTAAGTACCTACTCGTAATTTTAAAAGCAAGTTTTAAAATACCTGCCTATTAAAAATTTTAAACTAAGAAAGTAAATACGAGTACTTAAATCTCGCGACAAGCTTTTAAAACATATAAATTGTGTCAAATATGTTGAATTTGAAATGTTATAAGTTGACAGTAAAGTTATAGTGTAAAAGTTTATTTTTTTCTTTTTAGCGCATTTAAATAAAAGCTTGTTTTTAAAGATTTTTTTACCTTAATTTTTTTTTCTTAAATGTCTTATAAAATTCTCTGAAAACTCTTTCATGAAGCGAAAATCCGCGTATTACAGTATTTTTGTTAAGAAACCGCGACGGTCAAGACATCAATCTCTCGCAGATTGGAATTAAGCAAACTTCGGTGAGATTAACTCGGAGTTTCACGGCGAATTAATTCTTGTTAAGTACTCGTCTAAGAATAGTTTGAGGGTAATATTCACTCCTTATATTGAGGGTACGTTACGTGATACTCTGTTAAACTAGTTTATTTGAAAAGCTTTTAAGTTAACATTATTGTTTATTTAAAATTTAGTTATTTTCAAGTTTATGTTTAAGTGCTTATCTTAAATCTTTTTTAATCATAATTGAACTATTTACCTGATTTCCAAAAAATCTCCATTTTCTTCCATTCCATTCAAAGTACTTAAGTTTGAATTTGAGTCCTGTACTAGGGCTGTATGAACAAGGGGAGATAGATTTAACGCTTATCTCCTCATAGTTTGCTTCAGGTTTAATTTAAGGACCATCAGTATTAGAATGAGTGGCCGAGGAGAGAGAAGTGGCGTGCATTTGGGGAGGCCTATGTCCAGCAGTGGACTGTAAAGGGCTGATGATGATGATGATGAGTATTAGAAATTTATTTATTATGGACAACCAACAAATCAATTAACTACGTTACCTACAGAATTATGCAAACCAGACAAACTATTAAAATGACCATAGGGAATACTAGCCTTTAGATTATAACGGGCCAGCCCATTTATTTTAATTCAAATCATAAATTGCGTCGTCGAGTACCAGGGCAGTATAAACAAGAGGAGCCAGGTCGCGATCGCTCTACCGACTCCGCCCATTATTTTTACGGTCGGTGGCCATCAGTCATCGCGAGGGCGACGGTTTGCACGTTCCTTGGCGCATTTGAAAATAGAACATCGCCGGGGGCGGTTTGTTGGCGGCAAACTAATAGACGGGACAGACGCCATTTTGGAAAAGCTGGAATTATGAGGATAAACAGCACCTGAAAATTTGCATTTAAAAAAAACTTCTGCTCGTTACTAATAATTTCGCTCTCATGCCAATTACAAAATGCATTATGTTTCCATTCATACTTACATACATCCGTATCAAATAAACATTATTTTTCCAATGTCAATACTCTTCCTTTTCTTTTGCCTCTATTCAATCTACTATTAAAATTTTAGTTACTTACAAAAACAGTTTGAAAACTCTTACTCACTATTGATATGAAAAGAGTACCTACCTAAATACTTAAACCTTATTGTACCTGCATTCGTTGTAAAGAAAATATTCGACCCAACAATTCGAAAAGCATAAGCATTCGAATAAATACCAGACGGAATGCTGCAGCCTCAAGAGGCTCCGCGTCCAATCATTAGAGCAAAAGAAAGCTGTAATGGTGCAGGTGGGCGCTCAGAGGTTTCTTTGAGATCATGCAAGTCCGTTCGCTTCGGTTTTTGCTGGCCGTAGTTAAATTCGAACGGGAGCGATCGTTTTTTGTTATGGAACGTTGTTTTGTTTTGCAATGGCTGGTCTCTGCTACTTTTGTATGCTTGGTACTTGTTAACTTGAAGGGTTTGTTGTATTAGAGATGTTTATGTGTCCATTTTGTACATAATGAGGACTATAATAGATATACCTCGCCTGAACAAATTTCGGTAACTTTATTTCTGATTTTTTGATCAACGCTTTCACTCTTGCTTCAAAAATATCATTAAAAGTCAATATTGTTGGATTATGAAGTTACACGTATGTAAATAATACGGATGCTCCATTATAAAGTTGCACTGACACAAAAGCTATGTAAATTTATAGTTTTTTTTTTTTCATATACAAACCATTTTTTCACGATATTGTTTTGACAAATTAAAAATACGCAACTGTAGCAATGAATATCAACAGTTTATTGCACGCAAAAGCCACATACAAGCTATCGTTTCAGCGAATCATAAAACGCCAATCGCGAATCGCACAGTGAATCGATACAGGTGATTGCCACAAAAAGTGCACGGGAACGAGTGCACCTCTGTGCGGTCGTGCTTGATGTTTACGACGCCGGCGACTCGGACCACTGTCCAGTATCGAAGCGATGTAGTAAACTGGGAAATTGTTTGGGACCGCGTCTTTTCTTCCTCGATACATACATACATAAAATCACGCCTTTATCCCCAGAGGGGTAGGCAGAGATCACTTCCTGCCATGTGCTACGGTCCTGGCCCACCACTTTTGCTTCACCCACATTCATCAACCTCTTCATGCACGCTCGTCGATTACGGGTACCTTTGATAAGTATTGTTTAATGTATTGTTTTAAGTGTGAACTTGCACGAGCTATATCAAATCAAATCATATATTTGCTTGCCGATCTCGGGGATTCCCGAGCCGCGGTGGATAAGTTTGGTTTCGTCTAGATAATTACATTTGTGATCTGTATACAAACATTATAAAAGTGAAGATTACTTTCTGTTTAAAAAAAAGTTCTTAAATATTTTAAAAATAATAATAATAGACAGAACTATTTGCAAATGTTTTTTATCTCGTCTATCAAATTAACTGATTGCAGAATTTAGCAGTCAGGCTATACTATCACCTATTTGATCTACATATCCATACTTAAATCTACAATACCTTTAGCAATATTTTGTTCCTTTTATTCGCAACATTTCCTTCATAAGTCCCCAGAGCGATGAAATAGTCGACAGTTAGTAGCTTCCCCGTCGGCAGTGGGTCAATTCCCTTACGGTGCTCATAACGAGATTCTCCTCCTTGTTTATGGGCCTCTGGTACTTTTCCAGGAACTCGTATGAAAAATAAAAACGGAAACTCCTTTTGTATTCGATATTTATCACCTAATCTTTTATCTGTTCCGTGTTGTGCAGTACGGGCTGCAAGGATGAAAATGTTGAAACTTATGGTACCCTTGTACGATCCATTTTATGCTTTGTTAGTTTTGGTCTAATATGAAGCTATGAGGGTAATAAAATATGCTATGTTATGATGTTTGTTCACACATTTTCAAATTTGTAAGTATTGTTTAATCGAATTCATCCTTCACTAGGATGTCGGCCTGGTTTTAGTAGAGAAACTTGTTGTTTATATTAACTTTAATTCATTTTCCCAATTTTCCACCAGCAGATCACATTACACAGATAAATTCGTAGTACAACCAAATATTCATCAAACGAAGACGTAAAAATTGTAAACAAAAAAAAAACCGCCTTCAAAAACCCGACTCACTAAAAATTACAAAATAATATAATACGAACATTTATAATAATCATCTGGGTATGAATTTTATATGTTGTTGAAGGCGGTGCCGTTTATATTTCATACAGACAAGCACAGAGTGCTTCATTTTTCTCAAAATTTTGATTGGCACCGCCTTGAAGTCGGTTAAAAATAGTCCTAATTCACAAGCAGATGATCGCAGCCAAAAGCGGCTTTAAGCCACGATTCCAAGACCCATCTGTTTTATAATTCATAAGACCGTTGTTTTGAGAAAAAAACAAAGTGTAAAGGGTGGTTTAGTATTTATAGTGTCTATTATCGACGCGGCACCTCATCGCTCAGACAGCGTAACGACGCTCTGTCAAAGATAGCCGCCGCCCGTGCACTAACTAGTTAATTGCTTGCGATAAATAGACGTGGTTAAGGTATGAGCGGTAGCGTTGACTGATTGAAACGTTCATTCGTTCAATCAGCTGCATTGAGGACATTTGTCAATAATCAGACCTGTACTTAGAGTACCTTACGTACCAGTACATAACTTTTTTGTACTGACATTTTATTGAATATGATGTGCTCTTGTTTTATTTAACCACGTCAAAGTAAGACTGACTTAAAACTGTCATGGTTATACATTGGAAAACTTAGTAAGCACGTTTACCTTATAAAATTGTGGAACATGATAAGTTTTCAAAGACCGACTTCATGAGGCAATTATGTTTCTTAAGTTGGATTCAAACAGAACAGAAGTCACACTGATTTTTGACCATCCGCTCCCCCGCACGTCCGGTGATGATGACGAGGCTTCTCCAAAACCATCACCATATGTCAGTTCGAAAAAAAAACTTATTCTTAAGAAAATCGTTCACCAGCATATTTTTTTTTTTAAATCTTACAGTCACTCTCGTCACCTCTTGCACCGCACACCCATCCGACCGTTGATGTCGTCCGACCGCACGCAATCCTACTATTTTTCAGCCTCGCTCCTTACCGACTTGAATTTGGATAGAAAAAAAACAATATCAGGCCCTAAACTCGTCGGTTTATTGCGCGGCAGACACGAAAGCACTTTGTCACAGGCCACTTGATTAAGTTTTTGAATTCGTTAATGAACATTTGGTTTTTAACCTGCAGCGTTGGCGCTATTTTTACCGCGGATTACTCAGTTCGGTCGTTTAAGCCTTTATGAAGGACAGTTTGCACAATATTTTTTTATAAAAAATGTAAACCTCAAATGTAATTAACTTTATTGGTGGGTTGAATTTCTTATAATTTTGTCGGTAATTACTTCGCATTATTTTGAATATCGAATAACTTTATCATAATGTATCGATTTCGGCCCTTTCCAAAGGCGAAAAGAAGAAAAATCTTCCTATATTTTTCCGTCGAAAAGGTAAATACAGAAGCCATTCGTCAGCATTTATCGCAACAGCTTGGCAGCGATCAATAATCAATAATACCGTATTACATCTCCAATGAGCGTTAATAGGGGCCCGTTCAGCCCGTGACCTATTTCTTGCGAGAGCCTATAATGGAGGGTTAGTTCGTATTAAGACGACTGTTGGGGGAGATAAGACCCAGCCGAGCGGCTAATTGTTCGGGCATGCCGGACGACAGTACTCTTACGTGTGAGGGTTAGAATAGATCGGATGAATGAGGTCTCCGAGGCCCTAATGAAGTATGGCGATTATTTGCTTAATTACTGGCCTATAGAATTGTAGATGGGCTTCCCTTACATTTATATCCTTTGTACTTCCGTGGGCGTAAGAAACCATAATCCTGCAAATTGAATGTCTTATGATATAGGGTGGCTGCCATAATGACTACCGTAATACAAAAGACAGAGAAGATGTATTTTAAGATTGGTTTCATTTAATCATGTCGAATCTGTAGATAATTGGATCACTTTTACCAAAAGACAATTTTTTAAAGGTTTACGGCAAATAATATAAAAAGATGGCGTTCCAAAAATAATGCTACGAGGTTTATCATTACCATGTATTTAAACTTACAATATCACATACATTTTATTGTATTAAAAGCTAACATTTACACCGAGTTACAGCCTTACTTGTTCAGTTTCCACACGCGATCTCCTCTACATAGAACGCCTCTTTATTTCGCCGACTAATACAACCATGGCTGCATCGCCGAATCCTTCCATTCTGTATTCCATTCGCGTCGCCATCATTATTTATGGAGGCGTAACCACCAACAGCTTTTATCATAACACATTTAAAAAGACATTCACATATCGGTCGAAGCGACGAAAAGAGTCACCCAATATCTTTAATCGCGCGGAGGCCGTATAAAGAGCAAATCGCACGTATACCAGAAAGTGTCTTTACGTTAACCCCGCTTACAGTGTTGCCTTTAGGGGCACTTTATAACCACTTTGCAACCACGGGAGCCTCCGAGACTCGCCCTTATGAAGGCAGTGAAAAGATATAGCTCGGGTACAGTCGCGCGGGGTTAGAATACGAATGTTGTGCGAATGGACCGTTCCGATGGACAGAATTACCTTCGCGGTTTGCTTTTTAATATCGAGTGTTTTACGGGCGGATGGAGGTTACGACCGCTATAAGAATTGGAGGGTTAATCGCGCGTTACCTTTATTGAGAGATGCAACGCGAATTCCATTAATAGGGAGTATTGAGTCGATATTGGAGTAAAGATGTTCTGAATATTATTTTTTTAGGAATATCGAGTGCAGTATCTTTTTAAATTTACTTCGATTGCTCAATCTCTAATGTTCATATTACAGCTGTTTTAATTGTAACTTTTAGTACAGCGATCAATTTTCAACGTCCTAAGCGGAAGTTGTTTAGTGTAAGTTATGTTATAAAAATAACCTTATTTTCTTTTTTTTTATAAAAATTAAAGTTATTAAAGAATAGTGTATTCAATTCACTCGCGGTTATTCAACCCACTCCCAGACCCACCCGACATACTCCGCTGCACATTAATTTTCAATTCCATTACCTTAAGCCGCTGGCGTTTCCCCGTATCTTTTCATTGAATAACATTAAAGTATTTAAGCCGTTATTTTATCGCGGTTTTCGGCTGTGGCAGGTAGATAGATACAAGATAAAGGTGTCAGTAGTGGAACGGCGGACTGATAAAGCGGTCGGTCACGCGAGCGAGGCAGCGCTTGGATCAATTATGTAATTGAGTTACTAGTAGTCACTTCATTTGCATTTTTGCGTTTGTGTGCGGTGGTTGGTAATCTTTTAAAGACTCGACGGTTTCTATTTGGTTTTTATTCGAAGCAAATACTTAATTGTGCAGGATACTTACCAATGAATTGTCTTATTGAATAGATGATTAGATTAAATGAAAAAAACTAGTCATTTACTTGTTATTGTTAGTTTATGTTCTTCAAATTAATCAAATCAATGTTCATAAAAACCTTTTAAAAAGCATTGAAATCGAGAAAGTGAGACCTATCCGATCTCCCGCAAGTCCGGTGATGATGACGAGGCTACTCCAATCCATCATCGTATATCAGTTAGGAAAAAAAAACATTGAAATCGCTACATACATAATACGCTATGTAAGCGTAAAACTTGGTATGTGTGTCGCCTACAAGCATGTTGAATTTCCTCCATGTCATAAAATTTCAGAAATTTTAGGACATTTTAACATTTTTACAAATCCATATTATAATAGGAATAATTCGAGCTCCGTCCGTTAAAAGGTTGTAGTTATAGTTAAAACATTAAAGAAACTTTGTACCCATTTTAGGCTTAGGATGCTCGTATGTTCATCAACATCGGTTGGGTTGGCACCCTCGCCTATCGTAAGTGTGATTCAATGTACCTACCTATATATGCCACAGATCTGCAAGTATATGAGTTGTAGGCGTCATTGTATCCACTAGAGAAACCACAATATTTTTAATGGCTATCACCAACGCATTAGGTTGTGTTTATATTAGGATTTCTTTACGGGCTCTTTTAATTTTTTATTTTGCCATTTAAAAAACTAAAACTTAATATTTTAGGCTATTATCGAGGCAATATTGCTACCCCAAATCGGTAAAGGGTTAACATTAAATCATTAAATCCATAGTAAGTAAGTATATAAGTTAGCTTGAGCTTAATATGAGACAATATAGCGCATTTCTCGACACGTTCAGTTGTGTCATTCGTACGCCGAGGTCCCATCATTACACAATCAAATCCATGAACTTTGTATCTCTGGTACTCTTAGTTGTGGGCTGTGGTTGTGATTCAAATCATACAGACTGATATAACCCACTCCATTATCTATGATTTTTTTTAAAATAAGTGTAGTATTAGCAACTCTTTACTATATAGCTAAACTGACTGGAATTAAGAGGTCGTAATACGCCCCCTGGTCTAAATGTGTCCAATGCATAGGCCACAGAGCAAACTTATGGTAGCGCTACAGGGGGCTTAGACAAAGTAAAAATATCGAAACGATAACAAAGTTCGAAAAGAAAAAAATGTATGGGATTTGTCACGTGATTTATCGCGTCAATATGTCAATCCCATACATTTTATTCTTTTCAAACTTCGTTATCGTTTCGATATTGTCACTTTGTCGGGGCCAGAGGTCTTAATACGCCCCCTGGTCTAAATGTGTTGAATGCATATGCCACAGATCTAGTACATAAGCTGGAGGCGTCAATAGCAGCCTTGCGAGCGAGGTTCGGTCATGCGAACGCTACTCACACGTGACGCCCCGGCGTGTTCAATTAGTTAGTTAATTAAGTTGCTAATTGTCACTTCATTTGCATTCCAATGCTTTTCTTAAGTGGCAGATTGTGGAGGTACACGCGTTAGACGCGCGGATCAACTATTCATTGGAATGGGGAACTACGAGACGAAAGATAAAATTACTTTTTGGTACAAGGTTTCTTTAAACTCTTTTAAGGCATATTCTTTACACAAGATAATAACGAAAACAGCGCAATACGTTACACATAATAAAAATCCTACATTTCTAAGCCATTTTAGTACAACTTTCCTGATAAAGCTTTACAAAAAGGTTCCTTTAATCAAAGTAGCAAATATTTTTCCGAAGATTCTTTCATATTCCAACTAAGCGGTCTTAACATTCGTCAGTACCTACTAATACACCTCTAAATTAGTAGATACTGACAAGAAGAGAGACTGTAACAGTAATTTAGTGGCCCACGATAATGGCATCGGAATGGCGGTGATGGGCAAAACCTCCTCGTCCGCTGATCGGCCGTAAAGCGCCGAGAGCCAACCGTGCGTGAAGGCTACCAAATGTTTAAAGCGCCTTCACTACCCATCCATTGTGCGGGATCGGCCGCGTCTAACTTCTAATGTAACTGGATTGTAAAACAAAGGCGCAACTCGCTCGGGGATAAGTTTGCGACAGTCTTTTGTTTGAAAGAAGCCGATTTGTATTCGCGCAAAAAGTAAATTAGCACCGAACCCCATTGTAGGCTGACGAAAGTTGCCAGCGTGCGACAGAGACGGCGGCAGACCGCCCGTCCCGCTCCCCGTTGCATCATTACCTCAGTAATGACTTATTCTTGTAGCGCTAAATTGTTTTCAGGAGTCGAAATCGACTGCCTCCATTTTGCGACGTGAAAGATCTTTTAGTCTTTGTTTTGCCATTTCAGCCTTTCCCATTACTGGATAACGGTTGCATTTTTTGCCGCATTGTTTTAAATAGGACTTACAATCAAGAGTCTTAATAAAAATGAATAGTGTGTCGTTTTATTTTGTGATTACGAATATTAATAAAACCGTGTTATTTTAATTTGTATGATTTTTATCAATAACATTTTCAACAACATATAAACATTTAAGCTTTATCATTGTGCTGCCACACCTAAGACGAAGGCTTACAAATTAATAATAATTACTCGCAAGAAACACCTAAAACTCCAAAATAAGGATCATCGCAACAATATTTAACACTCATTAACCCTCAGAACTACAAATTCAACCCTCGAACAGGCACTATGGGCCCCGGCCGATATAAATCTCTCGAGGCATCGTTTTAATTAACTATCGTATTACGGTACAGGTGTAGCGGCGAAAGAATCGACCCCCTTTCTGCAAACCATTCCGGGTAGAATCGGCCCCCTTTCCTTGCAAACCATTCCGGGTAGGGTTACAAGGAGAATGTCTGGGCAGGATAATCCGGAAAAAATGTTGCCGCAAAGTAATTCATTATCCGTAATCCCCGTTCATAATAAATCAGGTGTACGGTACTTTGGGCAGGTCTAATTGATGGGAGACTGAGGTCGGATAATTGGTATTCACAACTATTGATGTGTCCCCGAGTTCGTATATTCAAATAAGTCTTATCAGAAGCGGAGTCTAAACTACCATTCTCCATTACATCACATATTAAGGCAGTATTTATTCCTACAAATATAACTCCTTTAAAGACATGAGTTGATTTTCTTTTGTCCAAGACTTATGTTAATTTTATATTTTAGTCGCTTGTTCGAGCTCTTTTAAATATCTACAGATGTTTACTTTAAATACCCTCAATGCTGGAACAAATTTATATGCCATCAACTGGACAAGGTAAAAGGGAACTTAAAAATTCATTCTCGGCTTCATAGAAATGTTATAGTTGTCCGTTCGCTGCCCGAACAAGTTTTCATGGTAACCCTACTCGAACTAAAAGACGGTTGCGTAATTGAAAAGCTAATATTCAAGGTATAACATTAATTATGCTCTCGAGGGCTCCCGCGTAATCTCCTTGGAGAAATCCTTATTATTTTAAGTGATACGCCATTGCCGTGCTAAATATTAAATGGGACCGTATCAGCTATTTGCTTATTAAGGAGCTTCCATACTTTGACTTAAGTCTTAGAAGAAAGGAAGATTAGATCTGATTGTGGGTGACTTGCTAGGAAGCCGTAGATGTTTATTTAATCTGCCGATTTATTTTTGGATCGAGACTATGCTAAAATAATATTTATTTTGTCGTTTTTAAGTATTTAGTAAGTTAGGTGTGCGACCTCTGAAATGACTGATCTCATTCACTCATTGTTGAGGTCTTTTGTCTAACATCTGCAACAAAGTTCCAATAGCTACTCATTTCGGTAAAGGATTTTTTTTTGTAATTATGTAACATATTTTCAAACTTCCATGTCACTATGAGAGAAAAATGATAAGGAATGCATCTATCAGCATGCATACACACTTGTGCACCTTTCGCTCTGAGTATCTGATACTGGCCACAAACATTTCATCAACAGCTCACTATTAACTGTAAAAAAAAACTTTTAACTGAACTTGATAAAACCAGCCAGCCTTGTTTCATTAGCCGAGCGGGAGGTTTGTCGCGGCATCGACAGACAATGTCACGCGTCACCTGACTAGGGGGTTAACACGTGACGTCACGTTTGATAACTACCGCGCCGATGGGCAGTAACTAACGATACGGATGCAATTTAGCCGCCTATGTAGTCCTTACTATGTTACCTGGTTTAAGAGAGATCGGACTGTACTTTGATTAAAATCGTTAAAATTGCGAGTCGTAATACTTCATTCGGAATCAATAATGTCATCAGACCTTATCTATTGATTATCATTGTCTACGCCGTCCGATTCTATGTTCGCACTTAGGTCTATATAGTCCAGTATATTTTTATTTCATTTTAATTCTTAACTTAAAATTTCATCCCGAATTAGTACAATTTATAACCTGCGTTATAAATTGTACCTTTTCGGTGCAGTTCTCTGTAGATTTATATACCAAACATCAAATCACTCTTGAGTTTGTTTTCGGCATTTACGCAACAATTTTCTTCATATTTATGTATCAACCCTAATCCATAAACATAGCATTAATTCATAAGAGTTTCGAATTACACCCTTCACAGCTAGCTAACGAGAACCAACTCAAGTGTTCCAACAGGCATTTAACCAAAAACAAGTGGTAAATTGACGTTCCATTCCATTGGATCACGCAACAGTGTTCGGGCGCGTTGATGCGTGCCCCGATGTCTGATAGCTGTTCGGCGCGCCGGTGCTTGAAACGGAACGCGAAAGGGATCTTTTCCGACTGTAATTCTGTTTAGTCTGTGGCAATTTATGACGTGAATATTGACGTTTGTTTTGTTTCGCGCGCGAAATGGGGCGTGCACCAACTGGCTTGAGAATTTGTTGAGTTGTGAGTTGCGAAAATTGTGGAAAATGTTTTATGCTTTTGCAAACTAGAAGACACAGAGAAATATGCCTCATCTGCTGATTCTGGAATGTCATCAAAATCTAAATAAACAATTTTCATAACTTACGAAGTTACTTTCACGGCCAACGATCCAATACAAATTATTATATAATCCTATACAATTAAAACTACAAACTTATGGATGACAAAGAATTTACGAGACAGTGAAAACTGCTGAGCGTTGCTTGTATCTTTAAAACTATCCCTAAAGTAATACATGTTGCAGTAAGCGTAGAATTCGAGCCAAGAATAGATTGCAAACCTAATATACTTAGAATCACCTCATAAATTAATCGAGATCGGTACACTGCTGCAGAAAATTACACACTTTCTCTCTAGTAAATAGCGAAAGTTTTCTATTTCGGCTGACTTATCTGCGACTAACGTCGCTAAGTTGGAATCGAATATCTTTTAGGTAGTACGTTCGATTATCCAATTTGCTAGATAAGATTTGGAATTGGAGCTAAGATGTTTCACGCATATGAGACAGGGCGGGGTCTCTTTTACAGAATGCGCTATCAAAGAGCAAGAGAGAACAATATTAGCTTCAGGTCCCGTCGTAAGTCCCAATAGGTGCTACAACTGCTACAGCTGGGGCGTTTCTCTCTCGACAACCAATGTCGATGTTTTGAACTCTTTACGACGGCGAATTGTATTGGAATGCGGCCATTCTATACTTGTTTGTATTCAAATACGGGTTTTTCTTTCTTATTAACTTTATGTTAGTGGTTTTGTCCTTTAGACAGACTTGAATATAATAAACACTAGCTGACCCGGCGAACTTCGTACCGCCTTAGCGTAGCTTTAATGCACTACTTTATTTTGAATAGCTGATAGTTGTCCTATTTATTCAATCTTTAATATCCCCTATAAAAAATTGAATCCTCATTTCCCTGGTCTCGCCATAAGTGAGAAGGTATTTAATTTTATTTAAAAAATCAACCAGAACAGGCCATTAAAACAAACATGAGTTTTCACATAGAATATGACGTGATCGTAGTTTGAAATTGAGATATAGGTTATATGAAAAGTTACATAACTAATTTAAGAGCATTTTTAGGGTTCCGTACCTCAAAAGGATAAAACGGAACCCTTATAGGATCACTTTGTTGTCCGTCTGTCTGTCTGTAAGATCAACAAGATATCAAAGCACAAGATTTTCCTTTCAACAACATACAATTTTGTAACGCTCATAATATTTGAAAGCTACACGACCGTTCCCTTAACATCGACTCACCCCGTCCCTAACAAAGTCAGTACATTGCCCTCTTTTGTTCATTCTTTCTAATATAATTAAAGGGTCCCTACGGCGTCTTCAGGCCATAACATACCTTTATATTACAGAGGCCTTTAGAGCCTTTCTTAATTTCGCTACACGGAGCGGCGAATCTCTGAGTGAGTAATTAGAACCAAGGGCGGGGTGAAAGGGTAAGAAAAACTTAGCGTGGTAATGAAGTTATGGGGAATCGTTAAGTATGTGAGAAAATGTTTATCCGATAAACTTAGTTTTGAATACCAACCATATCACAAAGCAAAGTTAAACCTAAATATGTGTTAGTTTTAAAAAGGCTATATACTATAGGCAGTAGATAAAGGTGACATGGTGACATGTGCTAGATCAATTTGGAATCTCAGAACAAACATAATTTTCATATTTGATTAGTATCGGTAGCTAGATCATTTATGTCGCTTTATTTTTTCATAACTAAATGTTAACCTACGAAGGGCTGATTTTTTGTGGCCAGGTTAATATCAGAAATAAAGTGTTACAAATAAAGTGCCATAATGCCGTCTTATAGTTTGATATTTTCTTTTTTTATCCATCCTTTTCGTGTAAAAGAGACCAAGCTACACAAAAAGAGTCTGTTGAGTGGTTGAGTGATTTGAAAATCGGACTTTAAGGGAAGAAGAATAGGCTAGTTGACAAAATTTGGAAATTCGTTTAAAACTATAGCTTAGCATCTATTTTACCCCAAATATATATTATTTTTAGAAAAATAGGCCTTTTTCATAAATATTTTGCTTTTTTAGAATTGAACATAAAATTGACTTCGAAAAAGGCCAAGACTGTCATGGCGTCTTGAATGACGTCACTTTTCGCGAAACAATCGAGTTTGTTTATGTCAGTCGACGAGATCATTTTAATAAATAATGAATCCCTCTTATTATAAATACTGTATAGTGCCCCAATGTAAAAGTACAACGATAAAAACGCCAAACAAATTATTTATATACGTTCCAAACAATAAACAAATACGAAGAAAGTGGTTAGAAATTGCAAGGAGGCAAGATGCTCATAGTTTATCAACTAAATCGACAATTTATTTTTGTGAAGATCATTTTGATGTAAGTATGAAACACAACTTAATGTGTCTATTTGTAAATATAAAGTAAAAGTTATGAATTTTGCAAAACCTACCATATATAGGTAAACATAACCTGTAAAATGTTATGGTATGAATAGGTTTATGTGTTTTATTTTAGGAGTTAAAATATTATTTTTATTTTATGCCTATAAAATGTAATAATTCATACTTTTTTTAAATATTTTTAGTTGCCGAACGATATGATTAATTATACTGAGTATCATATTATGGGAAAGGTATCACAAGTGCGCATGAAACCAGATTGTATACCAAAGAAGTTCGAATGCCAAGAAGATAGAAGGAAACGGACATGCAGTGATAAGGAACGACCATATATCTTGAAAAAACAAAGGTTGTCAATAATCGCAGACTGTTTGAATGAACCAGAACAAAGTAGTACACCAAGTTCGTCTGTCAAGGATACTTCTAATACAAGTTCAGGTATGTAACAAACAAAACAAATAGTTTGCAGTTTGAAACAAATATAATAATGGCTAGCATTATTACATAAACAACATATTGTGTTTACTTTTCAGATTTTCAAATTGTTGGAGAAAAATGTACCTGAAACTTTATGTGAATTGACAGCGGATAAATCTGTTCAAGCATTAATAACACACAGATTCAGAAGTAAAGCTGTCCAGACAAAAATAAAATCAACAGAAAAGGCATTATCACCTTTAAAACCATCACAAATATCTAGCTCTACATCCCTGTTCAAATCGCAGACCATTATAAATTCAAGACCTTCTGTGTCCGGGCTCAGCAAAATTACAAAAGTATATTTAAAGAATCAGAGCACTCTGATAGTGATATTTCTTTATATGAACCATCTGCATCTACCACCAGTTGCTCGCCTGTGCATTCTTTGCAAGTTAAATCTTCCTCTGACTGCAGTGAATTTATTGAAGAGGACAAGAGGCTAGAAGCAAAAGAAACCATATTGAATATGATTAAAAAAATTGAGAAAAAGCCTCGATTGTACATCGGTGTTCCAATCAAGTGTTACTATTTGATTGATATAATAATAGAGGAATTAAATATTCCCAAACATCATTTATTATTTTGTTTAAATAAAATAAAATTGGATAGTACATTTAACCAACTGTCGGATGATTATGCAATGACTCCATCATATTTAAGCAAGATATTTTCAAAAAATATACCATTAATAGCCAGTGTTATGAGGCCTTTTATTGTGTCGCTAGATAGTGAAATGATTAAAAAGACTTTACCCATGGCATTCAGGCACAAATATAATAATGTTAGTTGTATCATAGACTGCCTTGAAATTGAAATAGAAAAGCCATCTAAAGCAATAAACCAAGCATTAACCTGGTCGGATTATAAAAAAGCCAACACAATAAAATATTTAATATCCTGTACTCCAAATGGATTAGTGAACTATATTTCTCCAGGATTTGGGGGCAGAACAACTGACACTTGTTTAGTTGAATCCTGTGACTTTGTTCAAACATTAAAAAGTGGTATGTTCGTTATGGCAGACAGGGGTTTCAAACATGTAGAACAATATCTAAAACGAGCTGGTATTTCACTAGTAAGACCTCCTAGTGTCGAAACAGGTGTAAAGATGAGTAAAACTGAAGCAAAACTAACTAAACAAATAGCTAGTTTAAGGATACATATAGAGCGAGTTATTCGGCGTTTACGTGAATTTCGTATGCTTAAAACCACATGCCTGTATTAATTTTAAATATGTAAAAATACTTGATGAAATAATAATCATAGCTTGTGCCTTAATTAATTTACAAGATTCTTTAATAAAATAAAACAAATTGAAATTAAGACGATTTTTTTATTTATAAATACCTATATTATAGTTCTACACTCTTATATAATAGTGGATAAATATTAATTTTCCAAAACTCTAATAACTTAACTTTGATTATATTTTCAATATGTTTAGGATCATATTGCACTCTTAATATCTCAACTTTTTTATTTTGGCAATAATCTGGATCAGCTACACAAAAAGAAACAGTTTTTCTTTCCTGTTAGATACATTTGAAGTTGCATTTGAGTATTATACTTTTCTGTGCATTCACCATTTTTAATGTAAGTTTTATATGTTTTCACACTATTGGGACATTTAATTTCTATTATGCCATCTTCAAATATGCCATCTGGCGAACCAGCAATCATAGGATAAATCGAATTTAATACTAGTCCGCACTTATTTATTTTTTATTTAGTTTTTCCTCCACAGATTTTCTTACTTCATCTTCCAGTATACGACCACGTTTCATAGAAGGAGTGTCTGGTATTTTTGCACCTAAAATGAGAGATACAAGTATGCCATCATTCTTTTTACAACGGCTAACCTCAAATGCTCTAGATGCGGTTATTCGTCCATACCGCAGCTCATACCAAAGACGGCTATTGGATTGCTCCCTCGTTTCCTCTTCAACTTTTGTTATTAAAGATGCAGATATCTGAACTTTTTTAAGAATTCATCAACACATTTCTCTTTGAACTTCCATACAAGGTTATGCATTGAGACAGCCTGTGTTGCACTTTCACTATACATGGGTTGATACTTAAATAATTCACAATCCTGAATTTTCCTCTTCTTTCCTTCTTCTAAAAACTTCAGCAAAACAGAAGAATTTGGTCGTAAAAGAGGGCTGCCCTTGGCTAAATCTTTTGCCGTCATATATTTAAGTGTACTACCAACTCTCGATAATTTCGACTTTTTCCAGTAGCACTCGACTGAAGTGCATGAGGGTTCTTCACTTCGGCGATGAACCCACATCAAAAGCTATTGCGTGCTTGCAACCACCCTGGGAAGCTACGCAGTCTTCACATTGCACAGAAATAACTATATCATCTTCTTCATCGACGACTAGTGTGCATCTATAGAGCTTTGCATGAACTTTGTGCTCGGGACAGATTTTGCACTTTAAAATACATAATTTGCCGTCACGCTTAAGCTGCACATAGCTTACAGCATCATCTCCGTATGAAGCTCGTGATGACCTGAAATTAAAAATTTATCAATTAGGTATTTAAAACTTTGTATACGCTAACCTCAAAAACAGTTATTTACATTACAGAGTAGGTAAATGCGACTCTCTGACTGATAGCTGCTAACTAAATAAGACATTATGTTTGTTTTTCACATTATACTTACATAGAAGTTTTAACATTGCGGAATTCCGATGAGCAAAAATCTGTGTTTGTTGCGAAAAATTTCCCAAGCATAACGGCGTCAATTTTGGGCAAATTACTGCTGTTTGCTTTAGTGAATCCTGATTCCATGGCAAATGTCCGTTTCTTTTAAGATTAAACTTAAACTGTATTTTAACAATAGTCTCTGAAAACGAAGTGTATCAAAATAACCTGTTCACTGACAGCACAGATTAGTTAGACAGATGATGTACAGTACAGCTACAACCGGTGTTTTGCGAGGCGTGACGTCACGCTTCTCTGATTGGTGTTTAATGTCACGTGATTAAATAAGTAATTTTGCCGATTTTATTTTCCAAAAATATTAGTAATCTTATATTATTTTAATAAAAAAGTTGTTTTTTTGTTTACTACATATCATGATTAATCATTAGAAACTCTAAGCCATCCGATTCATTCTTAGTGGAAACAAGCCTATTTTATTGTTCGAAACTTTTTTGGTAATCGCAATTCAAAAATCGAACAATGCAACGTCCAAACTACGTTCGACGGTCGAATACTGGACGCGCGCAATCGATCACTGGCCGAAAACAAATGCGCATCTCGGCGGCTGTCGCAAGTCGGACGCGAGATCAATTAGTTTTTACGCTTCGCCTGAGCGACGACGATCGTTAAGTAGGTGCATTCGACCCCGTCCACACG
Source organism: Maruca vitrata (assembly GCA_039566165.1). NCBI lineage: Eukaryota > Metazoa > Arthropoda > Insecta > Lepidoptera > Crambidae > Maruca > Maruca vitrata. The sequence goes on along the minus strand of CM076914.1, from coordinate 16,069,466 downwards.
GTCGCACTCGACTAGGGTTGCCATCCGTCCGGGTTTTTACTAGTTTAAAAGCCTTCCGGGGTCTGTCCGGGTCTTTAAAGTGTCCGGGTTTTGTTTTTACACGGTCTTGTTTTTTTAGATAGCCGATTTCGGAATCCAGAGGAAAAATTGTATCGGCCTGTTTTTTAAAGACGGTCTCGTTTTTAAGACAACGGATTTCTGATTTCGACCGTTATGTCCGGGGTTTTTGCCATGCTTGTCCAGCGACACCAGTTTAGGAGATGGCAACCCTACACTCGATGGTCTACACTTCCACAGTGTGCGCACCGCCGAAGTTAGCTGCGAGCATTTTTCATCCCGTTTCAATGGAAGTTTGGAGTCTAGACTAACTCCAGATTGTCACGATCATTGTGTTGACGTAAGTTGGTGGAAGTTGATTGAAGGGGTTGATTACACTTATTTGTTAGGAAACTGAAAATGACTAGGTTATTTACCATGTTGTTTTGTTTTAATGAGCTCCTGATATTTCCCGTAAATAATCCATGACAGTTAAAAAATTTACTATACAGTTATTTGTTGTTCGCTAAGCTGTAAATCTTTCAACTCGTAGATATCTTCATTTTGACTTTAGTAATTTAGTTATAGTTTGAACAAAAAAGTTATTAATTTCATAAATTCAAATTATTTTACTATGTTTGCATAAAGTATTTATTTTGATTACTACCTAAAATTAAATTCAATAAAATGAAAATGTACACAAAACAACTCATAATGTGATTAAATTTCCCCGAAACGCAAACAAACAGCCGACCTCATGACAAATAGCTACTGTCGCCAGGATTAGATTAAACTAGATTAATGATTTTCATTAAATAAACATAGGCCACCTGATGATTATAATTATATGCTGATATTTGGTTTTAACTAGTCACTACACTGTTATAGTAACTGCAATTAAGTAGTAGCTAGGTATTGTCAGTAAACGAAACATTATATTTTTAGTAGTAAACAATATATCATCCTTATGAACAGATTTGTTATACAAAACGTTAAACTTAAAAAAAAAACATTTATTTCCAAAAAATGGCATTACAACCTAGGTTACTAGTATAGTAACATAGGTTACTTAAGATCTCTATTAGTTCTCAATACCGTAAAATATTAGTGGTTGTTTTTCCGCAGTTAAATAATTCTATCTTAATAAGTAGTTTAATATATTTGTGCAGTTTTTCTTATTCAAATCAATAAATACCGGTTTTACGAAAGGAATAAACGAAACTCGAAAGCTCGAACCACTTTATCACTAAGGGCGTAGGGCTTCTTTAGCTTTAATCATCAATTTCATGCGGCTAGCAGTACCTGTTTACGTCACATCTCTTAAAAGAACCAAAGCTTCTCACGCTTTCGAGTAGGGCTAGTTATTTCATGAAAAAAAAATTACTACTAAAGCTTAATTGTTCTGCTACGGAAAAACAACCAATTTCTCGGTGTATAGTTTTAAAATAAAGTTATTTCACCAATAAAACATTAGTAGGAACATCAAGAGACCTTATCTTGACACCAAAACTGTTCAGTATCCTGGAATTACTTAAGAATAGTCTTATCTAGAAAATTAATTACTTTCATGACAATGAAACGAACACTACGGAATTACAGCAACAATACTACTACGGTTAAAGTATATTTTTAGGCGTTTTAAACACAGATGAATGTACAAAAACACGAAATGGTTTATTTTATTTCACCACAGCACTTAATCTGTGGGGCACAATCAAAATTATTAGCCAAAAACTTGTAAACAAAATTTGAAATTTCAATTTTCTTAATCGACTACGTAGAAGTTTAGTGATTAGTTAAAACGTAATCAACTACATTGAAATGATTGATTTCTCTCCTCCACAATTTAATGGGAGTGACCAGAAAAAAAAATGTATTTGTATTTTTATAAAACTTCTCCAATCATGATATAAAAAATAAAAATGCTGATAAAGGAACAAAAATGGCGTCCCTATACCCAATAGTCGATCCATGCCTCCATATCACGTCACTGCAACTGAAAATCCTAAACTGTATCTTCAATCGTGCCTTCTAAGTCAGCTGTGAAATATACTCAACACTTCTCACTGCTCCACAAGACTCCAGCTATTCCATCGTATCCTAGCTCCCAACCAGATCCCCAACCAACTGATACCAACTCCAATGAAACACGGTGGAAGTTCCAACGTCTTATCGGCCGGCGAATTCGTTCCCTCTTTGAAATTATCGTTGGATTTTTGACGTTCCAAATATACGAAGGGAGGTGTAGCGTAGTAGATTCGGAATTGTCATACATTTTTAATTCGGTCGAACCGTTATTAGAGTTACTATTACTTTGGATGGTATTGAATATTTAAGACCTCAAAGAACTTAAAACGAAGGCCTCGTTTGTTTTCAATGTTTTATGGTTTAATGCATTTAGCATTAATGGATTTATGGTAAACGCTGCGGGCTAGTTCGACAGTTTTAATTATCTAAGCGTTCTTATACATTTTGACGTGAATTTCATTATTCAATACTTACCTACAATTCAGTTAAATAGGCAGGGCAAATAGCAAATGCGATATTTGCAATCCATTTCAGTAAGCTAGGATAATGAAATACCAAGTTGGGCTATCTTTGAAATAAAAATAAAATCACTACTCTATGTTTGCCTAACAGATTCACGTACTCTATCTAGGAATCAAACATTTATTATATGTATTTCTGTACGTATTATCAAGTCCGTAAACTACGCAACGCTTTCAAAATGTAAACGTCTCGAATGGATAGAGAAACTCAAAGCTTTAACAACATACACAAACTTAACTGCAAACAATGATATGCAAAGTAACCGCGTCGCAAGCGATAGTTGAAAGTAATAAACTAATTGCTCTAAGTATAGTTAGTTTATTACTTAGCCTATAACTAATTAAGTAGCTTTCCTGAGCCTGCTTAATCTCGCAAGTACACATTTTACTAGTTAGAGCGCGTGGGGGTGCTTAGCAAAATCCTGTAGAGCTAGAGTAGCCTACAACGTTCCTTTAATTGCTCACTCACAGACTTAACTGCGCGGACCGTGTAGGGAAATTAAGAAATGGCACTAGATTCAATTAAGTTGTTACCTTTGGTTTTACTTGCCGGCTAGTTATGTTAGTACTTATCTTCGTTTCGTAGGAAAAGGAGATTTTTACAAGGTTTCATTAACAATAATAATAATAATAAAAATTATTATTATTATTATTTTACATAGTTTCTCAACTCTCTACCTCTCTGGATAGGTAAAATCTCCAGATAGCGGGCCTTAGCCAAGCATAACTGAAGTGTCGGTGGATAAGAATTTCCGAGTTAATCTGCATGTGTTTAAAATTACAGCTTTTTGTAGTAAATGATATGTTTTGGGTGGAATTTGCAGTATTTCTAGATTTTTGTGTAGTATTTTTGGAATTATGCCTGTTGAAGATATTACTATGGGTATTGTGTAGACGGAGTTAGCATGCCATTGTTTTTTAATTTCTATTGCGAGATCATATTATTATTATTATTATGTTTGCTTATTTGTCTGTAATCAAATCTTGCGAGTTAAACTGTAAGTTTTATTGTTCGTTTTGTTTTCAGTATTTGTTAAAACAGAAAAATCTTGTGATTTCTTTTCGTATATAAAAGCTTTAAATTGGAAAGTTTAACTGTCTTCGTATTACAATTTCTTGAGATACAACCTGGTATCTATGTAAATGATAGCAAAATCTTAATAACAGTTCTTTTTTTTCTCCTTTAGGTATAAAACGTTAACCAAAAAGTTTTTTCGTTTTTTAATTAGACATTAGCTAACGCATTTTTTTTTTATTTTAGAACAATTTACCAACAAAACAACGCACAATCGAAAACAAAATCGAATCGTCACGACAACACTCCGATTCCACTCCGGTGCCGCTACAATTAGACGCTCCAAAGTTGTTTACACTAAGACTGACTCTGCCCGGGGAACTTTAAAATGAAAGATTCGAGGCACACACTGTAATAACATTGGATTTCCTACTACATATTCCGTCTTGTGTGTACCTTATATTAATCTTAGTTTGCGTCGGATGCGTCGGCCGGAGTGAGAACTTATGAAAGCGGAGTTAGTAGGTTTATTTTTTGCAACTTATTCGCTTGTTGTTACTCGTAGTTAGTTCCTTCTTGTATTGGCGCTTGGTGAAGTTTTATATTAATATAGAGTTAGAGTTTAGAGAGATTTAGCTAAATGTTGATGACTTTTTTAAGAGAAAGTTATTGAAGATAGTCTTTGGGAACTTACTTGGATAAAATTTAGGTGTCCACAAATATTTGTGGTTTAGTTTAAAGGTAGGTTTAGTAGTTAAATAAAACAGATACTGCTTTATTTTTTTTATTGATAGCTACAAAAATAATAAAGTATTCCATTATAAAAATTTTAGCAAAGTCTTGATAAATAAAATCTAAGAAAATCGTGTAACTTCATCTTTGACGTTTTTTCTTTTGGTCGAAGGAGTTTTATTGAACACACGAAAAACTAATTCAATGAATAAATCAAAAGTTTCAGAAGATACAACAGTCAATATCTCAGGCTCACTTAGTTCGGCCTGTAAAAAGTTGCATGTTTGGTATAAAATTGAATAGTGAGTACGCAAATCTATAAGAATCATAGGCATAATAAAGTCGAAAGAATAAAAATGACCGCTCGCCCGGCCCTGCGCCCGTCGGTATATCAAAATACCGAGATAAATATTGAAAGTTGCGTACCTCACGAACTTTGCCGAACGCTCCGTAATCAATGTTCTTCGAAAGTCGCCGTAGATATGAATTAATGTAACACGAACAAACTTTGCGAAGTAACATTTGGAATATTAGGGCCGTGTCTCTCGCGTATTTAAATTGTTTAAATTAGATAGGGCGGGGAGTAACTCCTGATTTGTAATGGGGGATGTGGGAGACTTAGAAAGGCATTCGGCGGTACTGATGGCTCGATTTCTATCTTAGACTGAACATTAGCAGGGTGTAACAGTGTATGTTTCCGGTAAGCTTAGGGTAAGGTTTAAGTGGACGTATAAGATCATGTCTTGCAATAATGCGTTACGGTCAAGCATTAGCAGGCACACTTAAAACAAAGTGTTTATGTTCGGATGGAGCTATGAATAAGCAATAAAAGGAGAATGTTATCATTAACTACAGTATTTAAATAGTATTCGAGGTTTTTTTTACACAATATTTATTTTAATTTCAACCGACATGTTTAAAGCTCTTTATTTTAACAATGTTATTTTAGCACTTCAATCTACGCATACACAAGATCTTTGAACTCTACCGCAGAGAATACCGCAAAACATAGGAGCTTGTTTACCCAAAAAATCTCATAATAGATCCGGCACTTAAACGAAATCTCTTTATATTTACGTTCACAAACACGGGTAACAGCTCCGCCGACGCGTGGCCTTATAAAGCGAATAATGTTCAAGACCCTTAAGCCCGCCCTGTAGTGAAAACAAAAGAGCGGGCATTCCTAAGACGGCCCTGCGGCCGACCCGTCAACTCAACATGCTTCCACAGGTTAAGAGTCGGGCCCTGAGAAAAAACCCGGACTAAGACCCCGAAGGCCGCCCTCATCATCCGACATGTTTACCCGGGATGACGGCTGTCAAACGAACAGCGAGTGGCCCTCAAAGAACCTTTGACAAATTATCTTGTTAAGTTGACAGGTAAACACGGCGCTTACAAACGGTTCATTTCATTCCGTTGCCATTCTTTGAGCCGGTGCCGAAGGAATATTGAAGAGGACACGGGAATCCGTTTTGCTAAAAACACATTGTGTTTTTTGTCTTTGTTCTATTAGTGTGGCAAATGAATTGGAAGACTGGAACACTACTGTGTCCTTAAATACGGATTCCACAAATAAAATATGGAATGTTTAATGCCATATTTTCTGAAATCTTTGTCTTCTTAGTGTCGTACCAGTTATGTGTAGGAGGATATTTCAAAAGCGAAATAAATATGTTACAATAGTAGGAAAAAAACGCTTTAGCATTGAGGTATTAGATGTTTTGCAATAAACATAAACAGAATTTGAATAAAATGTAATAACATCCCAATTTTCAAAGTTGTGATGTAGTGCCAATAGTTTGAGTACCGCGAGTATACCAAAGCAAACAAACAAAACCGTATCTATCCAGAATCGCCCGACACATTAAGCGCTACCGCGCTTTACACTATCGTCAATTTTCAAGTGTCGCTGTATCAGCGGTGAAGTGCCAAAGTTTTTAACGTAAAATGCTTCCGATACATAAAACCATCGAATAATATTTGTTCGGCGGCGACGCAAACATTTCGCCGAGGCGCCCGCTATCGGACGGCTATAAAGGCCTTTCGCGCGATAAAAACTGATCTGTGAGTTCGCCCGCCAACAACAGGAAAACACATCTTTGGCCGGCTGCCAAGTCACCTGGGCACGCACGCTGCGTGCGGGCGCCGCGATAAAGGGTTAACAAATTGCATCCAACTTCAGAGCACACGTCTCCGAACGTGGAAGCAGTAAATAGTTCCATGTTTGCCGGCGAAGTTTTGACTTCTTCCTCACTCCCTGACGCGCTCATAACGGCACCGTCGCGACCTGCACCCAATCGTCGCCATTTAAATCGTGTTATTACTTCTTGACTGTTATTCTTCGGCGGCTGTCTCTCTTTCGCCGGTGTAAACACGGCTCAAAACTGCGTCCTAATTCATTTCGAACGCCTTTTCGGAAAACGTTTCGGCTATGGTCCTTTATCCAGTTGAACAAAGGATAATACGAATAAAAGCCAGTCGGGCATAATCGTACTTTCGGCGGGCGCCCGCGGAAGATAAAATAGTCGCCACAATTTTCCCTGCGGAGTTTTTACCTTTCACGGCCGCTCCTTCGCCGAATCCGGGGCTGATTCAATAAGAAGTTACGAGCATACTTAGCAAATATAACGCCCGTGTGTACAGTTCTTATGTTTCGGCGGCGTGGGTAATGCGCTAACGAGACTTTAAAGCCCATTCAATGAGACCACTCGCTATTTCAATTATACCTTGCGCTGAAAATAAAAAAGGGCTCAAGATTTTTGGGGTAGATTCTTCAGCCAATTGTTTGGATAACATATTGGTATTTTCTTATGACTAAATGTAGTAATAGAGACACAAGCCATGAAGTATAGAATTAAAACATTACTAGAGCCAGAAAACCAATACGTAAATTCCTTGTACTAAATTGAATAAAGCCATATAATATACAGTATATACTTATTTCGTTTAGTAATGTTCATAATATAAAAAAATCCTATTAGCAAGAAATCGACCTTATTCTCCTAAGTTTAACCCTTAACTACCCAGTAAGCTTTTGTAACATAACTGACCAGTAGTGTCCAACAGACACATTTGATAAATATAAGGTGTGATAAGTGAAAAACAAGTTATTTAAATTAAACAGATATTGGAATGAACTTCAGTAATGTATTTTTGCACTTGTGGAGTTACAGATGTATATTTTTTCAAAATTTGTAGCAGTCATTATATGATTGCACTCATCATAGCACTTGATAGAAACGCTGTTAATATCGAAGAGTAAACTAACAACGCTTTATACTTTTCACAGCAGATTAAGTTAATTATCTGAATCTGCTGACCATAGTCAGCACCTACATAGTTTATGGCTGCTAATTGCTTACTTGATGGACTTTCCTTACTTTGTCTCCGTGTATGAGGTGTTACCAATACTGTTGAAATTTCACGCATAAATAGTTTTTTTTGTATTTTATTTTGCGTGTGTTCCAATACAATAACATCTCATCATCATCATCAGCCCATTTCTGTCCACTGATGGACATAAGCCTCCCCAAATGCACTTCTCTCTCTCCTCGGCCACTCGCATCCAGCTCCTACCAGCCGTCCTGCGCAGATCGTCCTACACTACGTTACATAATAACATCTAATATAAATATATTTTAAATTTGCTAGGTACCTATTCGTTTTATACTGAACTCTACTATCTACACTCATGAGTCATAATCATCACCCTCACTCCAAGAATTGTAACTATAATTCTTTCATTACCATTTACAGTTGCTGGTTCTGTCACATTTTTTTCATCAGTATGCACAAAAGTATTTTCATCGTTACTGTAAACATTTTCAAGTTGACGTTTAAGTCTTACTGGTTACCCTTTATCTATTTATCTAAATAATACTGAATAAGTGGACTATTATGTGGTGTCTTGTGTGTCTAATCACTGATATGCGACATGAAAACAAAGACGACAATCATGACGCAAAAAAGTGGTGTCAGATTATTATGGCTGTAAAATATTAATCGTTATGACCCACCCGTCATCATAAATTATACGTTAATATAAATAAAAAACAATCTTTGTTCACATTCTCATACAAAATGTTATTGTGTCTATTGGACACTTGTGGGTTGATGAAGTACTATTTTTGTATATTTAAAATATCTAATAAATCTTACATGTTATAAATATTCTAAAAGCACTTTTAGAATCTTAAAACATTGGAGATCAAATAGGTATAAGGCCGATTCATAAAAATGAATACTTTAGTTTTTATCAAAACTTAAACGCAAAAATGTGTCCGCGAGACACTTGTGGGTTGTTAAGGGTTAATATCACTGTTACAAAGATAAAAAAAAACAGTTTAGTACTTAATTGGCCCGCGCATAAACTAGATCCGATCGCTTCCTGCAAGCGTGTCCCGGCTTATCGGCCGTAACTCGTGTATATATACCTATATCTATAATAAAAGTGTGTGTTTGTTGCAGGGTGTGCGTTCGTCAAGTTCAGCTCGCACCAGGAGGCGCAGGCAGCCATCACCAGCCTGCACGGAAGTCAAACTATGCCGGTAAGCACGCGACTGAGGAGTATAGGGGATAAAGCATGAGCGGTTAGCTTATAAGGTTATGTTACGTAAAAAAAGCAACACAATGAGGGTGTTTGCGTATAAGATATCCACTAGATGGCAAGACACAGATATGAGGTCTAACTGCTTCGAGATTGGTGAATATTGACATGTCTGTCAATGTCACGTCAAAAATAACCAATCACGCTGCAGTTGGACCTGACGCCTACGTATTGCCATCTAGTGAATTTCTCATTCGCGAAAACCCTCATTGAGCGTCATCGTGTGACTGGCCAGAAATAAACGTCTGAGATTTCAGGTTTTTATTAACATCCCCACTGTACATACCTTTTTATAACAAGTACTAATTGCCTGTCCACTATGAATACGCAGAGGTATGGGTTAATATTTTTATTGTAGGATTTTATAATCTTAAATGTTATAAAACATACTCTGCAAAAAAACACAAAAGATTAATCAAAAAGTTTTAATTTTAAGTAACTACGATAAATGGACAATTGTAAGTAATGATTATTTCAACAAAGTTTGAATGAATACCTTTCAATACTATCAGCAATTTTCTTTTAAACTTAACCCCTGAAACTTTAAAGTTACGAAAATGACTGTTTAACACTATTGCTAAAACTGGTAATAGCCTGAATCTAAAACCACCCGCTTCAGCTCGTGGTCGGAACGCAGTCGCCCGTCCACAAAGCATTGAGTTATTTGCCTATCCGTCTTATGATAGGATCGTTGCCAACTCCGTACAAGACCACGAATGAATCGTCACCTCGGCGCTGTCAGACCCTCATGTTTGTCTACAACAAGTCTAAGTTAGTATTTATAGCCGGCTGGACGCTAACGACATTACTAAACTAGATTCTTGTCTGAAAAAAATACAGCTGAACGCAATTGTTTATCGAGTTACTTGCATGGGTTGATGTTATTTTTATTCTCGTTTGCCTTTTTGCTGAGAGGTTTATTTTCAGATGGATGTCGGTGTAAATTATTTATGAAGACCTATCATATTATTCTTTAGCAGTTCGTTTGACAATATAAATAATATATTCAATACACATTACACACATCACACGTACACGTAATTTCAATGACATTATTTTTTACAAAACCTTTACTAATTCACGTTACTATATTTTATTAAAAGTAATTAGATAAAGTGCTGCAATGTTTTTTATAAACTTTTTTCGAATAATCATCAAATTTCAACGGCATTTAAGCAGGCCTTCAGGGTGTGTGCTACAGGCTCAATATTGTGCCTGTCGACCTTACCATCAGGTGGAGTGAGGTCATCTTGTCAGCCTATTATAAAAAAAATATAAATCACAGACATCAGGTTCCTTTTAGGTATTGGAATATATCCATTTCCAAATACGCTACAATCACAAACGACTATATATATATCACTCCATCGAAGCCCTATAAAACAAAACGGTTGACTTCGATCGCCGACTTCCGGTCAACACTGCCGACATTCCACCGACCACTCATATTGTTTTTAGCAAACACTCGTTGTGTATCAACAGCCGGCGGCGCATTTGCTCAAACGGTGTCCACACACACTGGCCCTGTGTCGGACACAGGCCACAGTGATGGATGAGTGTGCTGTGTCCATCGCGACACTACGCGTAAACATGGGTGACGGTTAAAGCGCTTATAATGACGTTTGCCTTTGCCACAGGCTACAAGCTAGCAGCAACCGTCCTTTACTGTTACCAATATTTTGCGTAACTGCGTATATCATATGAAAAGGTAATACATACTTTGCTTTTTTTTCCTAACTGACATACGATGATGGCGTGGTGTTGCCTCGTCATCATCGACGGACTTGCGGGGGATGAATCTCACCCCTAGCGTACTCCGCTAAGTTTTTCAGGTTTAACTGTGAAGTTAAACCTATCATAGGCTATACATGAACAGCAACCAAACCAGAACGACGTCACTTGAAATTTAATTAATAGTCTTACAGACGAGTAAGTGTATGCTGATTAATAAGCTGAATTGCATCGCGTATCGTTGCGAGCACTGTATGCTTTTTTACAAAAAAATGTGAACAGTAGTATTTTTCTTTTGTGTTTTTGCACAAGGATTGAAGTTTCACAAACACAATTATGATTTGTTTTTTTAGATGCATATATGTTATAGCAACAATCACTAACTACACAATTCCAAATAATTTAATAAAAAATGTAACAAACACTTGAGTGTAAACGTATGTATATAAATAAATACCCATACATATCAGAGACTAGACATAATTATGCGACAATGAAAATCGCTCTACTATATTCCTCCTACAAGTTACATTATAAACATGACTTACCTAATCCACCAGTCTTAAATCCAAAGACTCCCCGTTCCTAACATAAAACACAATTTAATTGATAAAGCAAAATCCCCGAGCGCTTCTACGCGAAGTTAAACTCTCATAACGAACCGCTCTTTCACATAATTGGAGCATCGATCTACATTTCAACACCGTACGTGGAGCTTAAGCCTACCGTGGCCAGAGCTACTAATTAAAAAGTTAAGCGTCTGCCGCGGACAGTCAATTTTAGGAGTTTTTGTTGGCACTCGCCGCGCGACGGTCGTATTGAGAGGACGTCTTTTTAGCCGGATGCAAAATAGTTGGTGTGTGGTCTGCTCCTGTTTCGCACGGTCGCAGCCACTCAGAACAATGTAGGTTTTTGCAATTTTAATTGTACGGATCGCCCGAGCGGAGAGTCAAAGTTTTTAGAGTTGTGCTGATACAGTCTTTATTATATCAAACCTTAAAAGCTAGATGGATTCATTATAAACGTTATTACAGAAGCAACCCCATATTTACGTTTCCTTTATCCAACTCTTACGATGTAATTAGTAGAGTCCACGCCTACTTTATGTGTCTTCGATAATTTAACCGACTATTATATAAAATGAATTATATTTGTTGCGGCAAAAGCAAGGTATGTTCAATATAAAAAGCGTGATTTGATTAACTTACTTGATACCTAAAATTATAATAATATATTAAATAATGGTATAACGTAGACGCCAGACGCACAAAATACGGAAACAAATTGGCGACAACCCTTTCTCAAACTCCGGAACGAACCGCTATCATCAACTAATGAACATAACTTTTTCACGCGCATTTATCACGCTCCTTGCAAAGGCGAAAGGACAACATTCATTCATCAAACAAACAGTTCCCTTCCACTCGGGCTAAAAGCGTCCCGTCCACAATTTAACTAATACTACTTTAACCGAAACGCCGGCATAGATTCAAAGTCCCATTATTTTTAAATACTCGGCGTTACTGGGACGGGGCGGTCCCCATCTCATCTGCTGCGCCAATATTAATTCAAATGAAAGGTAATTCGAGGTAATCACACCGCACAAAAGCCGAAAGAAGCTACGGAGCGGCGCACTTTGTTACAAAGGCACAGTGCGGGGAGGAGTAGTGAGGGATGTGTACTTCGAAAGACTTTGGCGTTTTGAGAATGCTAGTGTTTTTGATTTTTTTATTTATATTTAAAATTCTAATATTTAAAAAAAATCATTAAACTTGATACGTTCAATCTTAAACGAGTCTATGTTATTTATTGTATTCATTATAATACACAAATATAATCTATACTAGCTGTGCCAGCGACTTCGTTCGCGTTTTCCCCGTTTTTTACACATTTTCCATTGTAACTAGATTTTTTCAAATCGAACCAGTAGTTCCTGAGATTAGCGCGTTCAAACAAACAAACAAACAAACAATCAAACAAACAAACAAACTCTTCAGCTTTATAATATTAGTATAGACTAGCTGTTCCAGCGACTTCGTTCGCGTTTTCCCCGTTTTTTACACATTTCCATTGTATCTTTGCTCCTATTGGTTGCAGCGTGATGTTATACACCGTGAAATTTTAGTGGTTGTTTTCCCGTGGCAGAACGACTTGCCTTTAGTAATACTATCGAATCATGCAAATTATTCCTCGAAAAAAAATTTTTTTTTTTTCGATTTTTCAGAATAATAATTTTCCAACTCGAAAACGAGAGAAGCTATCGTTGTTTTTGAAGATGTGACGTATTCAGGTACTGCTTGCCGCATGAAATCGATGCTCAAAGCTAAAGAAGCTCTACACCCTAAGTCATAAAGCGGTTCGAACGTGTTTTCGAGTTACGGTTAAACCTTTCGTAAAACCGGCATTTATTGATTTTACCAAAAAAGAACTGCACACATCTTTTGTACTACTAAGATAGAATCATTTTACTGCGGGAAAACAACCACTAAAATTTCACGGTGTATAGCCTAAAGCCTTCCTCGATAAATGGTCTATACAACGCAAAAAGATTTTTTCAAATCGAACCAGTAGTTCCTGAGATTAGCGCGTTCAAACAAACAAACAAACAAACAAACAATCAAACAAACAAACAAACAAACAAACTCTTCAGCTTTATAATATTAGTATAGATTAGTATAGATAAGTAATACTAAAGTTTACCCGTCGACAACATTCGGCATGGTATTTGAAATACAATTGCTCAACATCTCGGAATAATATTGTGGAGAAAATTTATTTGCCTTTGAAAAAAATATTTCGTGATAAGCAGTAAGTAGGCCATGTTTTTGCTACTTCTATAATCGCATGTAGACCCTTATGAATGTGTTTTAAAATAATAATAAATCCTTAAATGTTCAAATACATACAATATAACTTCAGGATAGATTATACTCTCTGTGTCTACTCTTGCACTGTGCATTCGCTGCACAATCCGCCGTAATGTGCCTCAGATATTCTTCATGCAAATGCTAGACGGCGTCTAATTCCGGAGATAAAATCGGAATTCTTTCTCAGACGCTGTAAATAATGCCGACACCGTGTGACGATAATGATTTAATACATTTAACGAACTGATCAATCTAAGTAATGTAGACAGGGCTCGCTGAATGAGTTTATATATATGTAAATGTAACCTCTCCAAAAATGTATTTTGTACACAATATCTTATACAAAGGATGAACCAGGTCGTCGCACAGGTCTGTCTATCTAAAACCGACAAGCCTTGCTTGCTTGATAAAGATCATTGGATATGTATGTAGAAGACTTTAGCCCAGCAGTAAAATGACACATATTAAAATACATTCAATGATCTTATCCTATGCTTTGTAGCTTAAACACTCGTTTTCAGAATCAGAAATAACATTAGTCATCATCAGCCCATATACGTCCACACTGCTGGGGCACGGGCATACCCTAAACTAGGGCGATAAGGCCTTAGTCAACTACACTGGCCAAGTGCGGTTTGGTTGACTACACAACCTAAGAATTTCTTCGTAGGTGTGCAGGTTTCCTCACGTATTCGTTCCTAGTATAGACATTAGACATAATAACATTAGTTTACACAAATATTTGTCCCGGATGGAAATCGAATTCGCGATTCCAGTCGCAACAGTCGCGCAGACAGACCCAACTACGCTACCGACCTCTCAACACGCGTGCACCATCAAAAATCAAGTGCTCCCAACAAACAAGATGATCCCAATCGGGTAAAAAGCTTAGCTTGTAATCGAGTGCGAACTACCCGGCACAGCGGACGGGGACACCGGAATGAAATTTCGGCTTCCCCGGCCGATAATTCCTTTCATTTCGTCACAAAGGCCGCCTGAGCCACTCCGGATTTGCGGGTCGTCTCCTAATGACGTTTTTGTCTGTCCCTCTCTTGTATTTCGTACAAATATTGATTGACTTGTACGGGGAACGGTTTAGTTTTAGATGGGAAGCTTTTGCGCTATATATTTCTAGTGATTCGCTTTGCCGCGGAGGCTTTTGTGCACAGTAATCCTTGGGGATCCTAGATCTTATTCATGGTACGTAATCATCTTCTTGGTAGGCAATATGCTTTTATGTCTAACTAAAAAGGAAAGCTAATCTTCCACTGTACATCCTTGAAGCAACTAGCAAATTAAGTTTTTGAAAGACAATATATTAATCTATACCATGAGCATAAGATAAATTGATTAGGTACGAAGAGGAAACATTACATGTGGTACATATTTAGGCTGTATAATCGAACATTGCAATTTTTAGACGGTTGCATAACCAAAAATACACATAACGGAATTTAACCTACATATTTTTCGCATCGTTTGTTTTTAAACACTAAGCATTTAGATAAAGAGTTGGCCATTCAGCCAAACATTATATTATGTTATCGCGTGAACTTATACACATTGACGTAATAAAAGAATTCAAAGTGTCCAAGTTTGTAAGATAATCGCGGACAAGTTTGGGTTATTCGTATCTTATCTCTTAAGGGACGACCCTCGTGTGAGTCCACAGTAACACTTCAAGGGATGCTCCTGTCACATAATATATTTGCCTTAAGGGATGCTAGAGTTGGGTAGCGCTGCGCTGCGTCAGCTCATTGCGTTAACTCACTGCACTGGGAGTTATGGCGCACTTTTTCAAAATGAATTAGCACCTCGACCGACTCATAGATAGTAAAAAAAAACCGAATATGTAAAACATGGGTAAACTAACTAACTAACTAGGTTGGCGAAGCGACCCAAAATGATAATCAAAATGGGTAATAATAATTAACATGGGTTACTAATGCAAAATACAAAATTAATAAGCACTAAAAGATAAATGAAATTTTGCAATATTGTTTGTTGTGTGATGCAATTTTGTTGAGTCAGCCCCCTCTTTTTAAATTTAGATTAAAATAATGTCGATTCCACTAAGCAAAGTTGAGAAAAAAACCAAATTTTTATTCAACTAGCTCTGAGTTATTGCATTGACTCATGAAAAATCTCATCCCTAATGATGCAGCTACGTGGGTCAAGGAGCTGCCTTTCCTAATCTGAGCGGGTTATCTTTAAAGTTACTCTGCCCAGTGACCAGTGCGTAAATTGTTGGGGAACAGCTACTTACATATAGAGTTTGCCTAAAAAGGTCACAAGCAGTTCATCACAACAATTCAGATTCAGTGAACCGTTTTGCGAAATTGGAATGTGATGAATTGTCAAGGAGATAGTTATAGCTCGTTTGACGTTTATAAGTGTAATATTCATTGAATCATGTAATCGATTGATGACTTGAGTTGACTTGATTGATTGATGTGAGTTACACAGAGAATTGCATATAAATATTTTTCGTTCTTTTTAAAACGTTTGTGCTTAATCATGGTAAACATGGATGCTTTTAGTAAAATTTTGATTATAAAAACATTACCACATCGTATTGATTTTAACGATACTTTACAGCTGCGGAAAGAAAATCATCACCATCCGACAACATAAATAAAATTCCTCACAAAAATTCACAGAGGCTTTTAAGGTATAAATGTAAAAGAGAGCTCGCAACTCGATGTTTTCATTAAAACTTGCCGAGTTCGAGATCAAACAAATACAATTTATAAAGTCACTTTTGATTAACTTATTTATTATCTTTCGGTTAAGTAAAATAAAGTAACGTTCGTTGTGAATGGCCCTTGTTAAATCATTTAGGGGTTGATTGTTAAAGTTTCGAATAGGTTCGGCGAAGTTAATTGTTCCCGAAACACATTTATACTTTCGTATATAGAAACTGTTCATTGTATTAGCTGGTCGCTAATAGGCGGAAAGTTACGGCCCTTTTGACAGTGGAACTAGTAAGTATAAACGAGTAGATTTCTACTCGTGAAACAAAAGGTTTTTTCACTGAGCATTGTGTTTTTTAACTGACATACGATGATGGCTTGGAGTAGCCTCGTCATCATCAGTGGACTTGCGGGGGAGCGGATGGCTCTCACCCCTAAAAATTCTAAAGACGCTTGCCTGAAGGTGCCCCCTAACGGGGCTCAACCTCGTGTACTTGTTCACCGCATTTTATAAAATAGCTCACATTCCAAAAATTAGTACCCGAAAAAAAAACAGAATCCGCTCATCGCACCGTATCAATGAAGAAAATATTTCTCAATTCCTCATACACAACGAACGCGTCACAGGAGACGTTTGTTCAATTTAATTATGGTTTACCTGATAAAGGGGGGGTTATTAAAATCACCCTTTACATCCGAGGCGTTGTTGTGCAGGTTACAGAAACCGTGTTGTTTTTAATAATTGGGACCTTGAAGCCTTTTGCGGGCTTATTAAGAGAAATTTTCAAGTGGCCTCCGCCCGCGGCTCTCTAACAATGTGGGTTTGTCGTAGGGTGACTGTAAATACTGAAAAAGAAGGATATTTTTTACAAAGAAGCATCTTACTTGATCAAAACACTAAGATGAGATGAAATCTGTATGATGATACAAAACTAATGTATTCATTTTACTTTTGACATTTAGGAGATATTTTCATTTACAGTTTTTAATTCATAATTTATTTTAAAGAGTTTGATTTGTTTCGAGTAAATTGAACATTGATTGGTGTAATAACTATTGACTTTCTATACCAATGCAACATTTTTTTTACTTTACCAAAATATCTTAGGATATTAGGTAACTGTGAGAATTGATGGTAACCCTACAACTGCGTATTACAGCCTGTATAATGTAAATGTTGTTTGAAATGGAAGCGAAAGCAAGCTCACTGAACCACTGAGTCTACGCACAGGGTGGAATCAAGTAGAATATTAAACAATACACATAATATAAATAAAATGAACTGAAAATCTCAATAAACAAAAGATACAAAAAAAAACATCTGCTTTTGTTCTAGTCACATAGGTTATTTTTTATAAGAGGCTAACAGGATGACCTCACTCCACCTGATGGTAAGCGGTAGTGAGATCCAAATAGGAGGTCGACAGGCACAATAGACCATATTGAGCCTGTCGCATTCACCCTGAAAGCCGTGAAACCCCGGAACGCGACCTGACCGAGAGAGGTCAGAGTCACTTGGCGAGTTTTACACAACTGGGTGGTGGTAACAGCAACCGGTCGACAAAATGTCTCCCACCTGAAAATGGTTCTGGTGGCATTTAGGGGCAATGTTAAGAAATAGAAAAGCATAATTAATAAATACTACAAAAATGCTATGCGCTACCCCAGTCATTGGCAAATACTACGTATCTACAATAATTTAATTTTAATTAAAAAAAATACGCCTTCTATTGGTACCTTGTTATAAAGAATTAGATACTTCATCTACAACGATTTCTGATTCACTCTCTGGCTCTGATACCATCTTCCAAGTTTCCGTCCGGTTGGTCCTTTTTCCTAACTGCCACGAAGACGCAGCCGCTCATATTTCCGAAGGTCCAATAAACGTACTTTACGTGCAACTAACTTAACTTTATAGTGAGGGGAACCCCGTACTAGGTGCCACCTTCATGGCACAATAAGGCTGTATCAGATGACAAACACATCCCGTTATAACGGTCGCAAGTGGCAAGAGCCAATTAGAACACGTATTTACGGTTATTATAAGTAGCTATTACTGTACTCGTGACTTTGAGGTTGTACTGTTCCGCAATTGTTTATAATGGGGCAATTTAATTGTGTTAGTGTTGCGACAATTTTGTGTGTCTCCCAGTGTTATAGTACGTGGAGTTACTTACAATGTTAAGACTTGATAAGGTACTGTTATTTTCAGGCTTGTGTAAAAGTAGATTTTCGTTTACGCCCTCTTCTAATCTTATACTAACTACCACTAACAATAAATCTAATGGTAGATTTTATAGCAGCTAAAATAAGATCTCATACATACATAAAATCACGCATTCATCCCAGAGGGATAGGTAAATATCACTATCTGCTATGTGCTACGGTCCTGACTCCTAGCACACCACTTTCGCTTCTTCCACATCTACCATGCATGCTCGTCGATTACGGGTACTTTTGATTTGACCTCTCTTTCATAACATCACAAGTTAATATTATTTTATAAAAATCATGTAAGGATGTACGTAACTTTGGTTATCCGCGTCGCAAATTTGCTATCTCTAGCTAAAATAAGTGAATAAACCATGTAGGATATCGCCCCGGGCGCCGCTATTTTGCGAATGGCAAATAAATTACCGTATGAGAGTCAACGGTGCCTGAGCAAAAAGCGCCGATCACGTCACTCGATATTTCAGTTCACTTTACCAAAAAATTACTAGAGCTCGCCAAATTCACTCCGCGTCGTTTCGCACAACACTGCGTTAGTTTTTACGACACTAAGGCGTTTATAGGAGGTTTTTTTTCGTCGCACTTTATGCGTAATATTTGCGCGATGTACTGGCGCGTTTGCTTTTAAATTAGTTTTTTTTTTAGTAATAGTTGGTTGGAAAATATTTTCAGAATTCTGCTCTGAGCAAAAATGTTCATGAAAATATTTTGTATAAAGATTAGGAGGCGAATGAAATTAAAGTGTGAAAGATGTGCAAACAGAAGAAAAAATATATAATTCATTCAGTGAATGCTCGAAAACAGATTTGAAACCGCTTTCCTATCTGAAATACAAATTCTCATTTACTCAATGGAACATCTTCATCATTTTTTCATAATAAATACCATCGATTCTCCAAGCCTAGCCAAGAACAACGTTTGCACTATTCAAACTCCTTGTTCTCAAGAACAAACCGAACCAAAATATAGTGTAACATACAAAAAGAATCTGTGTAAAACTACTGCTATCAGCACGGTAGCAGCAGGCGACTTCAAAAGCCATTCCCGCGGCGTAATGGACTAGAGCCAAAGCAGACTCGCTACTTTGGCATTGGCGACCAACGGGTTAATAGCTTCTAAACCCCGAAGTCGTAATAGCTGCTCTATAGACATTATAGCTTTGACATGTTTGTATTTAGACTTACTCCTAAAACGAGACTTATGACTGCATATACCATAATGGAGTAATACGTTCAGTGTCGTTCAGAATCCAATCCTAACTTTAATCTTGTAGCCATTCGGCGTAACAGATGATGTAGGTGCGAGATCAAAGGCTCAACTTGGTTTCTAAGCCACTGGTGTTTAACTCAATAGTTAAACTTTCATCTGCGAACTATTAGTTAAGTAAAAACAAATTAATGCCTTCACCTCTTTGGCTAGTGATGATGTTTCAGCGATGCTATTCAAAGACTAATCAACCCATGAAAAACAAATATCAGTATATGTTGACCCTTTACTCAAAGTCGCCTAACGCTCACCACTTGCACCATCCATTACCACCATAATACCACTATCCACCACCCTTACATCCGAGGGAGGGCGAAATTAAGAGATCCGCGCTCCAGCAAACACTATGAAACGACCCTTATGAAGCCAGTTTTAAAATGAAGACGATAAGGCGGCTATTTGTTTAGGAATCAACGCTGCGCCGCAGTAATTTTACCCCGTTATGAATTTGTGGGGTAAATGTGGTACACACACGAGGGAAATTTTAATTAGAATACGCCACTTCTTTATGTCCTCTACAACGTTTTGAGAACGTGTCAAATTACGTTGTGCTTACGGCTAGAAATATTGTTTGAATGCCGTTCTGTAAATATATTACGCTCACGCACTTGATGGGTGCCTCTTGGAATCCAAATTGCAAATTTATTGCTAGCCATAAATTCTGCAAGCCAAGTTTAATTGCTAAGGTTGAATTTGGTGGTATTTTTAAACATTTTTTTATATTTTAAGAAAAAAAAATATATCAAAGAAGTTTTTATGCGATGTCGTTCTTTGACATTGGATAGTAGAAAATAAAAAAAAATTAAAGAAATACATTTTGGTGTAATAAATGCAAAATCGCCGTATCTCACCTGGAACCTCATTTAGCCAAATACTCAATAGAATGGAAAAGTTCTATGTATAATATGTACATAGAACTTTTAATAAATCTACAAACACACAAAGAATATCCAATAGCTACCCTAGTGACGATGAGAAAGTCGTAAAAGGCGAAATAAAACAGTCGATATTGTTTTCAATCTCAGACCAACATGGGACTTTGTTACACTAAATCGTAAAGCGGGTATAATTACTAAATGGCAAGGTACCATCCAGTGCAGCGGCGACAAGTGTTATTTATAAACCGTTCGCGGCAGGTGCACGATAACTGCAGCCATGGAATGCACCGGCGCGAATGTTGCAGTATGACAAAAAATGCATTGAGCATTATTTCGAATGGGCATTTCGTGCAATTGCGTTATTGTAGTCACCATAGATTATGTTAATAATAAATCAAAACAAATCATCATTTATTTGCTTAAAAAAAGTACAAAGTGATTTTGAAATAAAAGGTATTAGGTTTTTTGAAACATAAAAACATTATTATGGTTTATGGTTTGACTTAATATCTATTACGCATTTTCTAAATTATAACCTTAGTAAAGTCATATGTTTGAATCTAAATAAAAATGTAACATCGAGCTCATACTCAATTTATTGATTTTACTTCACACTGACGGCAAAAAGAAAAGGTTCGAGTGTGATAGAAAAAGGCATCTAGACATAGGTTTGTCGAATTCGGTTTTACTAATACTTGTCAATTATACCTTGCTCTTGGCAAGGTATAATTAATTATAACACAATAATTGTAACACAATTTCGAAATAGGTTAAAAGATCTTGTAGAAATATTTCTAGCGATTGCGATCTATATCATCTAGGTACACCTATATTTATCGTTCACCTTATTACTCTCGCTATTACGATATCGGAGAAAACAATACAAAGAGACGTCGCAACATCTCGTTATTCGGCAAAAGTTACCGTCTACAGGAAAGTACCTAAGTGTAATTACACTATGACAAAGTGAGGTAAGTGGCTCGCAGCTCCTCGTAGCGACTGCAAGACTACGACTCGACGCAGTGCTACGGCGGCACGGAGCTGTGCTACGGCTCGTAGCGTTTGTCTAACTCGCTCGTCGTTGAGTTACGGCTCTATTTTGAACTCTCCGAAAGCATTCTACGAAAACATTTCGGTAAGGTGCTGGTTCAAACGTGCAGTTGTTTACATCGGATAGTTTAGTGCTAAAGTTACTAGGAAAAGACAACCACAAAGTATTTGAGCTATAGATTTTTCTATCAGCATATATATTTTTCTATCAGCATATATGTTTTTCTAAAATTAGAGTTAAAATGTTAAGTCGATTACATTAACAACATGAAAAGAAATATTTATTTTTGTAAAAGAATCTTCCCTTCTGTGACCTACGAAACATCGAGCTAGACTTTACAAAATCTTACCTAAATATCTTTATAAGCATTATCTGTATATAATGTATTTACTAAAATATTTTGAAATTCACGACTTTATCGTTCAATTTCTAAAGCGAAAAAGCATTCCTTTAATAACGAAAAATAAAAGTATATTAGTCTGCTACGGGCTACGAACTCGTAGCATTGACCGTAGCATGTGTTCAAGGTACAAACTTAATTTTGAGCTAAAAGAATTCTTCGAAACGTTTTCAGTAAAGCGTGACCACTTTCCCACGTTCCTTAAATCGGTGGAGCTTATTTGTGTTCTCATATTTCTGAATTTCACTGAAACAGATTTGCGACACTCGGAAAACGACATATTTGCTGCTATAAAAGGGAAAACTGTATCACATCTGAGAAAGCTCATATTCATATGAACTTTGTGTTATTTTTATTTATTGTTAATGTATTTTTTTACCTAACATAAATTATTACAAAACAAGTTTTTTACTAACCAACATTGATCTCGATAAAGAGCGGGTTACTCCTAACACAAGTTTTATACTTAACAGGAGAACCCATTCCACCATGTAATATTTACTTGTTATTAATAAAGACTTTTTGATTTTTTTTTTTTTTTTTTACAACTTATGACGTTGAAAATAATAAAAGTAACAAATAAAGGTTTTTTGCTGACAATTTGTCTGAACACTTGTTTTCCGTGTGAAAAAGACAGAAAAAATAGTCGATTAACACAAGAGACCAATATTAATGACCTCTTATCTGGCGTTATCTGGCAAGTACATCTCTAACGGCCCAGGAAGAAATCACAGTCGATATGTGAAAAACATATTTCCGGCAATCGGGCTACGTGGAATGCCCTTAGTTTTTGCCCCATTTCTCTCCGGCAACGGTTGTAAATCTAGAAAATGGTTAGCGCGTTAGCGGCGTTGTGGCGCGTGAGGAGAGCCTATAAAATAGTGTTTTATTTATTTGACGGGACCACGAGTAGTACGGACGGTTTTTTACGCATGAGTGTGCGGGGTAGACGATTCTGATTGACGTTAAATGGTTCTGATTGACGTTAAAACGATGGTTATAATGATTGTATTGCAAAAGTGATATTTGGAGCTCAAATCACATTTAACTTATGTTTAGTTTTGTTAATTGTATTAGATATGTTTTTAAAATTTTGGTTAGTGACAATGGAATAGTTTATAGACTTCCTGTTTATAATTCAAGACATTTCAATTTGTCAATGTTACAAGAAGCAAAACGTTTCCACACGTCTGTACGTGGGGTACACTAATGAAACAGTTTAATAACTAAGCCGGAAATCCGAACTAGAATAGAGCATATTGAGTCGCAAAATGAGTCACTCAGCACCGGCGATATGAGCAGGGGCGGAGTGAGGGAAGGAATAGTTGTTGCCCCCAGCCCCCCAGCCCCCCAGCCCCCCTCCCCCCTGTGCCACTGATGCATTGAGACCCTAACACAGTGGACTCCTCAGGCTTGTGTCGTAAACACATACGCTTTATTGCCAGCAAATCCTTATTATCCAAGGGGACTGCAGGTTTTCAAATTGTGTATGTGGCTGATCTTCAATCGAAATTAACTTTTTGTTCTTTGCAATATAAGCCAATTAGCAAGTGTAAGCAAATAACAAAAAAATATTTATAGAAATGAATACAGGTGAGTTAGAGCAATTCTTCAAGGTGACTTTTTTAAAATGGAGCATCAGCTAAAAGCAATATTTTTTAACTTGTCCAAAATATATGCTAAGATGGGGCCCCTACCTGTACCCTAACTCCGGCCCTGGCCCGCGAGCGTCACTGCAATCTCCTTTACTGCCCGTTTTCGGGAGTGCTATCGGCAGCGGGCCGCGGGAAAAGGTGCAATTTTTACATGATCACGTTCGCTTTGAAAGAGCGTTTGTTTTTTTAAAAATGACGTAATTTTATCCGGCTTACTATCTTGCACGTCTGTTGGAGCTTGGTTTGCAAAATGCATTCACGTGGTTCGATGATTTTGGCAATCGCTATTTGTAAATGATGTTTATTGTCATTATTTTCTTGCTAATTTTATAAATTCAAAAGGAAATCTGCGAGTCTGCCTATTACGCTTTCACGTCAAAACTTCTGAACCAATTTAAACGAAATTTGGTACCAGACAGTGTACAACAGGGAAAACATCATGACGACTTTTAAACGACTTTGTATAAGAATACTAGTAAGGATTTTAAAAAAAAACCAGCCATTGCGTCTGAACTGAGACCACAGAGTAACTTCAGCGGGTTCATTAGTTATGACCTCAAAGATGATGATAAAACCCATACATATAATGGTCGTTTATCTATCTACAGAAGTGCTAACGAGCAACAAACTTGCGGTGCGAAATTATGTTGCAATGCATGACCGTTATAACCTAAGCACACTCTTCGTTACCCTCCAAGTTACGGGGGCAAGTTTACTTAGACAAGCACACAACCGCAAGTATCGAACCTCCATCAGACACCGTAACACGTCAACTCTAACTTGACCCCGACGAGGCTATTTAAGTTACGACGCGAAAATCAAGTGAAAACTTAGACTGGGATTTACTTAAACCGGGGTGGGTAGTTGTAAAATCCCCTGGGGTGAAGCGTATTTTTGAGACGGTTTTAAAGTTTGCTCGGCGCGAACGGAACGTAACGGAACGTCATTTCCTAGTCTTTTGTAGCGGCAGTCGGGTGCAGATCTGTACGTCTTTGTGCTCGAGGTGTGGTTTGGGCAGTGCGAGATCACTGCTCTTGGATAACACTTTGCACTGCCACGGAGAAATGTGGCTTACACCTTCTTTAGCTTTTTAAGTAAAAAAAAAACTAGTGGTTTTGATAGGGATGTAGACTATTTATTGTTTTCTTAAGGTTAAATGGCCGTGCGTTTAATAAAGACTAAAGGTACTGTTATAAGAAATACTTCGATGTCTAGAAAGTCGCCGAATTAAAGTAAATTTTTTAGAGTAAATCTAAAACGCTCTTTACTAATGACTTCAAAATTAATACATGCCGTGATTGAATATACCGTACCATATATAATACCGTATTTTGAATGTTTTACAATGTAGGAATTGCTTCACGTGTATGTCAATTAGCACTTAAAACTGTATTAAATTTATAGCAAGATGATGTATTACGATGTGTAATACATTGTCTTCGGTAAAGTTTAACCTTACCTTAGTATTGTTATTCCTTTACAGTATACAAATCAATAAGAACCTACATATATTTTTATATCTTGAACATAGTAGAGTTACTTTCTATTCCACTATCCTTAGTTACCGTCAACCAATATACCGCTAATCCTGAGGTACATATAACTTAGCACGACCAGTACTAATCCTAAGGTATATGCAATTTTGTCGATTGGCACAAACAATTTCCTAGCGCCACCGCCAGTCTAATGAATTGCCTAAGTTAATTGTCTCAGGGGTCTGTCCTCGGACGAGACGTTTGTCTTACTTCCTCTTGCTCCCTCCCTCTAGCTAGTTCTAAGGTTAAAGCACACATCTCTACCCCGAGAGGTCTGAAATCACAATGACAGTACCGAGAGACGTTGAGTCCTCGCGAATCGAACCGCAAATGAATTGATTCTGTTATTGTTAGGAGCTAGGTTTATTTGATGAAGAATCGCTTTGTCTGCTGTCAAAAGTACACACGAGTATTCTGTGTTTCATCCCTTATACATGGCCTTCTATACCTTGTACATAAAGAAAATAGTCATTTTGATATCTACATTGTGTTAATGCTTTCTTACTTACTCATAAATCGGTTTTCCAAAACTCTTTTTTTACCTAGCCTATACTGTCCCACTGCTGCATCTATCTATACATATATCTCGCCATCTAACATACATCTCTCAAATATCTATTTTGGATAATTTTAACAATTTGTTTGACATTTACTTCATTAAAATTGATATTTAATTAATTGATAGTTAATTTATGAAAATAAAATACTATAAAGAGCTCACCGAAGACAATCTCGAGATTTTATAAAAAATAAGCGACGTTGAAACATTTTCTTCACATTCTTCTGCAAAAACATGTTTTTAATCCGTGACATTATCCCATCATAGCTCTAGCTATTTTGAACGTGTAACAAGAAAGAAGGTCTAGCTATTTTTAAGTTCTAACAAACATAATCGTTGGGCAGGATTTTATTACAAAACTATTTTGCACCGGTGCCGGCCGCAAGCAATCTCCGGTTTCAATATCCGGATTGCCACCTCCATCGATTAGCTGCAGTTTCCTCCGGGTTTATAGCTTCTCAAGTTATATACGAGTATTTAATGTTCGAATATTTTGTTCCTTTGTTACTCTTATGTTTACTTAACATTGTAGCGTTGTAAGCTGGTTGCACATAGCCCTGATACTAAGTGTAAGAACTATGGCTTTATAAAGGAAACTAAACAAACCAATACTCAAAGGTGACCGGTGAGGATTCAGTAGCCAATAATTCTAACACTTCTATATAAAATGCAAGTACATAATAATGTAATACTCTCGTGTCGTTAAGAAAAAGTAGTGATAATATCTATCGAGTTGTCAGGTGACATACATTCCTTTATGATTATGTAGCTCATAATAGAGAAACTCTCAAGGATGCCGAAACACTAGTTGCCAAACACAACACATACCACAAATGTCTATAGTATAGTTATACTATAGACATTTCCATAGACATAGACATATACAATACATTTCTCTTATTATATACTCCTCAGATATATACATAGACATTTCTAGGAGTTCCTAGTGACCTCTAAAACAACCCCGAAATTCCAAATACAAACACGATTTTTTCTTCTTAATGAAAACGTTTTAAGGGTCCCAAAGCGGTCGCTAGCCGTAGCTACGCCGCCGACACTGCCCTCACTAACATATTAATAAAACGTGTGCCAAATAAACAGTAGGTACGGGCGCAGTTTGATCGCGGCGCGAATTATCATGTGTATACGAGGCTTGCGACCATCGCGCCCTTATTGAAAACATTTACATATCTATGTTCGTATTGGGACGTGCCGAGACTGTAGGGTTGGTGCCTGCGACCTGATACTTTGAGAATATGAAATATGAAGGTCGCCTTTAACTGGTTATGTATGTTACTCGTGTTTCGTTAAATCGACAAATATAGACACGGTTATTTGTCAAACACACAATATTTTTTCTATAAAATCTTTAATCCATTTGAATAAACAAAAATTAAGTGAATGTTTACCGCTTGGAACAGCGTAACTGAATTGGCAGAGAACTGCCAACTTCCTTGACTGGAAATTAAGCTGCGCTAGCCCACTATTCCGTACATTTTAAGATTGACATGTACAGGATACATCCAGTCTGTATTATGTTCGCACATTTATTGCTTACTAGCTTTCCGCCCGCGACTTCGTCCGCGTAGAGACTTTTAAGGGGTAAAACATTACTTCCCTATAGCGCAGTCAGTTAAAAAGTAGCCTATAACCTTTTCTAGGCTCTGGACTATATCTGTACTAAATTTCATTTAAATCGGTCCGGTAGTTTGGGTTGTGCGTTGATAGATCACTATGTCAGACAGAGTTACTTTCGGTTTTATAATATTAGTAAGGATTTATATGCATAATCAATACTACTGTTCTAATTGCCTAACTATCGCCACCCAAAAAACTATGCCTTACCTATATCTAAGCCATACCCATACAAAACATCCACCAACATGCTATTTCTATCACCTACAACCTTAGCCTGTACAAAGCTTAATTTTACCCCACTTTACCCAAGATGGCAGCCCTACTCCGCCCTGACATATTGTGAACGGGCGCCGAATATTATCAAACTCGGCGATGAGAATCGACAACGATTTACTGCGCAGCTTAAGGTAATGACAGAATATTTTCTATCCACTTTTACAGCATAGGGGATTCGCGCTCAGCAAATTGTATTACAAGTGAAGACGTATCCGGCCGATGTCTGGCGTACGGAGCTCGCAATTCACTTTGCTGTGTAACAAGCGTTTAGATCAATCATTCTGAGACGACTGTTCGATGTAGTTGTTCTTTGTACGCTTTCGACTGAGTACTTTACAAATACGTGGTTGTATCTATGGGAGTAGGTATACAGAGACGCAGTAGCATACAGTAAGTGACTTCTGTTTAGCATTTATAAGTTTTAGGAGAGCATTACATGCTTATATGTAGTTATATATGCATGTAATGCTCTTCTAAAACTACTGTATTCAAAACAATCCAAACAGTCCGAACAATATTAATGTTCTCAAATGTAACGTTACGCCTGGTCACTGCGATACAAGCCTGTGCTTAGTGCAGCGACCGCATGATTACCTTGTAATAGTTTTAAGTTTTTGTGAAATAAATAAATAATGGTGGTGGGTTCGATTCCCACTCGGGACAAATATTTGTGTGACGAACATCGGTGTTTGTTCCGTGTCTGGGTGTATTATTAAATATATTTAAGTTTATTTGTGTATCCACTGTTGATCCTGATTTCCGTAACACAAGTGCTTAAAAGCTACTTACCACGGGATCAGATCAATGTATGTGATGTTGTGAAATATTTATTTATTTATTTAATTATTATTATTATTAAAAAAATGAAGGACATATGCATTAATAAAACGACACAATTTCATAAAGCTAAAGGTGCTAGCAGAAGAAAGCAGCAAAAACAACACTAATACTACAATAGACCGCGCAAGTTCTCAGTTAGCGGCCCAGAAACATCTCAACCGGCTACTAATTTTATGAGCAAAGTTTACATCCCACAACCCACGGAATAAAGCAATTCAAATAACAGGAATATTGCGAAAAAGTTCGCGGCACGAAGACACTGTAATAACAGACGCGGCCGCGATATTTGTGTAGAGAGCTAGTCGGTAATCACGCCCAAAGTTGATTAGCATAAAATAACAAAAGCTAATTAGGGTACGTTCGACTCTGCGCATAACATTACCCGCCAGGGTTGCGCCCGCAAGGGGAAGTATTCCCTTACCTTTTTGGTTCGTTTAAGCCTCCTGGAAAACGAGGATTCTTTGTGAATTTGTCATCTTAGAAAGCTTTATCACATAAAATCACGATATAAACTCTTGGGAGAAAGGCATAGGTCATGACAGTTAGCCTTGAAATGATTCTTCTTTATACGATTAAGTACTAGCGACCCGGCCTCACTTCGCAATATGAAGCATATTAACCCTCTTGAAAGACTTTAAAAATTACTTGAGAATCCGTTGCGTAGTTTTGAAGATTAAAGCATGCATAGTGATCTCTGCCTACCACTCTGGGAAAAAGTCGTGATTTGATGTATGTATGTATAGAGACAGGCAGAGTGACTTTGTTTTAAACTATGTAATAGTGATGGCCTTTAACATCAAATAGCTTGTTGTATAAGTTTTATTTACGTATATAAGTATTTCAGTAGTTAAGATTCGTTACTAACAAACTGACAAGTTTATTTTTTTGGCATATTTTAGCAGAGATAAGTTCTTTACACGCTATCTTTTAGGTGCGATTGGGTTTAAAGATTGCGTAAGTATTAGAGTTTTGATTTCACTTCTTTAAAATAAACCCATTGTTCTACAGTTTACAATCTCTTAAAATGTATACAGTAAACAAACAATATTTACAATCTAAACTGTATTTGCCTGCCAGCCCTGACCACGTGCCTCGTACTTGCAGTACGTAAACATAATTATACCGACATTTGTGAGGAATGGAGATGTTACTTGTTTTAACAATGCACGCTTTCACGCAGGCCGCGAGTCTAAATTAGATTCTGATTGTATTCACTATTACTGGAACTTAATTAGAAGTGCCTCGGCGGCTATTTGCAGGGGCACCGGTGAAACTTAAGGTTAAAAGGTTGTATGAAAGAAGCTGGTAAAGCTTATCAGTTTTATTAAAGCCAATTAGGATAAACGTAATAGTAAGCAACATTATTTATTGGTTATTTATACAACGTAAGTACGAGCAACTTAATGATATTGGAACTATTTTTGGGAAGAACATCCACATCATTGAGATGTCAAAATAGAAAGCATTAAAGAAAACTTTAGTTAGTTACATATATATGACTATGTAACTGACTAACGTTTTTCTTTATTACTTTTACGATACAAAAATGTATACCACTTTGTAGATTGTAAATCGTGTTATTTTCTTCTTTTACCAAGCAACTAACTAATTACTAAACCTTAATATTATTCGGTGAAAAACTTCTCGTTCTCAAGTACAAGTTGAAAGCAGATTTCGTTCATCTATCGGCTTTTACCGCGGAGCAAGTTGGCGCTAAACCTCCAGACGGTGACGAAATGAAAGATTACGTGTGAATTCGCTTCATCGGCGTAGACACACGACTCATTGCGAGACTTGTTGTTTCAATTAGATGATAGAAGCTGTACAACAAAAGGTGGGACTGCTTGGATACGAATTTCATAGCAAAACCGACATCTTTATACAATGTGACACTTGATTCAAAAAACTTACACATTAACTTTGTGCATTGAGTTGAGTTAGAAATTTGATTATTTACATTTTGAATATTATTCTTAAATCTATATGCATGCGTACCCCCAAAAAATAGGTTCTTGACTGACATTGGTTACCATCACCATTAAAATTCCCAATGAATTACTATTCCTATAAAATTTCCTTTTGAGGTACACTAAAAGGGCAACAGGGAAAATTACAGAATTGACAATTGACAACACAGTAACGCCTAGAAAATCATGATATTAGCGATTAGCCCGTAGACACAAGTAGCTAAAGAATCAAGATTGCTCCCAACTTTTAGATTCTTATTACACATAAGTAATCTTTCACTAGTTTTCCCAGGTCTGAACCAAGCTTTACATGCATCAGGATTAATGAGGGCGGACGACCAGCCGTCCTCAAGTGGGTAGGAGACGAATGGGGACGATTTATGCACGTTTTTGACCGGCTACGGTCTACGGTTCGAGTTTGGGTGGCACCAAGAATCATTGTTCACACTCGCGAAAGTTGAGTTGGAGAGTGAGATTAATAGTGGTGTTTGTAGAGTTGCTTGAATAACTTGACTGATATTGGTAGTCGAAACTCTTACGTATGCAAAAACAATTTTATAAATCACTAGCTTTCCGCCCGCGACTTCATTCGCGTGGAAACCCTATTCCCACGAGAACTCCGGGATAAAAAGTAGCCTATGTATTATTCTGGGTCTTCAGCTACCTGCATACCAAATTTCATCGTTATTGGTTGAGTAGTATTTGCTTGAAAGAGTAACAAACATCCATCCACACATACAAACTTTCACGTTTATAATATTAGTAGGATTCTATATGAATCTGTGTAACACTTATAGGACATAGTTATGATATTAGCATTACTCTTGTATTACGGAGTATGCACATTGATCCTATTTTAGTTTATATGGTTTAGATTTTTTTTAATAATATAAAAATAAAAAACTAATTATATTTTCTGTATAAAAAATCAGACAACATTAAGATATCGAACTAGAATAGAGAAAGTGCAACTTTAATCTCGCAATGTCTAATCAAAATACGGAACAAACCCTCCAAACTCCAACTTTTATATCCATTCTCAAAATGCCCCGTAATATCTTCTTGCAGGTCTAGCGTCCAAACGACTAATCCATCTATACGGCTTAGATCGGTCGGCTAACGAGCGAATAATTACACAATGATCCCTATTACAAATGCAAAAATGGGGATCCCTGATGCATACGTAATGCCGTTCAGTTTGGTGCAAGTTCAAAGATTTAGTCCTGTAGAGTAAAGAAAATGTTGAAAAGTACCTACGCTCTAATGATGAAAACAAAAAGTAGTATTGACTTTGTTACAAAACCTACACTGAAAATAAGTGTAGGTTATGTACGTAACAATTAGCAGACCTATTAATCTATTAAGTTATGTCCTATGTATAAATACGGTACCAAGATCTAACATACGGCAAACCATAATTTGTCTATGTCATTAAAATTATATAGAATAGAATAGAATAGAATAGAAAACTGTTTATTTGGTACAATTATCTTAAAATATTATGGTAACAAATTTCTTAAACTAATCTTAAAATATAAAATAGTACCAAATAGGTCCCCGCTCAGCTATTGTCAAATTCAAAAAATAATGCCTTATTAAACACCTTTTATTTATACATCATATGCTATTTGATTTATAATGGGTTTGAATCGTATTACAAATATTATTTTTTTATATAAGTAATCATTTGAAATAAAACTCGTGTATTGTAAATTTAAAATATACGCGTTTATTGTTATTCTAAACATATTGTTTAGAGACCCGACATTTCGAGTTCTTTGCAGCGCTCGTGGTCACGGGTTAGACCACGCCGCACACGTGTGTGTGTAGTGTTCGCGCAAACAATAGACAATACTACAAGTAGTGTTGTCACTCTACCCGCTATAACCTCATAGCTCGAACCTACCCTTTTAGGAGTAGCGGCGGCAAACACGCCGACAGTAGGTAATGACTGGACAAACAGATATCTGCATAAGGCCGAAGCGCCCTCGGCCTCAGAATTCATTAGCAGCTGTAAAAGTTCCTCGTTGTTCTTGGTTCGGCGGCGCGTTCAGAGACTCCACCTGTAATAAAGCCAGACAGGATTTATAGGCTTAGTCTGCATTGGGTTCCGATGATGGAACGAAAACAAACTAGGCGCTAGGTTCAGTACACAGGCGAGAAAGCTAGAAGAATGGTAAAGCAGGTGACAAAACAGATTAAGCCATGAGATTTCCTTAGGATTTGTCTGTAACAATAAAAAATAGTGTTTTGTTTCGCAAAAAAGTATTAGTATTAAGGTCAATAAATAGTCAACAAATCATAAAAAAAATAAAACAAAAATAAGGTCATTGTTCCAAATCCATAATAACGTAAAAAAAGTTAAGATAAAGCCGTAATAAATCAAATCAAGCTCCAGATCGCCATCTTTGCTCGTACACAAAAAAAAGTTACTGGCACACACGGGTATCTCGTCACCCACTGCCCTAAAGCAGTCGGAAAAGAAAATAAAACCTCACAATGAACTTGCGAATCTGCGCCCGGGATCTCTGTTTGTTCCACGAACCTATCTGATTTAATCAAGGTAGGTATCTACGGATAGATGTCGCTGGCGACACGCCAGGCAACACATTTAAGGCCGAGGGACGGGATTTTTAATCCTGTTTAGATGCGAGCGGAAACGATGCTACATTTAGTAGTTGCAGGTAGAGGCTCCATACATCGGACTGTGGATTTATTGTTTTGATAATATTGTTGTGTCGGATAGTGCCATATTTTTTAAAATTGCTATTTTTCCCGCGTTGCGAGTTTAATCCGTAATACGAGTTAATTGATTTTCAGTCAATTAACAGTTTCGTAGAAGCGCTACGAAAAGCAACTACGAGAATAGACTATGTTTGTTAAAGTTACTGAAAAATCTAGGTACATCTATTACGAGGCATGAATCTGGTTAAAACAACGCTGGCTCCTGGTCTGAGCGGGCATAAAATATATTTGTCCCATTCGTCTGCGTTTTAGCTAAGTTACACACCCCCCTTGTTTTAATATTTATTGCCTCATATTACGCGCGGTACGGGCTTGATGGCTGTATTATTATTTGTCATGTCTTATATTTTGATGCAATAATTCATAGTTATTTATTAGATTTTGTGTGTAATATTTTATTGTGATTTGTTTTTTGGACGTTCTGTACGTATTTTGTCAAAAATGTTATTATTAGACATAGCTAGTCGTTTGAACTATATAAATATGGATACCTATACATAAATAGAGCCAAAACGACTTGATAAATGAATCATAAAATGAAATGTATTTTGTTTCTGTAAATCATTTACAATAAAATGCTGGGGCTTCCCATAAAATGATCAGAAGATAACTATCATATATATAATAATTTGTTAATTTTTCTTGTCTCAAATAATCTAAAAAAAATACTTTTAAAAGAAAATTAGATTCCAAGCAAACTGCAGAATCAAAGTAAACTTTAATTCCAGGTAAACTGTTTTCCATTATTATTAGTAGTCACGATAATTAACAGCTTGCCACTTTAAAATATATATTAATAATTTACCCGCAAATTGTAAACTAACGATGAGTTAATATTACTTACGTGTTGGTCCGCGAATTTTGCTCCACCTAATGGCTTTTCTCTTGTTACTAATTTAGAAGTTTATTTCAACAATTAAGTAATTTATTGTTCGAGCTTTGGCTGTATAGTGTTTGGTTGAAGTATTCGCGAATTAAAACTACTTGAATTGAATGAATAGCAGTTCTTGAACTAACATTAATTAATGTATCAATGTTAAGTAGCTTTTGTACTTTAAATAAAAGGATTTTACTTGGAGAACATTTAAGCCTTTTTATATCAATTTGAATTTATACAAATATTACTTACAAAACTAAACAATGAAACTAAAAATTTGAACCTGTTATTGCTAACAACATTATAATATAACGAGTAAATATGGCATAAAATTGTGTGCGACTAAATATGATACCAAATTTTATTAAGTACAATGTTTCAACTAAGTTTTATACTTACGTATGACAAGTGCTAAGTTGCAACAGCGGCTAACCGCTACGAGTTCACGGTTGAAAATACAATGGCGAAATAGCCACCGCCTTCAGACACTGACTTAGGAAGTAATACCGAACGACACCTAACAGCTTAGCTTACTAAAGATATAAGGCGTCCGACCGATCTCAGCCATGGCGGCCGATCGCAATTGAGATCATCAAAGTGCGCAGGGCATATCATAGTGCACAAGTGTGCGCGCAAACACAAGTGCATATCTCTATTCCCTTACTCTCATAATTCGGTGAGACGGCAATCCGACATGACCGATGAGAGATCGGGTGCAGGACCACCGGCAACCACGTGATTTCCAAGGCACGGGCGTACAACCGCCAACTTCCTAACTCCGGGCTGAGAAATTTCATTACAGTAAAATGTCCCCGTTCGCCTTATAATTTTTAAAAATGGATTAATTGAAATGATCAGGCGGTGTATTACGACCATAATTCCAGTCAGTTAAAGAATGGGCATTGACTAACTTTGTGTGTCTGGTACACTTAGTTGTGCGCTATGGTTGTGGAAAACAAACTGATATAACCCCTCCATCATCCTTGTAAATTTAAAAAGAAATAAAAATTAAACTGGCTAAAATTAAGAGGTTGTAATACGCCCCCTAATTGGAACGAATAATTTTAAGAACATGATTATTTTTAAGGCAAGCAAATTTATCGATAGTTTACTATCGCCATCTAAATAAAATAACACTATCTTTATCTTCCCGTGGGCGTTTAGCTAGCGACAGTTGATAGTCAGTGCTTAACTTTTATACGACCCAAGAGGCACTAACCGTCCGGGATTGAACCCACAACCGCTGCGTTCCCGGGATTATCGCCGGCCAAATCCAGATAATAACATCAGAATATCGCAGTTGGAAATACAAAAACAGGCGCGCGCAACGCTACCACATAACCGCTTCGGTATGCAAGTTTCATGCAAAGGCGAGCACTTGAATAACTTACGTCTGTTTGCATAAAAACTCGAGTCTCCCAAATACCCGTTTAGGGTAGGTAGTTAGGTACGTGGCACCTAGCTGAGCCTGCATTTGCATAGAATAACAAGAGCAAGCTGGAGAGGGCTCTTCCGTCTCGCGACCACGCCATTTGGTCGACTCCTGCCTGGAACCTATGAATTTTAACAGTTTTCGAATGCATTTCGGGGATTAATGCATTTGAGGCGGTCCCTGACTACGTATTGCTAATTTGTGAACGGTGTAATCCCGGGAACATTAGCGGGCGATGGTTGCGGGATAACTTGTTTTGTTTTGCGTTGGCTTTTGAGGGTTATAGTCGCCGCCAAATGCAAAGGCCAGTTTAGGTTATAAGCTTATGAATTAGTATTAAGTAGATTTATATAATATAATAAACACAGATTTTAATCAAAATGTATGGTATTCGAACATTATTCCTTAACTTTGAACATTATTCAACACTAACCTTAGATAAACTTGTATCAGTTCAGGTACTCAATAAGACGTAACAAAATCGTTACATAACCGATGTTTATCGGATAAAAAGATTTTTAAGAGTAAGTTTGGCACAACTTGATATAGCCCATTACAAGAAAAAAGCCTATAAAATAATGTCGTAACAAGCTTACCGAGCGTAATAAGACTGATCCTAATATTCTGTTACTGCCGAACTTTCCCCGCCCTGATTGATTCCTACATTATTACTCGATCCATAAAATGGAGCAGGCTTATTCTTGCCGATATACTGGCCCCCGAGACTGGCAACACTTTCACGGCTCTTTTACCCAGCGAATAACCACCATTAAAATATCCAAAATGAATATATCCGACTGAAATCTTCCGCGTACAATGGACTTAGTCGAGCTCAGCTAATGAGTCGTTACCGACCGTTCCCACCAAAAAAAACATTCCCACGTTATACCAGGACGACATTTTAAAAACGTTCCCTGGCATTATTCTCCACTAAATGAATTATGAATTCAGTGTCCGCCCCACTAAAGCGTTCGGGGCGAGCGAATTAACATTAACTGTACTTTGAAACAAAACGGTGGCGATTTTAACGCATGCCTACGTTTGAAAAGAGCACAATACGTAATACGAGCCGGCGACACGGACGGGGAAAAAATTGAAACACTTTGAGCGGAAAAAGCGCTGTTTTATAAATAAACAGGGTGGTATCAGCCGTCGCCAGTCGAGCGACTCCGGCGCTTATAACCGGCGGCCACGCGCTTATCGGCGCGCGCGCTCAAGAGTGAATTATGTGGAGCACTTACCGCGAAAAGATGAAAATTAATGAGCTAAAAGTGAGCTCTGCGATGCCGCAAACTTAAGCGGTTAATGCTGTTTGATTCTTTTAGTTCTTAACCGCGCACTGTTCGGGATTTAACGAGGGAACAGTTTCCAGCATGAAATTCGCCGCTAAACGCGCGGTATATCATAATTATGGAGCTTAAAACGCTTTTTTATTCTCTTACACGAAATCTTCGGCTTCCTCCTTTGAGGATATTAAATGAAGCTGTCAAAATTACTCGTTTTATTCGTTTAATTACCGCTTTTGTTTTGACAAAGGTCTGCTTTATTCGGGCTGTAATAACTTTCGCTAGAATTACTAACTGCGAAATTAATATTCCAAAGTCTACGCATTTCAATAATGCCTAGCGCAATTATACAAACGACGAATCTCGTATAAATGTAAGTAATGATTTCTTGGTAAAATATTAATTACACACGTACCTACGATGTTGATAGACTTATTTTTATGTTGAAAACATAAGACTCATATCTCTTAGGTGCTCCGTTCTCCGTAATCCTATATTGCGAAACTTTAGAGGTTCTGTTGTTTATTACTTTTACAAGATATATTCACAACATAATATTAACTACATACGTAGGTGTCATACCATAGACTACTTTAGAAATGATATTTTGTCATAGTAGATAAGGAAGTGTGGTGAAGACTATTTTCAAATCAAGAAAACAATTAGGGCCTAAAAACCACGCAAGTCCGAATTCAATCCAATACCTAAGTTACCTTCAATCGTTGACGCCCGAAAAATCGCCGCCTCACCCATCTCTAAACCAGCGTATGCTGCCCGGCTTCGCCAAAGCCCATCCTCTCAAGCCCAGCACTCGTCTCCCCCGCAAATTGGATTCGTTCAGCCAATCAATAACACTCGCTGCTCGCCACTCCCATTCACCAGGAATTCTTTACCTGCCGGAACCCGCCAAATTGAGTTCAGACTTCATTAGCCCCTTCTTAAAAAAAAAACTTTTTATAAGGAGTTTAGGCCGAGTCAAGTTTTCCATCAACAAAATTAAGGTACATGCTTAATATCAAAACTTTGCTCTAATGGATTTGGAATTTTACATTTATTAGCCGAGTGCGCAGTAAAGTAATCAATTTGTGTTAAGTAAACGTCATAAGTTGGTGTAATTTCACTCATAAATAATGGGGGTTTATTAGCGAAGTGGTTTGGGCTGAGATAGTTGCTTTTATCAAGTGTATGTGTACTGGATAGAAGGTTGATGTTTGGGGTCCGATTCTGCAAATACTTTTTTCCCAGCGGGCAACCTTCGAGACTATATTTCGAGGGCTGGGACTCGAGGCTAAATTGGAAAAGTTTGATCCCGGCATTGACTCGATCGCGAATAGAAATAGATACCTTAAGTGCAGCAAGGACTTGAACTTACAATTCAGACATTTATATATGTTTAGAACGAGTGAATTGGTGTCGTTCTTTTAGTCTCATTGAAATTTTAATATCGGCTATTACTATAATGACTTTACAAAGTTACAAAAAAAGTTTTCTAGAGCTAGATTTTCAGTATTTGGCAACAAAATAGAAATTACGATAACAAATTAAGTTTCTTTGTTTATTTTTTACGTTATCGGACTTAAAATATTCCCGCTCCACGTTCTGTTGACTAAGAATACATGGCAATAATCAAACAGACACTGTAGGGTTAAAATACCAAGATGGCCAAAAAACACCGAGCGAATTGTTTACAAACAAACAATGTCGGGTCAGTCGACGTGACGTCTTCATCATCGCTCACGCGAACCGCCAACAAATCACAATCCTACTCACATCAGACGCGCAAAAACCAGTAATGTGGGGGTTCCCTCCCCCCACTCCCCCTCCCTTAAAGGGATACGAGTATTTTTTTCGGGAATCTCGCGATTCTCGTCGAACGGTGGTTATATTTTCATTGCAACACGCTTACGGTCAGCAAACATTATGACGGTACAAATGAAGCGTGATTGCGAGTTCATCATACAATTTGGGTTGTTGTATGGTAGCTGTCATCTCGGGAGGGAGGTACCTATTAGGCAGAACCTTGTTGACCATCGGATCCTACAATATACATAAATAGGAGTCGGTCTTTACTACTATGAATAAATAGGGCACAAAATTCTACCTAAACTGAACCTTTTGAAACAGTGATCTTAATAGCGATTGCGTATTTTCCTTTTGCAGTCCGGAATTTTAAAAGTCTTTTTTTCTTTACTGACATACGATGATAGCTTGGAGTAGCCTCGTTATCATCTCCGGACTTGCGGGGGAGCGGATGGCTCTCAACCCTAAATGCGGGAGAGCAGATGGCTCTCACCCTAAAAATATCTTAAAAGTATATTTTGAACTTATCAACATAGTTACCGAAGTAATTCATGACTATTTTAAAGCATTAAAATGAGCATATCGAAGACCTTTAATCGTTAACAAAGCTCACAAACCACTCGAAACTAGCAAAAGCTCCGAACATGTTGTTAGGCTCGAAGCAGTTCCGCTTCAAAAGCTCTCCTCGACGTAAGCTGAGCGATCCGTATGATACCGAAGTAGAGTCCCGTTTTTATTTCGCTTATTGGATAGTTTATGTGATGTCCATTGTCCGTAGCTTTGTTGTGAGCTGTTTCAAAATTTAAATGATTTTGTATTCACTATTATATTGTATAGGTAACTTGAGACGCAGCGGTCGGGCAAAATTTGTGTGAGTTTTTCTGTTAAAAAATTACTCAGCCCGGAGTCAGGAAGTTGAGGGACGCGGTCCTGCGCCTGCTCTCTCATTGATCATGTCGGATTGCCGTCTCACCGAACTAAGAGGGCAAGGGAACAAAGAGTGCACTTGTGTTTGCGCGTACATTTGTGCACTATAATATGTCCTGGGCAGTTGAATGATATACTCGTACATTGAGGTCGGTCGCCTTGGCCGAAATCGGTCGAACGCCTTATTATAAAGTTTTACTCGAACTTCATAGTACAATGTTGTTCTACAATAGAGTGTGAAACGTTAAAGTTATCCGTAGGTAACTAAAGGCGGTTCACATTAGAGTGATTAAGGCCGAAAGTGCCGAAGCGGAATGTTTTTGCAACTGTGTGCTTTCGCTCGGAGAAAAGTCCACTATTTCCAGGCGGTGCCTTTGTTGCAGTAGGTTGACCATACTTTTGAGATCTGTTGGATTGAAGTGGGTCACTAAATTTGGAAATCCTTTCTGTACCCTCCGTGAAAAGTGATATAAGTCAAAAAATCATGTTTTGAGAAAATCGACTTCAAAGTTTTAGAAATTTTGAAAAATTACTGTCGTCTTCTTATCAAATGTAGAGTTCCTAATAAAAGCATTTTTATTATATTATAAAAAGAAGTATCTGAAAACATGTTTTTTTTCTTATTAATTTGTTTACATATTTAAAAAAAAATAATAAACTATAATTTGTATCAATGACCACAAAACCCGTGAATTGTGTAAAATGATATAAGTTAATTTATATTACTATACACAATTTGTAACGCAAATGTGTTTAATGATACATATTCTTTTATTTCTTAATTAAAAGTAGTAGAAAGAATGAAACAGAGAAAGTCCTGAACAAAAGATTTTAATCGAAAGGTCCTGGTTGCAGTACTCATATCTTTTTTCAAAAAATATGTGTTTTAAATTACTTATATCAAAATACACCGCATTTATATGCAAATAAAGATGTGTATAATGATTCATGTTAACTTATATCACATAAATATACGTGTAAAGTAATATAACTACAAATTTTGTAGGTATGTATTTGGTGCATCAGATGAATCGCTTCCCATTGTTATGGGCTTTTCGTTAATAATATTTGGTTCAGCATTTAATGGTCTTCTGTTTCGTTCTTATCGTTTATTTTTTTATTATCAAAAGGAAATAAATACTATTTCCTTTGCATCCTCCAACTGCATGTTAGTAAAAATTGTTTGGCTTCAGTTTCTAAATTGTTTATATCTTCCATTATATATCTGTTTCACATTCTTCATCAATACTTTTATTACTGTACTTTCATCCATATTTAAACCGTTACAATATTTTTCATTTTCTATTAATTTTAAGTCATTTGCATTGTTATTTTCCTTTTATCATATCAATATAGTATAAAACAAAGTTGCCTTTTCTGTCCCTATATCCCTATGTGCGCTAAAATCTTTAAAACTACGCAACGGATTTTGATGCGGTTTTTTCCAATAGATAGAGTGATTCAAGAGGAAGGTTTTTATGTAAAATTTACCCGAAGTGAAGCGAGGGCGGGTCACTAGTATTAGAATATATCGTAGTCAATATTAGGTTCTTAAATATGAAATTGGCGGTTTTCGTACTGGCCACTTTAGTCACGATTTTCTCCACTTGGGTAAGGAATTCCAAATTTAAATTTGTACAGCTATTTAATCATGTATTTGACCTTTGATGACTGGCATTTATTTGTTTTTTTTTTCTGTTTTTTTTTGTCGTGTTGCAAAAGAAAACACAGTTCATTTTTGGTTCCAACATTTTCGTTCTGAAAATACTGACCTGCAGAACAAGTCCGTGGAGGACCGGAGACCCAAGTTGATCATGAAGAATTGAAGGCTATCGTGGAAGCGGATCCGACGCAAACCATGTCCGAGTTAGCTGCAGGCTCCGATGTTAGTGATAAAACGGTTTTAATTCACTTAAAGCAAATTAGGCAGATTAAAAAGCTTAAAAGGTGAGTACTTCACGAATTGACTGACGCAAACCAGCAAACGCGTTACATTACTGAAAGGGTACAATAATGAAGGTATTTAAAACCGAATCATTACCTGTGATGAAAAACGGATTCTTTACGACAATCAGAAGCGATCAGCGCAATGGTTGGAACCTGACCAGCCAGCCAAATCCTGCCCCAAGCGAAATTTAACCCTAAGTTACTTGTAAGCGTTTGGCGGACCAGTGCCGCCCTTGTTCATCACAGTTTTCTCAAATCTGGCCAGACTATTACGGTTGATGTCTACTGTGAGAAATTTCAATCCATGATGAAAAAGCTAGCGGCTAAACAAACTAGGCTGGTTAATCGCTGCACGCCACTGATGCTTCACGACAATGCTAGACCACACACTGCACAACGGATGGCTACCAAATTATAAGGGCTTTAATTGTAATGTCTTAGACATCCTCCGTACTCCTCGAACCTTGCTCTAACAGATTTACATATTTTTCGAAATTTGGATAACTTCGCTTTCAAAGATTTTATTAATTCCCGTCCGACTAGTTTTTTAGTAAAGTGATCAACGAACTTCCTATGAGATGGCAAAAGTGCAAAGAAAACAATGGTTCAAACTTTGATTAATTAAAAATATTATGTTTAAAAATATTCGACTTTTTTGCTCCTAACATACAAAAATGCCAATTTCATATGTAGGAATCATATAAACTTCCAAATCAGCGTTTGTCGTATTTGTGACCCTTTCTTCCACTAACGTTTTCATAACATTCTTCTCAAACATATATTTAATTGGTTAGTTTATCTGTTATACTAATATATTCTTATTCTGCGATGTAATAGCGTTTTGGTTGACTTATTTTTTTGAGTTAACTTCAAAGTTTGCTTCATTTTCATGTTGCGATTCGATATTAAGACGGTATATGTCATTTGTATTTGCAT
The DNA here is from genome assembly GCA_039566165.1 of Maruca vitrata. Lineage (NCBI taxonomy): Eukaryota > Metazoa > Arthropoda > Insecta > Lepidoptera > Crambidae > Maruca > Maruca vitrata. The sequence goes on along the minus strand of CM076914.1, from coordinate 16,026,993 downwards.
TTTTCTTTTCTTTATTTCCATCTTCATTATAGATCATCTTTCCTTTTATCTATTAAATCAGAATTTTCTCTTTTTTCATCTTTATGTTAGAAAATTGAAATATTTACCATGTTAAACGCAGAATAGTAGGATAAACACAGGTTTCTGTCTGTGTCTAAGCAATGTTCCTTCGCTTCAACTAAATTTTTCAAAATAAAAAAGAGCTCGTGCTTCTGCAGCAGCCTATAAAAATGGAGATTCAGAAGTCCTTCTTAAACAAAGGATGCACTACTATCACGCCTTATTAGACAAAAATATAAAGATTTTGGGAGGTCAGGATGTCTACTTGTATCATTTTACACAATGCGGAAGTATTTTGTACGGTCGCGTTTGGCTATATAATTTTGCTTTAACTTAAGTTGTATTACTTTACACGAATTTGAAATTGTAAAAAATAAATATGAATTTTGATATATCTAAAATTGTATCAAAATACACGAATATTTGTAAATTTGTGATAGGTGTCAAATGATACGATAGCAGTTATATCAATTTTCACAAATCGTATAAATCACAAGACCTTTGTGACTACCAATACATCTTAAATTATATCATTATACACAAAATTGCATTTAAAATATTTAATTGCCAAAAGATCTACATGCTAATTGTATCATTATACACTTTTGTAAAATAAAAAAAAGTAAATGTATTTTAATATAAGTTAAGTTAAATCACTATACATTTATGAAACCATTGGATGTATCTTAAAAACACAGTTGTATCATGAGTCACAAAACTTATCTCCCGTTCTATTAGGGCTAGAGCTACACCGATTGGACAGAAAAATAGCCCATATTTTTCTCTTTACAATGATGCAATAAAATGATAAGTGATATAAGTCGACTTATATCACTGTTCACGGAGGGTACAGCTTTAATCAATTTCATTTTTTTAATATGATTTTTTTAAGACAGATAATTATTATTTCATCCTTGTGTTTATTACTTTGAAATTCAAAATGGAAGAAAATTTAAACCCGCCCTATCATGCGATGTCCATTTGAAAAACATAATGATATTTTAGTAATTCGAAGTTAATGATATATTTTCTGACATACAATAAGATCAGGCGATGATTGATGATTTCAATTTGTTTGTTCACAAAAATGCATTTGATTAACACAATAACAACCATTTAACCGTTAAAAAATAATTACAAATCTACCACAAGATTTTAGGACTGATCCTGTAAATTAAAACCAAAAGCATGGCGACCCTACAACCATTTAGAGCGGCGCTTGTGGTGAATAGTGCATAGAGTTTTTTCAGCCGCAGCTGTTTAGCTAAACGGCTATACAGCGTACGTCCTCTTCGGCTAATTTGTACCTACTTGAGTGGAGGAGGCACTGAACGTCAGGGGACTTTCTAAATAAGTAATTTGCTGTATTGCGATGACTTTTTACACTTTGTCATTGTCTGAGAGAAGACTGATTGCAATCTGAAAATAGATGGACGATTTGTAGAGAGTGTAAAACGTTACGCGTTGTTAGTTTCTCTAGCATTAACACAGATTTATAGTCAGTCTTTTCTATTAATGTTAATATTTTATTTTTACTTGAATAAAGAGATGTAGAGATACATATAGCTTTGATTTGTTCAGTACCTAGTATGTACAATTTTTTACTCTTTAATATGTATTCTTCCATATTCACCACAAACAAGAAGCTTCATTATTACCAATTCTTTACATATTGCTTACGAAAAAACTTAAAACTCAAAATAAATGTTAAAAATAGAAGTCTGTTAAAATGTAATTTCCTTCTTTTAAAATATAGGTCAGTTTCCTTATCAAGCAGACTATCTTCACCTGGATCTCGAGAAAGGCTGTGAACAACGAATCAATTAACCGGTGGGCCCATTACCTTGTCTGGCTTATTCATTGAAGGCGAGTGCATAAAATCCCGCTGTCAGTTCTGCAATTGTCGCTATCAGGTCGGCCGCAAACTTTACTCTGTGAATAGAAAATAGAACTGTAAAAACTAGTCATTATATACGAGTAGATGCCTAGTATACAAGATAAAAGTCTACGTAGCTAACGATCTACAAATATTACGCGATTTCTTCTACGTGCAATGAAATGTGGAAAAATATCTCCTGCTAGACATTTCTTAAGACAGCATCGTTGAAAGATATATTATCTACACTCAAAACATAAATTTAACGTTAATAACCTAGAAGCCTAATTTTCTAGGACCATTAATATCCGTCTGAACATAAATTAACAACACTACAGTTAATTTAAAACGAAATGAACCGCATGATCTTATACATTTTAGCTTTAAATATTTAGATATTACGGCAGGCAATTTAAAAAATATAAATATAAGACCGCAAAATTAAAACGTCAAGGCGATCTAAAAAAAATAACGTTTCCCTTGATAAATAGGCGGGCGCCACAAACTCAAATAAATTACTTAGACGCGCCTTAATAGGGATTAGGGCAGAAAACTTAAACCATCTTTAACCCCGTATCACCTGCGTAGCCCGGGTTTACGGCCTTGTTTAATTAATAAACTAGTCCTTTGATGATCAATTGCGGTTTGTTTCAAGTCAAAATTTCTGTTTAAAGTTCCCCAGATAAGAGTTAAGAGCGTATTTTGCGCTTTGCACAGAGTTTATTGCGAATGCAATATTGCCGCCGTCGCTAACGCATTTTTCTACTTTTCCTTCTTGAACTCAATGGAAACGTATACATCTTTTTATAGAGGGTTATCTACTTAGTAAGTGAAGTCAACTATCGTTTAGCTAGCTATCCAATCCATCCACAGTTATATAACTTCAATATTATCAGGTCCAAATTGAATTCAGAAATGTTAAAATATTTTCAGAATAATGAAAATATATTTTAAATTGTGTTTTAGTGCTACACAAGGCTCTCATGTAAGTTAAAAATTGGAAAAATTTCTATGATTGGATGTATTAGTGGACAAATTGTTGTCATTTGCGCCCAACATATTGTCTCTTAATCTCTAACTTAGTTCCCCCATGCATAATATTTCCGGGGTCCAATTGTTAAAAAGGGTCCTTCCGCCCCGCAGCCTCCCTCAGAATCCTGGGCAGAACTAGTTTAATCTCATCTCTCCAATCGCACCTAGCTATTTGTGTTTCAATTAAGGACCGATTCTGCGGTTCGGATGATTAATCGACAGTAATAAATGTAAGTAGCTGCGCTGTTTATAACCCCCGAATGGGTATCTGGATTTAAGTTAGGGCTGGCAACTATATCCGCTGTGATATCGTTATCGGTCAATACTGGAACGATAGTTCGATATTTAAGCCTCGATTTGTACTTTGGACGTACTTCAATTTTTAAAATTATATCAATAAGGTTAAAAAATCGAAGTAGGTTCTAAATTCACACAACTTTTGAATTAAAACATGGCTTAAATTGTCGATCGTTATACTGGGAGCTACTGAGTATGCTATACATACAACTTATTTTTTCAAGTTTTTGCGTTTCCTCTTTTTCTCCTTTGTTATATAGAAGTGATCGCAACACTTCTGTATTCATCATACGAACTCCATATCACCATTTACTCTTAGACCTTATAACACAACTTACATTCCAAGAGCTTACGTCACCGCCACGACTTTTCCGAAACGAGATAACTTTTTCGAACAGCCTCCCCAAACATGCACGATTGTCCCAATTGTCCTTCACCTGGCCATCCAAGAAACAGGAGACTCCTTTCAGTATAATTGGGCTTTGAATAATACACGAGCATTGGTCCCGAATGCGGCCAAATAGCTCGGATTGGACAACGACTGGGAGCTATTTATTTTGGGGCTACTGTATGCTGATAGATATTGCAAGGGCGTTTACACAAATTGGCGTTGTGTAGTGTCATAGTAAAATTGTGCTGCAGACTTGGGATACTTCATAAACGATACATACTTACATACATAAAATCACGCCTTTTTCCCAGAGGGGTAGGCAGAGATCACGTACTGCCATGTGATACGATCCTGGCACACCACTTTCGCTTCTTTCACATCCATCGATCTCTTCAAGCATGCTGGTTGCATTGATTACGGGTACTTTTGATTTATTTTTGATTTTTTTAAAAAATTGACCTATTTGGTCATAAAAGGTCTTTAAATATCAATAATCATAGGTTACTGCCACATAAGCTGCATTTATGAATACAATTAGAAATTAATACATATACTTACAAGTACTTACGTGCCAATAAAATTAAAATCACGAAAATGACAAAATTTCTACAATGGTAAAGCTTAATAAAATAAAATAACAATGTTTGTCTAGTCATGCATCATCAACTTACTCCGAAATATATTAGCAAAGCTTGTTTTAGCAGTTTTCCCATTATAATATAGACTTCACAGAACCTTTTAACATTTCAAATTGTAAAAACAACAGTTCAAAAACGAAAATCTACCTACATCCACGCCTATGTCCACCCAATTCCGAGCCCCTAAACAACCCTATCACGCTTGCTACCAAAGCGCCATCCACCCGGCATTCGAGTAATCCACGGCCGTAGCCCAATAAAAATAAAATAAAATAAAATCCCGGTACAACGCAATACCGGGCGGCGGCGGGTTAATACCGCCTGTCGATATTACGCGCGGGATTAGACCGGCCTTATTTTATATTCTTTTACTATGTACCACTACGGGTTTGGACTCTGGAATGTTTTACAACGGGTGTTAGTGGTGACTTTGAGGGCGTTTGGGGGCTTTTTATTGTTTAACTGTAGGTAGATTTGCAGACCTTCATAACAGGACAGCCAAAGATCAGAAAGTTGCCATGTGAAGACGTTTCATAAATTCAGCTTAAAATTAGTGACCCGCCCTTCGCTTCGCTTCGGGTATATTATACATAAACACCTCCCTCTATCTATTAAAAAAAAACGGCATCAAAATTTGTTGTGTAGTTTTGAAGATTTAAGCATCATATGGACAGACAGATGCGGAAAGCGACTTTGCTTTATACTATGTAGTGATTTTTAATAAATACATAGAATAAGTTAAATATGAATAATTTATTACGTATTAGAGGTATTTTATTAATTGTATATTCCGAGTAGGTTGTAGGTCTGTAATTCTAGTATACTTTTTTATCCTCGTTTTTATATAGTTAATACTGTAGGATAGCATCCCTAATGGTAAATAAACATATCCACTCCTGTAATACATATAAAGACAGTAAGTGTATAATGTATCTACATGCCCGTCTACGCCGTGTGCACCCGGACTATGATTTATGGCCGCGCTCGCTAACTAACGGTGCACCATCCTGTACACTTGTGAACTCAGTTCTTTAGCGTGCGGCACCCGGACTACTTAGACACTACGGCGTGGTAGCTTATATGTCGAGTATTAAAAGTGCTGAATAAGGCTTTTCAGTGAACCAAATTGAACATTAAGTGTTACTTATCTGAACTTCTCTGAAAAAATATGCGAGAGGTAGCCATTTCAAACCCGTATCACTGTTTTTAAAATTTAAATTCACATGTTCGATTATTCAACGCTTTAATGGTAAACAAAAACATCGTAAGTAAACTTGCACACTTACAAAGATATTCTTAGGTTGTGTGTACCAACCCGCACATGGCCAGCGTGGTTGACTAAGGCCTTATCGCCCTAGATTACGGTAGGCCCATGCCCCAGCAGTGGGCTTATAAATTAAATAAAAAACTGCTTTACGCATTCGTTTCGCGTTAGTAAAAAAGCAATCATATTAAAGAGGTTTTTACCATTATAATAACTGGTTTAATGTGGCGCAGTGACCGTTCCCATAATCCTGCTGAGATTGGCCCAAATCCGGGGAAATGTAGGTCGGTTATTTTTAAATTAGCTAAAGCACCGTCGTTATTCAAAGCTCAAAAATATGACTCTTGAAGATTTCCTATCCAAGTAAGCAATAAAGTAGTGAGTTTGAAAGCGGAATAGCAAGACGAACACATTATATCTTCTTGACAGTTTTGCTTCAAAATGCATTATTTGTAGGTATACGAGTACATTTGTATTGTTTAGGACGTATTCATTTTAGGCTTTTCTTGCTTCAGTTAGCGAAAAGATTAAGTATTTACAAATCACACCGTGTGCATAAGGGGATTGAATTTGACAGTTTAAGAGATATTTCAATACAATATGCAATGAGGGATTACTCGTATGATAAATTCACTACATGGCAATATTTTTGACGTGACGTTGATAGACATAAAGACAGGGCCGTCTTCAAACTATTTGAGGCCCTGGGCACATTAGGATCATGGGGCCCCTGTGACCTTGCGAAAATACTATTTAGTTCTATCATCCTCACATATTTCAAAATTAATGTTTTTCGGTAATACCTAAATACCGGTCATTTGGTAATCTGGCAGGAACTATGGGGCCCCATTCGATCGCGGGGCCCTGGGCACGTGCCCATAGTGCCCAGTGGGAAAGAGGGGCCTGCATAAAGACATATAGAATTAAACTCACTTATGAAGACACCTGTCATCTTTAGTCTTAACCGTGACCACGAGCGCTGTAAAGAGCTCGAAACGTCGGATCTCTAAATAATGTTTAGAATACCAATACACGCGAGTTTAATCCGTAAAATTAGTTTTATTTCAAATGTTGATAGACATGTCAAGATTCACCAACCACGCCTACGTATTGCCATCTCGTGAAATTCTCATACGCGTTAACCCTGATTAATTGACAAGTAAGCGCCCAAATATCTTATTATCATTTCAGTATTCGTACATAAGACTACCAGTGCTTAGTCTTCTAAAGGTATAATCCACAGACCAGAAAGCTTCGTCAGCCGCAAATAAAATTGCGTAAAGTCTAAAGTGACGAGCGGAAATGTTAATACAAATTGGATTTAATCCGTCCGTGTTTTAGCAAATCATAGGAGCGTTTGTTCGTCACGTTCGTACATTTTTACATACATTTTTCAGTGGCCCGTAAGCCCTGTGTCGCGGGTATTAAAGGGTTTTGTATTAAGCATCATTACTCGGCGCCCGCGTGTGTGTTTTTTTTTTTTATTTAATTTCGCACAACTCACCTGGTTAAGCACGGAATTAAGCTGTTTTATTTTTGGTGTCGAAATCTATATATATAAAAGGAAGTCGTGTTAGTTACACCACTTATAACTCGAGATCGACAGAACAGATTTGGCTGAAAATTGGTAGGGAGGTAACTTAGAGCCAGGAGACGGACATAGGATACTTTTTATCCCGTTCCAGAGCGCTCCCGTGGGACTTGACATGAAATGTCAGTCACAATTAATGTGTGCGTTCAGAAATTCATTTTTTGTAAAATGTCTCAAAAGTTTAGGTACTGTTATAATAAATTGTTTGTTTCAGACATTAATTTGTGTAAATTATTTATTTGATTTTTAAAATCCGAAAATAGTACCTCAGATTATTATAATATATTAAAATGTTGAATCGACAAAATTCATCTATATTATTCAGATTATTGTCTATTTCAGAGATTTTCATTTAGCAAAATAGTGACATCTAATTGACATGTTCGTTTATTGACAAACATTTTGATATCTATAGTGACCAAAGAAACTTCGTAGTCAAAAAATTTCAATTATCATGTGTTTAGTTCAGAAGAAAAGACGAGCTGATCGCACTACAATAAATACGGTTCATACCTGCATCAAACGGAGAAGATAGATATTAAATGTCTACACTAGAAATTTTTGCAAATATATTTTATGGGCAATTTAGCATAAGTAAAAGTAAGGCGTCCGACCGTTTTCAGCCATGGCGGCCGATCTCAATTGAGATCAGCCAAGTGCGCAGGACATATTATAATGCACAAGTGTGCGCCCAAACACAAGTGCACTCTCTATTCCCTTACTCTCATAATAGGTGAGACGGCAATCCGATGAGAGATCGGGCGCAGGACCACCGGCTTAACGTGCTTTCCGAGGCACGGGCGTTCAACCGCCAACTTCCTAATTCCGGGCTGAGTAATTTCATTACAGAAAAACTCACACAAATTTTGCCCGACCCCGGATTCGAACCGGGGACCTCTCGGTCCTAACGCAGCGCTTGATATCAATATACCACTGAGGCAGTTCAAATTCAGCATAAGAATTAGTATTGATCAGCGTTGTGAACAACAATTTGGTGAAGATATACACATCCTGTCCTTATCTGTTCGTGTTAATTCTTTGTACTCCTTTTGTCTGTCATTATATGTGTGTTTTTGCTTGAGTTTTGTGTTTTGTATTGATATAATTTGTTGTATACCTATTTGTTTATGTTATGTGGTCAATAAACTTCGTACCGCCTTAACGTAGCTTTGATGCACTACTTTTTTTTGTTAACCGACTTCAAATAAGGATGGAGTCTCTCAATAATACACCTTCCTCATCCAGCTATATCAAGATAAGCCTATTGTAATATTGGGTAGAAAAGTTACCAAAAATCAATATCAAGCATTAAGAAAATTATTTTTAGCGCGGTTGAATTGCCACAGATTACTAAATAAGCTATGCGAAGTATTTGCCATTATCCTTATTTACCTTGAAAGTAGGCAAAAAACTATCTCGAATAAATTTTGTTGCGCCAAATGATGTCATTTGGGATTTGGAGGCCTATGTCCAGCGGTGGACAGGAATAGGCTGATGATGATGATGAAATGATGTCATTTGAAAGCAATTATTGTATTGCTGGATATGAGTAAAAAATATGAGATAAGTTATCGTAGATAAGGATTAAATTTAATATGGAGGATATTATGGATTCCAGTTCAAATTTAAAAGCTACTTACTCATACCCAAGATTTGACAACTTTCAGTTATAAAAAGCATATATACGTATGATTGAGAGACTCCATCCTTATTAAAAGTCGGTTAACAAAATAAAGTAGTGCATCAAAGCTACGTTAAGGCGGTACGATGTTCGCCGGGTCAGCTAGTAGAAATATAAAACGTTGAGTTGTTAGCTACTGTTTTAGAATAAGTAATAATATAGGTACGTGGGTTTGATTTTAGATGGTTTATTGTAACATTTACCTCTACATAACGGAACGGTCTGCAGTAGTACGTGTATATTTATTTGTATTTTCATAATAGCTTCATTCAAGTTTCTTCTTTATTTCTCGTAGCTCCAACACATCACATGGACCATGACTGCCAGTTTGAAAAAAAGTACACAAAAAAAGTAAAAATACCTTTTTTTATCCGCAAAGAGGATGCATCCGCACTCGTAACGGTGAAATATGACAAAGTCGTTGACCCCTGTCCAATTTCCCGGTTGCCTCCTTAAGTCGCCCGTCGACTATTTTTGGCCGACCTCTCTTCATACCCTCTGGGGACACCATGCACGTTATTAAGGACGATATAAAACACAATATAGTATGGGGTTTAAAAATAACGCGCTGAAGTACCAAGCAAGTTATGGAAGCAAGTATGACAAAATAAATCGAGCATCGTGAGATTGTTCCTTCCATTATAGATTTCAATCAGAAAATGGCAATAACGGCGCCAAATTAATCAATAAAATAATTGGGGGTGAGAGACGGACGGACGGTGATGATGACAAGGCTACTGCAAGCCAGTATCGTAGTCAATTAAAGAAAGAAATCAATTAACTTGTAGTAAAATCGAGATAGACGATTGATACCTACGATTTATATTGGTAGCTAGTTTTTCTATATATTTATTTATGTTAAGATGTGAATAAGATGTAACTTCAAACATAGTAATACCAAACCCACAGCTATTATAATTAGGTAAAATGTACCCACCGTACGACTTATAAAACTTCAAGTGTACACAACACTCCGTATAAAACCACCGAACCCATACACACACATTCAATATTCTTTCCCGTTACCGATATGGCATTATGTTGTTTGTATTTATGCACATGTTATGAGTAAGCTTCTTAAACTTCGCTCATAACTTCTCGATTTCCTTTGTCAAAGTACTACTTTTAATAGACTTAAAACTTCTCCCAAGGTAAAAGGAAACCGGTAAGAGCAGTACCAAAACAAATTCCAACAATTCCCCGTCGTCTCTCGGTACGGGACTGTTCCCGATATTCACATCTTAGATTACTTTAGAAATAAGTAATCCTGGTGAAGGAAACTTAATAATTTTCTTTTGCCGTGACGTTTTTGACCTCGTATTTGGGATGTAATGGCGAATTTTTCACCAGTTTACAGTTTTTCTTTTGGGTCGATCAGTTAAAGAAATGTATTGTAAAGCTGTACTCGTAGGGTACTTTACTTTAAAGCTGACGGTGATATTTTTTTTAAGTTACAGCACTGCCTAGCATTGATGTCACTTTAGCCAATTTTAACGCGCAACGCAATTAAATAAAAACCATGAGATTTGTTTTTCTAAGAAACACATCAATATTTATTCTATTACGATAGATTTCAACTTGAATTTATTTGGCCTAATGAAAATGAAAAATGAAAGTGCAATTACTTTCATCTTACTTAGACTAGGTATACATTTGTAATTGTCATTTTTATTCGCTTTTAAATAGGTTAACGTATTATAAAGATGTTAATTAAAAAATAAAGTAGCATAAAACCTATTTAGCTATCAATATAGCATGCAAATAATAAAATATAACTATAAACTTGTAAACAACTTGCACAACCGAGAATACAATACAGCACAATAAACCGTAGCCGACTGCTACGGAGGCACCGTAGCCGACCGCTACGGAGGCAGTTAAACTAGTTAATCAACAGATTAGGTGACGTCACGCGCGTGTGACGTCACGGCCGCCGGCGCATTGTCGCCGCCCGGCGCTTCCGTCATCAGGGGTGAGGCAGGATGGAAAGGGATTTAGTATTCCATTATCTCGTGGGTTTGATTCCCACTCGGGACAAATATTTGTGTGATTATTTTTGTGTTTGTTCCGTGTCTGGGTGCGTTATTTATATATTTGATTTCTGTATCTACTGTCGTTTCTGATATCCGTAACATAAGAGCTTAAGCTACTGAGGACGGGGTCAGATCAATGTATGTGATGAATGTGAAATATTTTTTATTTATTTTATTATACGGCAACAAAAAGTCTTAGGATAGCTTCGCTTTCAAAAGAAAAACAAAAGCAAAAATGTTTAAACCATAATTGGGATTCTAAATGCACGTATTAGTCATCAATTCAGTCATCAATAATTATGATCATACCACCGGTTCGGAATGCCAAGTCTTCAAAAAAAATTCTGGCAAGCAACTCGATACAACTTTAACAAAACAGGAAATCATAACAGATTAAAATTTTTAACCCATAAAATTGAGCATTGGCGTTCAGAACGCTTATTGTTTGCTACGAGGTAGCCGGGGTTTATTAGTAAATTCTCGCACTCGAAGTTTTGTAAGCAATATTCAGATTGTCCAAGCCCCGAAGCCAGTATAATATTAGTGACAGGATGTGTCTGTCGTCATTGCGTTTGCAAACGCTGGCCCAGCAGTGTTTAGGGTTGTCAAACCTAACACCGGACTGACCGGTCAATTGGGTCGGACATTTGGGTAAAAAGGATTAAACACCAATGCTTATTGAAGATTTTGTGTCTCAATTTTAACACATAATAGACAGTTTATATAAAATGAAGCTTTTTTCGAATTGTAAAATATGTAAACAAAAACCCGGACAATCCGGACACAATTTGCTTCAACCGGACACCAAACCAAAACCGTGTGTCCGGTTCGTCCGGACGGTTGGCAGCCCTACCCCTGGTTCCCGTTTCCGCCGTCCGCAGCGCATTAAGTGACCGTCTGGCAGGAAACCCTCTTGTCTCTCGTGTTATTTACTGTTGATCTAGATTTGCCTAATGTACCGGCCTATGTTAGTCAGCACACTTGCCTCTATGTGCCTGTAATGATGCATTAAGGCTTATAGGGTTAGGCAGGCCTTGTAAGTTCTTCGTTGAGATTTTACTTGAGAATAGATATTAAAAACAAAAACTCAGGGCATCAATTAAGGTTTCATAAGTTTCGTCAATCTATTAAGTAATTTATTTTAATACCTTTACTTATTATTAAGAGACTCTATTATGTACTACATTACAAAAACAAACATCATCAGCATTTTTTTTCACACGTTTTGAACATAAAAACTTAATGATTACGAATGGTCCCAGTGAAAAAGGTTTTACAAAGTTTTCATTAATAATACTCAAAAACATTTCTGCTAATGACCACCCTTATCTGACATCAAAGCCCTTATTCCAATCCATAAATAATAACCTCGAAGAGTCGCGACGTTAAAAGGTTCTAATCTATGCAATCAAGTTAGGTTGCTTTATCTGTGTTTAATTGTTTATTAAAATGGATGCCTAATTGGGATACTTTGAAACAGAGATGGAGTTTATTTGAATGCTTATATTAATTTCTTTTATCAAAGAGGAGTCTTAATGGTGTACGTGGATATTAGACTATTTTATGTTTTTATTGCAGTACTTGAATATATGTAAATTGAAATGATTTGACGATTTTTAACTTGTAGACTAAGCTTAGAAAATATTTTACGCTATGAACAGAACAGAGAAAATCAAACTAACCTTTATTTTTTTTTTAAATAATACACTCTTGCCAATAAACGACGGCAACATACTATTGAGACATTCGGAGTTAATATTCCGAGTTTATATAAACGTCAATCAAAATTATATTATACACCTTTGAACCACAACGCAATAACAGCAAATATCCGTCCAATAAAAACCCATCAAATTGTTTCAAAACGACAGAGAAATAATAGAACCTTACCCTGACGCAGAAGTATATTGTCATCATTCCCTCATTCGCGAATAAATGCTTATACAGGGTGTCCAAATGAGTAATATAAAAAGCGTAGGCGGCAATATCCGCGCAATAAAAAGTGTTTCATGTGCTACAGTCGTAAAGCTTGCCACTGGAATATTGCTCGTCAAGTTGCAATTTATTAGTTCCCCATTTTGCAGGCGAATGTTTTTATTCGCGCAAACAGCCTGTATTTTTCGTGATGTAACAATTCGTTGCTTGCAACAACGATTGTTTTTGGTTGCGGCCCGTTGGATGCGGGTTGAGTGCCCGATGAGGTGTAGTCCAATTTTACATTTTTTAAATTAGTATAAAATGAAGTTTGAAAAGAATATTGGATTGAAATTACTTAATAAAGATTACCTGTGTTGACTTGTCTCTTAAGGAGAATAATTTTGAGTTCTATATTCTAAAAATCCTGAATAGGTTTTCTTCACATGCCCACTTCAGTGTATCGACATCGACATAGTTTTTTGAATATTGGCAAATACTGCGATTTATCTATCTTCAAAAGTTCTATCATGAAACCAAGACAGTACAGCAAAATAAAAATCTTTTTCATACATTCGTTTCTCAAATATGTATGATATACTATGTGGACAAGAGTTAACCTATTTTTATTTGTTGTTTTAGTGCCATTCCTAAAGCTCTAATGTTAATTAAAACATTTAAAAAATCGAATTTATGACCTCCTGAACGGGGACTTGAACCACCGGTCTTCAAATATCGCATCTGGTGTCTGAAGAGTAAACCTATTCCTAAAAAACTGTCAGTGACGTCACTTAGTTTTTCACGACTAAACCACCCTTTTAACCCAATTGGGTTAAATGAGCTAACATGGCGGCGGTCCTTAATGTGAACCTGGCTTAGTCCGCGTGTATTTTATTACGCAATCGCGTCGTTCCACGATAACGAGGTACATGGGGGCCATTCGTTACACTGTTTCGTCCAATTAACGCGTTATTATTAGTCTCTTAATTGTTGTTGCAGTTCACTTTCGCCGTAATATCGCGCGTAATTTACGCGCCTGTTCCTAGCAGTAACAGATTAGTATAAGTTGAGATGCGCACGACTCTATAATTAAGCGCAATCGGTGGAAGTTGGGCGTCTTGACAATAAATGTGAGATAAACAATTGTTGCGAACAACTTTGTTACCGCACTATCTCGGTTGCGAATCGACGCCGTGTCGTTGAGATGGAATTTGATTCGGTAGTTTATTTGGCGTTAGGAAAATAGTGACCGAATAATTGTAGATTTTTGGACCAATCAGAGTTGTCCAATAAAGCCAGAATTACTGTAAATACAATTCAATACAAAATAGTTTGTTCTCTCATCGTAAATATGAAATAAGCCCTCAAATTACAATGAGGTTTTGAGGAATTGAGCAGTAACGAAGATATGAGATTTGCTGATTGTCTCTTAAATAAATAAAGTATCTTTTGGGACCTACTTTATATTTGTACCTACTTTATATTTTTTTCAGGATTACCTGATATATAGATTGATTAAGTATTTGGTATGGGTAAAGATTTAACTTTCCTTCATCACATACCTATCTCCATACAGGTTTAGTTTATATTTGATGATCGTAAGCATTTCCGATTCCATAAGAAGTATCCAACAAAAAAATCGCTCAAATAAACAACATTATCATCTACATTATGTATGGAATGAAGACATCAAAACAGCGGGTCGAGTCTCGAGACCGATCGTAATCGCCGCAAAGATAATTTAAGATAACAACACCCCTCACGCTCAGTATTCTTACAACACACAAAAGCATTAATAATAAATAACAGACACGAGCAGCAGACGGCCTCAGGTAATGAGATTAGCATGTTGGTGAAATTGGAGAAGGTAGATAGTTAACATTCTAAGAGGGACTCTACCTAGATATTGTTTCGTAACAACTGTAGAGAATACTGACTTTGTATAACCATGAGAATCCATTTTCTTCACTTTTTTGCTAATCTTTTTCGTAAGATATAGGAATATTCCAAAAAAATGCAAAAAACACAATGATAAAGGAAAACTCTTAGCTTTCGAGCGGAATGTGTAAGGTTCAACTCTCGGTTTTTTAGATAGAAAATAACTATTGTCTGGTTGAACACCCTGCGTATCGGAAATATGGGAACTGGACTTTACCTAAGTATTTATTTAATCATTTTTAAGCATATTTACATAATCACTACAATAAGTACCTACAAATCAACATTGATATCACAAAAGCCTTTCACTAATAAAGTAAGTGAGTTGTTTGTGCGAGCAAAAACATCGGGTTGTAAACACCGATCACGATTTACAACGCCGGCGAAGTAGCCTTTACGACCGAGCAATAAACTGCCTATTAATGTTAAAACAGCAACGACAGCCTACTTTATTCAAATTAACTCATTTTGTATGAATAAAAGCGAATATTTAAACTGTAATAAGCTGTTATTATGTAATTAAATCTTTGACAATCGTAACACATGAATATTTTTAATAGTTTGTAAGCTTTTTGATGCCTCAAATTAAGCTAAGTGTCCACTATTCGGTATCGTACACTACGCACCGAAGTTCATATTATGTTGTCTATTCGATAAAGTGCAGATTGGTAGTAGCAGTTGCACTCTGACCCATGACACTTGACTCTACAACGACACAAACAATACAAACGGTCCGTTTGATGTGACGCGGTTATTATATCCATAATACCAATTTTTGATAAAAGACAAAAGCTTTTAGTCCTATATTGAGTCGATATCACTGCTACATTGCAACTCTTACCAAATTCAGAATCTCCGATATCCAAACAATACCAAGGAAGGAGCAAACAACATAAACAGAGCGTAATATTTAACTCAAACATTGACACAACCTCCGATCCCATATACCTACAAACAATGGGCGGGCCGATGAAACTCTACAGCAAACGAGTGAATATATAAGAGCCCCCAATTGTATGCACGCTCACGCTTCCCGCTCCAATTAGCGCCTACTTACGGGCCAGTCAATTAGCACAAGTGAACGGAAGTGGAAGGAAGCGGTTCGAAGTTCGCCCGGCCGATGCATTTTTGGATGCGGGCCCAAAATAACTTGTTGCACCGACGGGGGAGCGACCTGTTGCGTCGCGGCCTACCGCCTACGCCACGCCATTTTTGCCCGTTCCCAGCAAATACATAATGAATGCGAAACGCTTAGCTCCCAGTTTTGTTGCGGGATTGCCTCCGATAGTGCGCCGTTTGTATTGGCGGAGCCATTGTCGGCTCGAGACTGGTGCCGCTGAATATTGCACTTTGTAACCGCGTCTCCGCATTGTTCGCATTGAGCCTGCACAGCACACAAATTACGCCCTCTTTGTGACGTAACGACGACGTGGATGCTTTGGGAACTGTATGAAAGAGTGTTTCGAGAGCAAAATCGGTCCGCTCCTATGTGCCTATTCTATTAGGTTTCTTACGTAAGTTCTAACAGATCGAGGGCGGTTTCTCCGTCTATCCGCAACAATCCTTAAGAGAAAAGTAGTAATTTTTCACTTCGACCCATACTATATTTTAACATTAGTTATACAAAAATACAACCTAGTCCTACATGGACTCAGTGACATCAGTCACAGGTACAGTGTGTTTTATATGTTAGAACCCTGAGGGCAATTTAACACTATACTAAGTAGGCACATGAATAAAAATAACCCCAACTGTCCAAAACACAAAACTAACGCAAGAAAAAGAAAAATTGTACATATCTGTATTCAAATCTCATCGCATAAGCTAGAATTATGAGGCAGCAATAAAGTATATCTCCTATTTGCAATCTAATCATGATTTTGGCTGCTCATCACTAAGCATTCAAGATTTTTGTTTACCAAATAATAAGCTATATCATTCCCTATTCCGCCGTTGTCTGGAGGGCAGAGAGCAAAGAGGGTTTTCTTCACGGACTCAATTAGCTTAGTCATTGCCTTGGAGCCTCGAAAACAGTGCCCTTTATTTCTTGTCTCTACTATAGTTGTTTATGGAACATGAGTGTATACAGAAATAGACTGTACAAAGAAAGATGTAATTAATGACATGTGATTTCATTTAGTGGGTCACAGTTAACAAACTCGATTAGGTACTGAGCGGGAATAAAATTACATCCTGACAAGTTTTCTTCGTGGCTAATGTGTCTAGAATACACAGGACTAGACGTGGGCTGGTGTTCTTTTATTTTTCTGAAGTTAGCCTTTTTGGGCTATATAGCAAGACACCAATTTCAGCCCAAGAAATAACTTCCTAACCCTGACCCTCTTTTACGTTTTTGGCGCACTACTGAACACATACAAATAAACGTCTTCGCACTGGACGAATGCGCGAGACGGGCGCATGGGTAGTTATTACAAAATCTAACATTATTTTTCTTTGTTACAGGGAGCGTCTTCGAGCTTGGTAGTGAAGTTCGCGGACACCGAGAAAGAGCGGCAGCTGAGGCGGATGCAGCAGATGGCCGGCAACATGAGCCTGCTCAATCCGTTCGTGTTCAACCAGTTCGGAGCGTACGGCACCTACGCTCAGGTCATCACGGAGCAGGTAGTTGCACCCAGTTATTGCCTATCATCGTCATCAACATCAACCCATATACGCCCCTATTGCTGTTGCTTGGGTATGGGCCAACTTTAAAAGTAGGGCAATAAGGCGTCAGTCAAACACGTTAGTCTTAGATGTAGAGCAAATGTTTATACAGCATAAATCTCTTCATCTGATGAGATATTGTGAACGGCCACTGCTCCTGAGCTGAAAAGATAATATAAGAGATACGATATCAACACGACTAGAAAATGAGTCGAATCTTCTCCATTGCTAATGAACGTAGTTGTTAGATGCAAAGACCTTAAGATCCAACAACAACGATATCCCAATTTAAATGGATACTACTTTTAATAGTTTAACGCGAATAATCCAGATTGTTCAAGATTAGCCCCACGTTGGGCGCCAAAATTGTGTGAGACTTGTTTTGTTTTCAAAAGTTGCAACAATAGGGGCATAAAGACGACTCTGTCGCGAGCGGCGATATAGCACGTACGTGCCGCTCCACTGGCGGGGTGAGTCGTATCTCTCCCTAACAAATCTGTACTATCTGCTCGGAGAACGCGGTATCAATTTCAGTGAAGATATCTTCGCCTTTTCTTTGGATAATTTTATATTGTCAGTGTGCAGCTGAGGTTAAATTTCACTGCAGTCTCTATTGATTCCTCGTGCTAATACTATCATTCATAAGGTTGGCGATTAATAAGTTTTTAAATCGCCAAATAACGTTCGCACGCACCGTATTTAATTCCCATATATCAATACATATATAATGAAAAAGCTTGTAGGTAGAGTATACAATTATAGTAGGCATTTCACCGTTTTGGGAAACAATCATTGGACTGCTCCGAGCAGTTAGCAGCACGATGAAATCTCAAGCACTCGCCAAGCATAAGCTGTTGACTATGACTGCAAGAGCGGTCCGTGTATGTTGATCACTGGCTAACTACTCGAGCGGTCCGTGTGGCGGGCCAATAGTCAAGAGAGAGACCCGTTAACCGTGACATTTGTCGTGTGTACAGCAGCAGCAAGCGGCGCTGATGGTGGCGGCCACGGCGCAGGGCTACATCAGCCCGATGACGGCCCTCGCCTCCCACGCTCTCAACGGCATGGCCAACTCCGTCGTACCCCCCACCTCGGGTAAGTCTCAAAACATAATAAAAGACAGGGAAGGTTCCCCGTCTTGCCCGTTACCAGGAGCGCTGTAAAGAGCTCGAAACGTCTGATCTCTAAATAATTTGTTTAGAATAACAATACACGCGAGTTTAATCCGTAAAATTATATTTTATTTCAAATGACTAGTGTTTGCGCAAATAATAGACAATACTATTAACACATATTAACAAAATTCAATAACTACTAGGAAACTAATTAGTGTATATGGGCCTGCACGCGATATAATAAGTAGCTATGTATTTGCTACTCCTAATATCATATATTTAGTGTAATAGAACGCGAAAATATAAAATTCTAGGAGACTAACCAGTCTCCTAGAATTTAAGTAGTCTTTTGACGTAAAAAAACATCGGGTTTAGCAACCGCTAAACCCGATGTTTTTTACGTCAAAAGACTACTTACTTCGCTTTGAATATTAATATGTGAACCTCTACATACGGTAGAAACCATTATTTCCTCACACAAGTTTGAAAGTTTAACGCCCTATCTACAATCAACCGTTTGCAGCACAACGCTCCCAATTCCAGCTCACTTAAAGTACTCAAGCGTAACGGCTTTGATAAAGCAAAGATCGTGATAGAATCAAATTATGGATTACAATAACAGCAGTTGTTTTGTTAGGACAGCCCTTCGCTTGCACCCTTTCAGTTTTATTGTTCTTCGTTGAGATTTTGTGTTCGTTTTGTTGGCGAGGCATGTTACACAAATAATTTTGGGAAATGAACACAATAAAACATCTTTACGCTGTATTAAATTATGGGGTAAAGGGTATGATAAGTGATTTTCGATAAGAGATTCAAAATTTCATAGATGACGTTATATGTGAGGCATAATGTAAAAGCTAAACATTTAGATAAGACCAAATATAAATTCGAAGAAATGATTTGTAGGATGAGTTGTTATAATACTCCAAATTGGAATAAAAAGCCTTGAATTGGTTGGAGTACTCATTCATTTTAATTTTGTTCCTTTTATACTTTTTTTTAACCGCTTTCAAAAAAGAATAGTGCTTGTGCTTTCTCAAGCCACATGCATACGTAAAGTCGTCAGTCAGTTCCAAAATAAACCAAAAACAAGTGCAATCGAAAGTATCGGAAACCAAGACTTACCTCACCCTCAAAGTAGATCCGATATCGTTTGCAGACAACTTCACCGGTCTGGCGATAGGCACGGGGGGCGCGCAGCCGCTGAACGGGGCGCTGCCTTCGCTCCCGTCGCCCACCATGCCGGGCTTCAACATGGCCGCTCAGACCAACGGCCAGCCGCCGCCGCAGGAAGCCGTCTACACCAACGGGATACACCAGACCTTTACTGGCCGTGAGTATATGCAACTGAATGGTATAGTTCAAATTCTTTGAACCCCGTCGATATTAGGATATCGACTACTGCGTATCCAATAGCTACGAATACTAAGAGAGTATGGCAGGCTCCTCCTGACGAAAACATTCCGGGCATTCCTTTTGTCACTAATGGGAGTGGTTCCGGGAACTCACCACTAACCAAGCAACTATCTGCGACCTCCAGACTCTATGCTCTGTATCAGTTGATCTTATCTGGTCATCTGGGATATACCAAAGCTTAACGTGCAACTTTTTTTTCTATGGTTAAATTTTATATGTATTCCCAAAAGCTCGTTGGACTAAGAGGGACAGGATTTTAATAAATAAACCTTCATGGATATTCGTTCTCGGCACCAGTGGGAGATGTTATGGGAACGCACAGCCAACTAATGTGGGATCCACCACTACATCAAGAAATGAGCTCTTTCTTTTCTAAACACCAACCTCGTGATTTGAGAAGATAAGTGGATAAAATAGTCTTAAAGAACCTGAAAACAATATGGAACCAATATTATAAAAAGCTTATGTGCTGCAGTCAATAAAAGCAACGTGTTCCATATTACAGCGGTGCCAGTGACGGCGCAAGGGCTGCCGAACGGCGAGGCCGCGGCCCTGCAACACGCCGCGTACGCCTCCGGCATGCAACCCTTCCCCGGAGTCGGTGAGTAGCGCCCATGACCACGGACCTTAGTCCCTCTCTGCCTCCATGTACCGCTTCTCACCATGCTTGGACCAAGACCGCCAAAACACAGTCCCGATTTCAATCACTTACAACTAAGGCTCAAGAACTTAAAGAAAAATGTTTTGCTGCTTCTGATACTAAAATGTATTTTAGCACCAGTATCATGACGTGTGATCTTGGCAATCTTGGTTATTTCAACATGTCCACCAAACTTGTTGAATGTTTGTCATCAAATTTTGAAAACTCATAAATGCATAACCTATGGAATCGAAACGATAATTTGGTGACAAATTAAGCTCATTATCGTTAAACCACCTAGATTGATCGTCATTTTTAATCTCGATGTTAATTTATATAAAGGTAATTCAATGTTCCAAAACAACTCATTGATAAAGTCGACAATTTATGACAATCGATTGATTTAGCATCCCAAAAGGATGACCTTTACAAAGAGAAAAGGCTCCTATGAATTCTTAATTATTGTAAACATACTTTCGACCTTTAAATTGTGTTTCTAAAATGTTATTTTGATATTATTCTCCAAGGGTTAGGTTATGTTTGTATTTAAAGTATACCGTATGTTATAATATTGAAATTTCTTAGAAAATCAAATCCAGCATACGCTAATAAGTAAATATGTAAAATGTCGTTTATCTATAAAGATATTTATGTAACCTAAACTTGTTACCAACCTCGTGGTCTACAAAAGTATGTTTCTTCCTACAGATGACCAAATCAATCGATTGATGAATGATTATGAAACATGTAAGTGTTGTATAATAGGGTATCATGCGCTGTGTATTCACGCTGTTGAACACATTTTGGTAAACACATACAGTAGTTCGGTGTTTGATGTTTAATTTGTTTCAGTAATTAGGCATATAAATATTATGTACCTACAGTTGATGAAAAATACTAGAATAATGAAATTTTATAACCTACCCGATGTTGTAGGCAATACAATATGTCTTACCAAAACATACCTTTGGTTCATTCTAATACTTTTCATTCAACTCCTTTTTTGTTGATTTGAAGTACATAGAAATTTTTATTTATCATTTATTTATAATGTAATATACTTTTGGGTATGGAAATGTATCTACCTTATAATTTACTTTTATCCGTGTATAATTTACTTTAACCCATCTGAAGTTATATGACAAAAGAAAGATTATTTTAATTTAATAATTATATGTACTATAACAAATATTCTATTTTACAGATTTAGCAGAACAAGTATTGATAGTACAATAAATATTGAATATTTAGCTTGTTAAATGTCTACATCCATGGTGTATGCATGTAACTGTACGCAACTACTAGGTGTTCATTGTGAAAATGTGCGTATTAATGTTCAACAGCTTATCCAGCGGTATACGGGCAGTTTCCGCAGCCCATCCCTCCGCCGATGTCGACCATAGCGACGGCGCAACGAGAAGGTAAGTGGAGCCCTCAGACGGAGCCTGTGCGGACGGCGCCGATGATGCCCTTCTAACCTGAACCTCTGCTTACTCCTGCGACTGCAAACGTAGCTAGTTTCAGATGCATCTGTCTGTGGTGTCCTTGTAAAGGCTTTATCTGTTTTCCAACTTTTGAACGGCATTGGACTCAGTAGACATTAACACTTTTTGCTAAAAATACTACTGATGTCAATGTAAGCTCACACTTGTAAAAACCCCTCTCTAACTTTACTCTTTAAAAATAATGCAAACAAATAATGCAGCTATTTATTGTTCCTAAAAATTTGTGGACTTACGCAAGGCTGTATTTTATTCCCTTTATTATTCAAAGTATGTGTTGGAAAACGGAGACAAGTCAGCAACGACAGTTGCACCCCGTTTTGTGGTAGTTCGTGCACTGCTACTGTACAGTGACAAACAGAAGCTGGACAATTGGCCTTCTTTCACTCTTTTCTAAATTCTAGCGGTTTCACACTATAGTCTGTCGCTGTACTAATTGATTAGATATCTATTCTGCACTCAGTGTCTTCCGTGTTGAATGTGATGTTGAGTGTTTATGTGCGTCTAGTATTTTAGTACCTTTGTGGAAGAATTTTTGCAACTACTTTATTCATCAAATTGATTGAGACTACATTATACACTGAATCAAATTTACTACTTTATCCATTGATTAAAATTTTAGCTTGAAAGATTCTTCCAAAAACCAAAGTAGCCTAATCCAAATTACCGCCTAAGTTTAGATAGATCTCAATTCTGGTGTTCAGAGGCAGATTTGTGAGTTCTTTAAAGATTTTCTGATGTTCCCAGGCTGCTCTATCTCGGGCCCCGAGGGCTGCAACTTGTTCATCTACCACCTGCCCCAGGAGTTCGGCGACGCTGAGCTGATGCAGATGTTTCTCCCGTTCGGGAACGTCATTAGCAGCAAGGTCTTCATTGACCGCGCCACCAACCAGAGCAAATGTTTCGGTTAGTATAATACTAAGTGTTTTTCTTTACTGATTCTCCACATTCTGTAATTCCATAGCATTCAACCAACAATATGATTGGATTAGATGACAATTTATGAGAACAGTAACTATTGATTTCATAGTACGATGACCCTTCTTGTGTAGTCTATCTCAAAAAAAATATTAATTCAGGTACTTTTAAAGTGTTCATGAACATGAAAGCGTCTATTAATTTAAAAATATTGATAATTTAACAATTAACTTTTGTTTTATGAAAATGTCTACTTTATTAGACGCAGGTAATTTGATTAATACGCTCATTGGAATCTTTGACATAAAATATTTAATTTAATTATTACTTTGCAAGTTGACAGTTTTCAGGTTAATTCCAAAATGCAAAATTTAAAATCACTAAAACCGTTTGTAATTCAATTAACCTATTAGTTTTCTAATTGACAAACATTGGGATAAAATGAACATTTTAAAATTTCTTAGGGCTAATATGTCAAAAAACAGGATTTTTAAATATTTTTTATGAAATAAATTAACGGTAAAAAGGAAGAGCAGTATCTACTACAGACTACAATTATTAAAACTGCTTATTGTCTGACCTCGCTACTACAATAACATCATCTAGATATCTCACCTGTACTTGCAGGTTTCGTATCGTTCGACAATCCCACGTCAGCCCAGGCGGCCATCCAGGCGATGAACGGCTTCCAGATCGGCATGAAGCGGCTCAAGGTCCAACTGAAGCGGCCCAAGGACGCCAACCGGCCTTACTAACCCTAGACGCCGTCCCTGCGCGTTCATTACGTGACCATGGTCAGTATTTAACTACAATACTCGTGTAAATTTAATTTTTCTAAGTACTAAGGCTTGCACTAGCTGTTTCAATATTTGCAGAAACGAAAAAAAAATATTATACTGTACTTTTTTCATCGATAAGGAAAATACAAATTTTATTTTTTCTTTTAAATTATCGTCGTCGAAGAAGGAGGTCACTGCATTTTTTTTTGTTGACTTCAAAAAGGCCTACCTACTAGCTCGAATTGACTAAAGACAGAATAGATTTTCTTTTTCATTTTTTTGTTCCATTTAATATATTTCAAAAAACTGGGTTAGATTTAAATAGTAGGTAATGTAATTTTTTTCAATTTTGATTTTGTATTACAGCTTTTAGTAGCAGTAGCTAAAAATCATGAGTTAGTTACTTTTTTTTTATTCTCTTGTATCTTATAATGGTAATAACAGTGTCGTTTTGGAGGAATTGTTGTTGCATGCAAGTAAAATATGATTTTGTTTCTTCTCTCTAAACGGAATTGATCACGAAAGCGAAATTGGGTCACCATAAATTAATTTAAATAAGTAGAACAGAGATCGCGCAACGGAACGCCCAATGTTCTCAGTTCGTCTCTTTTCGGCCTGTTGGCTCCGCCTTTCCCCGCCTACTGTTAATATTTACCATTTACCTAAAAGCACTTTGGATTGGGTGGCCTTCTAAGAAAATATGAAGTTATTGCCCTGTTAGATTTTGCTATCCGAATTTTATAAAACGTGCATTAACGGAAAGACTGAAGTTCGTATGAACACACTTTTTAAAATTTAAACAACAAATTCATATCCATAAGGGTGTTAAACCTAAGATGAGCGTAATTTTATGAAACTTCTGATAGTTTAAAACTTAATTAAATGCCATAATATCAATTTGTATCATTACATAGAACAAGTATGTAAATCATTAAATTTGTTAGGCGGATGTGACTAAATACCTACATGATTTTTATAAAACTGACGAATTGAGCGTTTCCTCCTTTTTTGAAGTCGGTCGAAAATAAAATAAGATTTTTAATAGAAATACATTATAGCATTGACAGGGAAAGTGATTTCCACTGGTTGTCTAGTGATTTCCAAAGCTAGAAAGGTTTGATTTCATTGAAAGCAAAATCATACACTGCTGTTTCTGAGAGACGTAACATTTGTTTTTTTTTTCCTTTTCCTAACTGACTTACGGTGATGGCTTGGAGTAGCCTTGTCATCATCACCGGACTTGCGGGGGAGCGGATGGCTCTCACCCCTAAACGTAACATTTGTGTTAACAGTTTTGTTGTATTATGAACTTTGTTAATATTATTGTTTGGTTGTTTCCAGGAGGCGGCAGGTCTGTTCCCCTCGCCCACGGTGCGGTTGTTCGCGTATTATCAACAATTCCAAGGAATTTAATAAACATTTATTGTATAGTAAATATCATTAACTACATACTTACATAAAGAATTATGCAAGCCGACTCGGCGAGTATACTAAATTAGTTAAAAGTAATTTATTAAACCAGCGCGTAGGAATGCTTCATTATTATCATTATCGATTAATCATTAAATTACTCTATTATATTATTATATATACAATTTATTAACTTTGATTAAATTATTATTATTATTATAAAATGACACGTTATAAAAATTTTGTCATTCGTAATCATACTTCTACTTCTAAGTACTTACTTAACGTTTACTGAAACTTTAACATAAATTTATTATACTAGTTATTTGCTTGGAAGTAAGCCAAACTGAATTTATTAAGTAAGTTGAAAATATAAGAAAAAATGTATTTTAATTATTGTATATTGCAACATGACGCCGGGGGTCGCGCGCCGCGTCTTGTTATCATTTGTTGTTCGTTTGCGCAGCGCGCGCGTTTAGTTGTGGCGCGCCACGAGTGCTTGACGCGCTGAGCGTGTCGCGTGACGCACGGCTCGTGACGCGTGACGCACGTCTCGTGTCGCGTGACGCGCGGCTCGCGTCGTGTGACGCACGTCTCGTGTCGCGTCGCCGGCCTGCGGCCCCCGGCCCGCGGGCACTGTTGTCTCCCTCCGTCGCTGCTCACACTAATATAAGTGTTCGGAATAGATCACTAAAGGAGTATATATGTCCTATATTTTGTTAAATTTTATTATGTGTGTGTCTGATAAGCTAATCCGCCGGGCGCACCGCCAACACACGGGCCTGATTGGATCGTTTGAGTGAGATGCGTCGGGTCTATTATAATTATTAGTGAGGCTTTCATTCACTCGCTTAGATGTTTAGGCAAATTATTCTAATTTAATCTTTTGCGGACCGACCGTCTCAGTCGAACCGGCGGGCCGACGCCGCCCCGGCAGGCCCGGGCGCCCAGCAACTCGCATACATGTTAGTGAACAAGTTGTTAACAAAATTGAATGTTGTATTTAACGCTGTGTACAAATCAAAGTGCACTTCATGACCGAATACTTAGGCCTTCGTTTTGAAAGATCGTGTTATTATGTGTTGTAAATTCCAATTGGGCTGTGATATAAAAAATATAATATCAACATAATGGACTGTACAGGCCGTTGTCTCTATTGCATTATGTGTTTCGCTCTTCAGCCGCCGCCGCGCCGCGGCCGGCCGCCCGGCCGACTGATCCCACAATGCTGTTGTACAATATCTCCAGCCTACATTTCCAGCTCTCTCTAAACCAGATCCGAATCCGTGATATTTTCCGAAGTTTACTCTAAAAAGAAATCATAATTTATTTTTATACATAGTCAAAAATTTTAGAAAATATGACGGTTGTTGGACACGATGCTCCGTTGTGGCTGACGTCGCTCGGGGCCGCCGGGCGCGGGCGGCGGCTCGCCGCGTGCGATGTCAATTCTCTAAGAGCGCGCTTCCCCAAATTTATTTCTCGCATACGTGTGTCTATACATATACATATATAACTATTCGTGTTAAGGTGTTAAATACAATAATTGTGACTGCGCCAGGGGAGCCAACAGTGGATGAGTCGCGAACAGATAACAAATCTAGTGTAATTTCTATACTGAAAAAAAAACAAAAATAGATTCATAATCAAAAAAGTACCAATATAAATATAAAATAATACTGAGATACCTTAGATATATTGAGCGCGCGGGCGGACCTGCGCGGGCGCGGGCGACCTGCGGCGGGCCGGGTCTCGTAGACCCGCGACAGGGTGGGTCTCGTAGACCCGTGACAGGCCGGGTCTCGTAGACCCGCGGCAGGCCGGGTCTCGTCGACCCGCGGCGGGCCGGGTCACAGCGACCACTAGCTTTAATGTACCCAGATGTAGTGTTCATGCACGTTTGTTAACAGTTGATGCAATTTAAATACTCGTTATAGCTAATTATACTGTAAATATTTATGTGCCATAATATAAGATTCTTTATACCTATATAACCTCAATTTTCGTCTACAATGTTGAACGCTATAACATTTAGTCAGTTGATTGTTGAACAGATTGTGAGAGATTTCATACACTTTCAGATCATTGTTAACGCGCAGTGCTTTGTTGAAATGATTTTATTAGCCAATTATTCCACGTACCTATTTTCGCAAAGGTAATTTGGAACACGGGACGACGTCCATTTTATGTAGAATTGTTATCGTGTCAAGATAGTTAACTGTCCAATTGCGAGAATCGTATCTGCTGTGACCCTGGCATGAAAGCCTAAGCCTCGATGTAGTCTTTAGCCAAGAGAACCGTCACTAGAACATTTTACAGAAGACAACTTCTGCTTGTGTCCGCCAGATGGCGCTTTCAATATGTTTGTTAAGTGACTTTTCCTTAGCAAGAAAGGCATTGTGCCCTATCGCACGAATGGGCCGTCATCGGCAGAGTAACGCACGCTGTCGACACGTCGTCAGTTGTCGACACAGGCCCTCGTGCTTCAGCTCTTGTGTCAGAGTGAGGTTACGCCCCGTCGCCCCCGCACCGCGCTGACTGGCATCGCCGCCGCCCGCCTCTAGTCAAATATTACACTCTCCTCAGACATAGAATTTTATATTTACACAAATAATTATATTATATTCATATAGTATTCTAGTTTTAGGCTATTATGATTTACGAGTAAGCTGAGTGTATAAAACGACGGCCATGATCGTTGTCGTTTTAAGTGTCTAGTTCTTTTTCTCTTCACGATTGTGCAATACGTTGTTACGCTTTTTATATGTTGTTTTTGCGTCGTTTTTTGTTCGGGCATTATTTAACTTATTCCTATTTATTGTGTTACCGATTAGAGTTATCTTCGACGAGGTCTGGTGGTGATGAGCCGCGGGTCTCTTGGACCCCGTCGCGCCGGCATGGCTCGCTGACGTCACAGGAATGGCTGACAGTGACACCTCTGGCTTGCCATAGATAAAACCAGCCAAAGAGAAGCGTCCCGAGTATTGTGCGATGTTTGTAAACGCTACTCTTTGACGACAACTTTACCCTAACGTGTACTTAATCTATTTCATTGTACCCAGTTACCTAATTGTAAGTCTATTGACGAATATTTAGAGCTATTTCTGCCGACTATCTAGGGTCGGACTAGTCCTAGTGACGTCACGCGACGTCGCACCGCCGGCGTAGCCATCGTTGAAACTTAGATAAAATAATTTTACTAAAAGGCGTGATTCGCTATGAGATTAGTGATTGGGTTGCTATGCGCACAAGGCACGGGTCGCGTGTGACGAGCGGAGCGCGGGCGCGGCCCGTCGAGCTAAAGTGTCTAAACACACTTTGCCGAAAATACGAGACAGAAGTTCGGCGGAACTACTCCTGCATTGTATTTAAATTACTGATGACACACCACGCTGAAATAACGTCGCGTTATAGCGTACAGTCGAACTTCAGTCGGGCGTAAGTCGGCGTCAATGCTTTGTAGAGCACACATTACTCCATTACACACAAAGTTGCGTTGAATTTCTGCCGCGTAAGTCCGGCGCTTATGGTGTGTCTTACAGCCGAATACGTCGGAACGTAAAATCAGCCGCGGATCTTCGGTCGCGTATTTTCGGCATAGTGTGTTACCGAACGCTAGCACACACGTGCCCTCCCCCAACGCACATTAGTAACTCCTAGGTTCAAACTAGTGACGTACGCGTCCTTACAGCGGCGGCGCCCGCTCCGCGCGCTACTTAGGTTACAGATAAATCGATGCCAAACCGGAAAAAGTATACTTAGTATATCGATTATCGATAATATCACCTTGTGGGTAATGTAGAAGTAATAGCCCGGGCGACGCCGCCAGGCGAACGCCCTCGGCGTTTAATAATATTGTGTACTTATATCTTTATACTGATTAAAATTAAATTCCCTAAAGATATATTGCGGTGACGCGAACGTCTATAATAGATTAATGAGTCCTTTCTGAATGTATAAAACAATGCCGATTAAAGTGATTCTAGGATACAGGGTATGCTTTGCAATTATTTAAATGTATCTAAATGTTTTTCATGTAGGCAGGTTTTGCCGACTCTCTGACTTAGACTCGGTCGTTTGCAGCCGGGCGCGGCCTCATACTCGGGTCCACTAGTCGGTCGCGACTTTTTATACTCTCTCGTAACTATCGTAGTGTAACCTCTCATCGTCATGTCATCGCGACTCCGACTTCGCTTGGCTTATGGTTTCGGACCGCCGCCCATCTCATCCCAGCGTTAGTCCTGAGTTACTGAGTATCCTCATTCACTGTCACATCGCCTGGCGAGTGGCCGCGGGCCGTCGCGGGCCCGACGCCAGTACTCTTCAGCTCTAGTCCAATACCCTTGCAAGCCTTCGAGATATCACTACTAATCCTGTTATGTAACTAGCTCTGTCATTATGGCGTGTAGGTATTGTTTGAATCTGTAGAAATGGGCCAACATCAAATTGATGTTTAAAAAAGTGTAATTACTACTACTATCTTACATATTAAATGTAAAAACATATGGCATCTGTACATAATTGCTAGAAAAGTACAATCTAACATTAGAAGTCGGCCATTTAAAAAAATAAATAAACGCTAAACCTGTTATTACTCAAAAAAACGGTATAAAAAACTAAATAAAGATTTCGTTAATTAGAGCTAAAACAAATCGGAAACAACTCGTACTATAATGAACAGTGTTGTGACAACTTAGCACTAACTCGTTATATTATGAAGTAGTGTCATCGCAACTCGTGCCGCATGAACTAGTGGTGACACAACTCCGCACCAACTCGCTCTGTTATGAACTAGTGTCAAACCGATGCAACTATCACTGTTGCGTAGCATCATTTGCTGACAACACAAAGATGCTTACTTAATTATACATAGAGTTGAATACAGACTAGCTAGACAAACGGACAAATGGTACGCGACGGAATCTGCAAATCGTCACTCGCCAACACAGTTCGAACAAACATTGTTAGTATTACGAAATCGAATTTCTTAAAAAACTATTTAACTCCTAAAATTTTATAAAGTATTTATATCGTTCGCATACATACCGTCTGTTGTAGACGCACTCAAGGACGATTGAACTTTGGTAGACGGTACGCGAGTCGAGGGATCTGGTGCCGTAGACAAAGTAACAATGTCAAAACGATAACGAAGTTCGTTATCGTTTTGATCTTTGTTATTTTTTCTACAGCACATGAGCCGCCGGTACCCACCGGCGCCACATCTTACACCGTGTTACTAGACACAGAAGCTAGTTAGTAAGATGAATGCCAATATTTTAATCCGAAATAAAAACAAAGATTAGAATTTGGAATAATTAATCATATTATAATAACTATTTATATATAATAAAATATGGAGAGAGGCGCATAGTGCTTTTATGAATTGTAGGTCCTAGGAATGAAACAAACGATCTAGTCATATCTCCTTCTGTTATTTATTTTTTCTATCGCTTAGCATAGTTTAGCTTCGAGCACGAGTTTTACTAAGTATTTGATTATACGCAGTACGGACGTAAGTACTTATTTAGTTAATTTAGGCCGTTCACTCCGGAATGCGAACTACGTTACCTTGCTTTAGTTGACAAAACTCAATCTAAACACCTACCACGTTAAACTTTCACTATAATTTAACAAACACCAGAAGTTTATAACATTATAATGAGAAGATTTTATTATATATCAAGTTTTTGATAAGTTATCCAGAATACTGTATCGCCGTATTGATACTTATCTAATTTCATCCATAGTTTACTTATAGAACATACGATAAATTTAAGATTAATTGATATAATTTATTCGTATAGAGCGGTAGGTCACGAGTTATGAATGGTATAACCGTTTGGTTAAGTTAGGATTTTAAAGTTACCTTAGTAAGGAGAAAGTATAATGATTTAAGTAGAGACGATGTTACTGTCATAGTTCTGCTATCAATTGTTGAAGCGTAGGGCCCGGGCCCTTCGCGCCGTCCGTGACTCCTGTACCTAATGCCCCAATGGGGCAGACCCGCTAGACCCCGACATATTAATAGCCGAAGAATGACAAGCCTCCCGTACCAATGTGTATATTAGTTCCACAATAATCGAACTTGTACATACATATGTCATATCTTTAGGAGCTTACTAGCCTTTGCCCCGAGCGCTCTCGGGCGGATGACAGGGTGTCGCTGTTTTAATGCTAAGTGGAAATCATAATCATAGCCGATCTAGATCGGTAACAAGTCGAATTCTTTATTGAGTAAGATTACATTAATATACACGGGCGACTAAACTGTTGTGTAGATAGACGTGTGACTTGTTTCAATTATGATTTGAACTACTTGCCTCAATATAAGCTTTACTTTCAAATGATGTACATAGTGACTGTGGGATTGCTGGTATATCCTGGTCTGGAAGTGGCGAGCTCGCCGTTAGTCGCCCGGAGTCCCAGGTCGGTAATACTCATAAACTATGTCCCACGCATTGTTCTGGATAACTTATAATGGAATAGTTTAAGAGTAACAATCAGGACCTTTGTTGCGAATTATTCGGATCGCCCTTCCGAACTTATATTTCTCAAGCGTAGTTAGGCAATTGAACATGTGTACCTATCATAGTAATAGCTAAGTAATTATTGATTGTTTGTAGATGAATACTATTATATGAGCTGTAAGTAAATTAATTAATCCGGATATTTTGATGTATATTTGGTGCGTGTCTATTTATTTGAACAAAGAATGTACCTAAATGTAAAGGTTCCTGCCGTAATGCTAATGGATAAATAAAGAATTGATGAAATGAATTGGATACGTTACTTTAATAGCAAAATATTCGTAGGCATAAGAAGTTAGTTACAGGGGCGGCTTTACTAAGCACCGGGGCTTAGGAGTCGTCGCGAACGACGCCTAGGTACTGTTGTCCTATTGTCTTCTAGAGGGCGCGACATAGTCCAAAGCCGGCCCTGATTGTAGAATAAGAAACGCATCAAATATTGACCAGTGAATACCGGCTTAGCTTATCGCGAAGGGGACCGCGGGATACTTCGCAACAAAGGGCGGAACAGAGTAGCTGTTTGCGCCAGGGACGCCGCTAGGCGTCTGTGATATACGCTTGTAATGATCGTCCATTGAACCTATTATGTATCTATATATTACTCCTCGAAACTTTCTTTCCGATGCACATGGACTGAACGATATTACCTATACCTATATGTTATTCGAAACAGGAATTATATTAACATGAATCATAGCTTTATAGCTATCAGTCGTTGATATTTAGAGTTCATTTTAGAGGAGATTATTATTATTAACTTATACCCAAACACAATCTGATTCCGTGGGATAAGTGACTATGTTTAATGAGAAATATACCGATGTTCAAAGTATTCATCGTTTTGTGAGTGGATGTTTCTTTGATGATTCTTATCTTCCCTAGTTATTTAGCAATAATGTAAGGTTTAAGTTTTTCGGTTATAGACAGGCATAATATGTTATCATTTTTATGCTTGAAAACAATTTATACATATGTAAACGCTATATAGAATCTATAGAGTTCTAACTACTAATTTACACGTTCTACCTCCTACACAGGAAGTTGGAATCATCGATGAGATGTCCTCGGTTTGCCCTCATTGTAACCGATGTATTCGGATTAAAATTTTAATATTACACAGTAGTTAATCGTTTTACGCCCATTGTTGTGGGCTGCCATTTGACTAGTCCGTACGTTGCCCGGTTGTGGAAGGCACACTTGATTTCGTTTCGTCGACAGTTGCTGTAACAAAACGCACTTTGCATGAGGAACCTCCATTCCCTCACTAGCCAAATCGCAAATCGAAACGAACCAAGTCTGCCCTACATTCGCATTTCAAGTGGTATCTTCCCATCACTTCAATCTACTAACATTGAATTAGTCCAAAGATAACTATACTGAGGGAGAAGGTACAAATTGAATGTACAGCGTAATTTCCTTTGCATTGTAAGTATATTGTACGATGCCTACTGTTGTTTGATGTGAACAGAGTCTAACATCCAGGCATTTGATAGCTAGCTATTGAAATGTTTATTCTCGTATATTGTTACAGAAAGCCAAAGATTGTAAAATAAGAGTGTTATGATCACATTTTTGGAGCGTCGCTAGGTAATTGTTCTTTTTATTTATTATACATTTATTAATTTATTTTATAGTTTTAGAGTAATCAGATGTATTTAGTCAAAAGTGGACTGCGTTCATTGAGAAACATTATTATGGAACTAATACAATAATAATTCGCCTACTTTGCATGTCTAATTTAGTTAATGAACGTTTAAACCTATTATCGAGTTATTAATATGTATATTGCTGAAATATTTCAAAACTAAATTACTATTCAATTATTTATTATTATACACTTATTACGTTTAGTATGCTAGAAATATGATGATGGATAATAAATAATTTTAATTATATTAGGAAAGTGTTTTATTTTTTCTACAACACATTTGAAAATATACCTATTGCATCAGTTTTACAAAAATCAAAGAAAAAATATCAATTTGTTTCGTTAAACTCTATACAACTGAATAAAATTGAAGTGTCTATTTGTAATATCAAAATAACGAGTTTTAGTATATGGGTAGATATATGAATCTTTATCGGGTACCTACCCAATAACAAAAACACAATTTATTTTCTCCATCTATCTGTCTGTCTGTCTGGTTATTATACCTACAGATAATCGCCGAAACGGCTGGACCAATTTTAACGGGAATTTCACCGATAGGTAAGTAATTAATTTTACATTATAGGCTTCCGTTTTATCAAAATCGGTCCAGCCAATGAAGAGTATAGCAACAACTCTGGAATGAAAAATCAGATTTAAAAATTGTTTTCAACTTGTGCTCATTTATCGAGAAAGCATTTGAACTATAGGTACCCATACAGAAGGCAGACGAAGTCGCGGGCGGCCGCTAGTCATTAATAATAATATAGGTACATCTTACTATTCTACACAGGTAGACACTATCAAAAAGCTAAATTGAGGAAACACCTACACCGGTCTTGTCAAATATGAGAATTTCACCTTTAGGTTCTTGCTAGAGATCTAAAACTCAAAGTTTAAATTTAATAGCATCCGCAGACTGAAGATTTGTTTCCACAGAATTTTTTTACTGCATGTAATAAGGCGTCCGACCAATTTCAGCCATGGCGGCCGATGACAATTGAGATCAGCCAAGTGCGCAGGACATATTATAGTGGACAAGTGTGCGCGCAAACACAAGTGCACTCTCTATTCCCTTACTCTCATAACTCAGTGAGACGGCAATCCGACATGACCGATGAGAGATCGGGCGCAGGACCACCGGCTTAATGTGCTTTCCGAGGCACCGGCGTTCAACCGCCAAATTCCTAACTCCGGGCTGAGTAATTTCATCACAGAAAAACTCACACTTTTGCCCGACCCCGGACTCAACATATTTCTATGTCTGCTTAAATAGACCGCTTATAACGGTACCCATAACACAAACGAGAGATTAATCATTACCATACCCACTGCTCTTAAGTAAATACAAACTTTTAGACTTAACATCCAGACGTACTCAACTCGAGGCAACGCTATTATACGATATTTGTCACAATAAATACGATTGTATAGAAATACTAAACTGCCTGAGTTACTCGGTACCGACGCGCGCAAGCAGGCGATCCCTACGCACAAAACCGCTATTTGCCGTTCCAACCAGTAGAACAAACGCTGGCACTCGGTCACCTCTGCGCCGTATGGCCTATATGTATAATAAAAAATTTGCCTCAATTGACATGTTCTGTAGTCATGCCAGGTCCTACAAAACACAAATTATAGATATTTTACTAAATGCAAACAATTAAAGAAATTTATTTATTTATTTATTTAGGATATACATACATAATAAATTATGAAATATAAAAATATATAATACAAGAATTAGGTACATACATCAATCTGGTATATTTTTATAAATGCATGCAAACACTCACACACGCACACATACACATGCACACACACGCACACACTTACACACATATACGCGCACTCGCACACACACACACACACTCAATCACTCATACACATAAGGTCTTTCTCCTTCTTTTTATTTTTGTTGTTGTTTTTTTTTTATTGTTTTCATCAATTGTTTACATTGTTAACATCATTAACTATATTATTATACCCATACCTCACCATCTTTGGTTTGTGACAAGCTAGAGTTTGATTTCATTGTCAGATAAATACTCAAGACAATAATTAACATTATTACGTCTGGGTCCATCTATTATTTTTTTATGTTATAAAATTCAAATGTAACCATTGCTGCTGAGTTCACAATGATATAATGTGTTTTATAATCTTTAATGTAACTTTTTATTGTAAACTTGTTTTATGGTTCTAAAATAAATAAATTAAAAAAAAAAAAAAAAAAAAAAAATTAATCGAACCACGTACAAAAAGTACCCCGAATAACCGAGCACATGCAGAGCGTGGACCGGACAATAGAAACCAGGAGAAACCGAAAAAAAACTCATCTGACTGGACGAATCAACACACATGACGAAAAAGCCCGCTTTTGTTCTACACTCAATCCAAGTTAAGCCCGCGCTAAATGCGCAGACTTTTTTTCGCGGCCTTTTCTGGCAATCGTCTTCGCACGCCCTAAAGTACTTACATTTACAACAAAAGTATCAATTCCAAACATCATACGTTAAACATGTAGTAGCTACTCATCTAAAAAAATACGATATTTACAGTACCTATCTCTTCGATCAAAATTCATGATACTTCAAAATTTTCATAGTGTACGGTGGTAACATGCATGCACATTGCACATGCAAGCATACCTTGCCTCATACCTAACCTCAATAAATAAGCACACTGTCAGATACCGTGTCTACACTTGTCAAAGGGTTACAATCAATTTACGAACGATAACAGCCCCAATCAATAACCTGCAACCCGCTTTGAGAGGGCACACGCGGTCATTCATCTAAATTATTATTACTTTGTTGCCTGTTACTTTGTAAGTGTTCGTTTAGCTTCTACAAAGTACGTGGGTAATGTCATTAACCATATGAATTATGCTGATGTACTGATGAAATATGCTGATTAGGTTCGTTGTTGTCTAGTCTAGAATAACTCGTGTAGTCTACGCTTTAGTGCACTGGCGCCACAAAACTTTAAAGCTTAAAAGTAAACACGAATGCGTCTATGCTCTCCATGCTGTCATCCACACCCTTCAACTCGTCATTCTGTTTTTTTTTCCAAAATGGCGTCGCACGATTTTCATTTGTCCGATGAAAATGATGGCAATTATGGTGAAAAATCATCGAGAATGCCGAGGAAACGAAGTGCGGAGGAAGAGAAGCACCTGTTGCTGAAGAAAATGAGGCGTTTGGAAAAGAAAAAGTTGCCGAGTTCGGAGGCACCTGGCTGCTCAACGGCGTCATTCAGTGGGGCCCCGGCGCCGTCGCTGCCGGCGTGTTCGTCCTGCAGAGGCGGCGCTTTCGCGTACTTCCCCACATAAACTACAGAGAACCTTGTACCCCGTATTTTAAACCATACAATGTTGTCCCTTTACCATATAATATTTATATTTACGATATTTGTTTAAGACAACTTTTAAGCTTAACATTTATATGTTAAACTTAATACCCTACATAATGATTAATTATATTATATTATAAAATGTATTTATCTACATAATTTGTAAGTATAAATTATTTTGTAATGCCTTCATATTTCTGTGCTCGACAAGGGTAATTAAATATTTAAGTCCTATCGATTTAAGAATGATTTATTTATGATCTAGTACCCTGCTCACACTTAGTTGGCAATAAAAAATTTGACGTTGACTTTGACGCCTACTCCCGAAGGAAGATCAAGCAGAGGATTTAAAACAACTATTGTGTAATTTCTGTTCACACGGCGCCTATAAAATACGCAACAATAATTTTTCGTATGTACCTACCTATACCCCTTTTTCTTGAACATGATTTTCGTAAAGCCGGGATGTATCTGGAAGTAATCTGTGGAGAAACACGTGGCTGTTTGGTATTGTAATGTGTGTCGAAGGCAGATATAATTTCGTTCAATTTTACAAACGCCTTCTTAGGTTTACAAAATCTTTTCGTTTTATTAACGCCACGAGCTAATTATGTAAAATACGAATAAATTGTGCCATAGCTTACATGATAGCCCATTTTAGATGGCCATGGTTTCAAAAAAGTAGAGCATGGGTTAGGTTAGGTTTAACAAAATGACAAGTCTTTTCACATCACGTACGACTTACTTAGATTGCGAAATGTTGAAGCCGAAGATTTTTCAGCGGGAATATACGTAGCTGTTTTATACTGTTGGCATTACTGTTGGTTACAGTAATATATGCAGCAAATGTCAAACTTTATATCCAAAAGATGTTTTTACCACGCGTATTGTTAACCTCTTTAAATATTCTGCAGTAGGTATTACGCAAGGTTGTTGCTAACATACTTGCTAAATATTACCATATATCGAAGTCAAATATAATATATTATTGTGTTTGTGCCATAAAATCGATGAATAGCTTGAAGAGGGCGAGATGAGAAGGGATATAAAAACGTCATGACGATCCGTCCGACAATATCGAATTAAGGATTAGTCGAAATAGGAGGACGAAGTCGGCACGAAAGATTTATTATCATCCACATACCTTGGGAATTGCACTTATCGCTCCCAGAAAAGGATACTAACAAAAAGAAATTTTAAGAATACGTATACACCGTGAAATTTTAGTGGTTGTTTTCCCGCAGTAAAATGATTCTATCTTAGTAGTACAAAAGATGTGTGCAGTTCTTTTTTGGTAAAATCAAAAAATGCCGGTTTTACGAAAGGTTTAACCGTAACTCGAAAACACGTTCGAACCGCTTTATGACTTAGGGTGAAGAGCTTCTTTAGCTTTAAGCATCGATTTCATGCGGCAAGCAGTACCTGAATACGTCACATCTTCAAAAACAACGATAGCTTCTCTCGTTTTCGAGTTGGAAAATTATTATTCTGAAAAATCGAAAAAAAAAATTGTTTTTTTCGCGGAATAATTTGCATGATTCGATAGTATTACTAAAGGCAAGTCGTTCTGCCACGGGAAAACAACCACTAAAATTTCACGGTGTATAGTGTGGTATTCTCGTCAAAGGGTATTTGAAATTACACATAACCAAGAAAATCTTAGGCTGCCGTCGTCAGACTTTTTGTAGGACCAATACTCGGGTCGATTTTCCTTCAGAGTTTTATCACTGATTTTGTGACCATTATTGTCACACTTTTTGTAGGATGTGTGCGTTGCTCCATAGCAATCAGTGAGTTCCACTTTTCTTATACAATAAATCGGTCACCCTTTTTGCGGACGGGTATAGACATTCGATACCTAACCTATGATGGTAGCCCAAAATTTAACAGGGGGATTGCAATTACACTCAACGAAATGGCCGGAATCGTGACAGAATATCGAGAATAGACCGAAACAAATCTCATAAGCACATGGTTATCTATAACCTGTGTAGGAAAAGCTCTGCAAGCGTGTCTGGCAAGTAATGAAGGAGCAGAAAGTGCTATTAATAAAGAGGTTTTAAATGAAACAGACAGATTGATGCCGTGCGTCATGGATTCAAGAAACGAAGAAAACTAGTTCTTTCGATCAATTAAGAATTATTTTCATCTTTCTTTGCCCCAAAATGTTTTGCATCCCATTTAGAACTACCAGCACAGTGTTTGGATTTAGGGGTAAAAGCCAACCGCTCCCTCGCAAGTCCGGTGATTATGACAAGGCTACTCCAAGCCATCATCGTAAATCAGTTAGGAAAACAAAAACCCTATTTAGATTATGGACTTTTCTTTTAACAGTAGAAAAAAACTAATTTTGTATCATTTATTAACAGATTAGATGAGGTTTAACATTCACATGTGGACAAAATATGTACTTTAACTTTGGTCAGAAAAATTAAATACATAATAATATTATATGCGCTCCTTACATTAATACCAAAGACAATGAAATAGCAGATTTAAAATTAAAAGACAATTATCAACAGTTACTGTGTATGACAGGTGGTCCCACTGTATCTATGTATTTATCAAGACTAGAACTTGAGTCTTCGTTGTTATCACATACTAGTTATACTACTGTGCTGGACAGTAGCGCTACCATGAGTTTAAAAGTTACGGACTCGATATCGCCTACGTAAATATGTCTATGAAAAACTTGTACAGCGCCCCTGGTGGTCACGCTATGAACTAAAATCGGTCGTATGAAAAAAAACAACTCGATAGGTTTTTAACGTACGTAAGTTTTCGATAGCCAACTCATGGTACCGCTACAGAATTTCATTTTATACTTTTTCTCAAAATCGTTACCTGTTATGTACAAGAAAAATTGTAGTCGTTAGGTATCCAATCTGAAAACAATGATAAGTGAATTAAGCGCATTCCTTTTTAGCAGATTTAGACGGATGACATCCTAAAATAGGTCCCTAATGGTACAGATACCCAGTGTGACTCACATTAAAATTCGAATCTAATGTCACCTTTCAAACAGAAAGCCCTAAACAGGTATTCATAAATACAGAGTATTTACATGAATACATATTCTCGACCAATATAACCATCTTCCTAACACAGACGACTAATTAGAACATTAGTTACAAATCAGTCGTTCATCAACTTACCAGGGATAAAGCAGAAGGGGCTAATGGTTTTGTGTGATTATTTAGAAGACACCAAAGAGTTTAGGAAAACAAATATATTATTTATTTCTTAGATAAAACCTCACAAAAGTGTAAACTACCAGCACAATCAGTGTTTGGATCATAAAATGCATAGAAAGAGTGGTATTGACATCTTGACATTCAAATCACATAGCAACATTTGACAAAGGGGTCACCATGATGACTCAAACGAAATGCTGGTTGGCCTGGTGAGTCTACAGTTTTTGGAAAACTTTATAACCGACCGTCATGAATAATACACATTTTTCAATTTAGATAAAGTATTATATAATGCATTATTAGGGCATTGAGTCTCTTAGAGACCTCACAATTAAGTAACTTTTAATTTTTACAGTTTTACTTTTAAGATTCAATATCTACACTAGTTACCCTTATCATGGAGGATGGAGGAAAATGGAGAAGGCGAAGGAAGAAGAGACAATAACGAATATAATAAATTCATTTACAATCAAACGAACTTACATGTACGGGAAACTCGAACGAAAAAACAACTTAACATAATTAGAGTCGAACACACAAGTAAGTTCGCTTGACTATTATCATTCTTCACCTAAGTTAGTTTTACTAAGTTTACAACATAACGATACTAACAATTTTAAACGGATTTAAAGTACACATGAAGACACATTAAAATTTCTACCATTATTGGTAACCCACAACATTTGGATTATTGTGTATTTTAGTGTACGATAAAGTATGATCTTACTACGACATGAATCATGATGTTGCTATAATGTGATTTAAATTCCATTTCTAATTTAATTTATACAATTTTATAAACATTATCAGCAATTCCTCTATACCCAAATTTTTTGAAATAAAAATACGTTTATAAAACAAAAATATATAATATAAATAAATAATGGATGTAAAATATTTAAAAATAAATAATCATAAATTTGTATTCCATATACACATATTTAAATAATCACATTCCCAAAAATGTTTAGTCTATCTTTATGTATTTAAGTATGTATTTAAAAATATATATGTATGTATATCAGTCTCTGACGCCCATAGTACAAGCTCTGCTTAGTTTGGGGTCAGATGACCGTGTGTGGAAATGTCCCAGATATTTATTTTATTTATTCTTGGAAACCTCAAATCAATCGAGATTTAAGAGTATGATACAAATAAAATATTGAATACACTATTTACAAATTTACTAATTATGCCCCCTGACTATCTAACAAAATCTATTCAGATTTCGGCAAGCTCAACAGGCACAATTTCAAATACATTCTGATTCCTAATATGCAAATCAATATGCAAAACTTCAGAACACAAAAGCATTGAAACAATCATCAAATGGATTTTTTACTAAAGTAATCGGTGATTTTCTTACCCATTTTCTTTCTTCGATCAGGCGTCATGTCAATCTGTATTTTGTCCTCGCTGTCCAACGTTTCTATGGATTTGTCAAGATGGAACTCTTTCCTCTTATTTGTCGGTCTGTTACCTCCGTTCTCTTCTTCTAACTTCTGTACTTCGTCGAAAAACCTTGAAGTGTGTTCAGTTTTGCTGGTTGAAGTAGTAGTGGTTTCTTTAGCCTTTTCTTTACTGGTAGATATAATTTTCTCGCCATTATCCGACGTGTCCATAGCTTCTTGCTCTTCCATGAAAATTTTAAATTCGGAAACACTGTGGTCGGATTCGCCCTGAGAAAATAAGTCTGGGGATAGACTAAGGAATTCTTTCAAGACGACCGGAGGTATTTTTTCTTCTGGAGTTTCAACTATGGCGCCCTGAAATCAACGAGTCAACTTTTAATGGCTTTTATTGATAACGTTTATTTAATTAATATGCTTGAAGCTCGATCATGCACAGGATTAATTGTATTTTACCATACATTTAGTACTTACTTCTTGTGACATAGGCTCATTGAGTACTTCATATAAATATGGGTGAAGTTTCTTTATACGAACATCCATGGTTGCAAATTTCATAATGTATTTGTACAGCTCCCCTGTAATATACAAGATTAAGTATTTAAAAGAAAGGTTTTTATGCATAATATACCCAAAGCGAAGCGATGGTGGGACACTAGTAAGTAATAAGTTATGAATACCTAAGTTATCAACAGTTAAAGTTGTAATTAAGGTTATCAACCAACCTATAGTGACATGGGCCGCCATGGGCCGCCGCGCCTGGGCGCAGGCCATCGCCTGCACGAGCGACTTGAGCTGCGGCGAGCCGCGGAAGGTGCTAGACCCAGTACCCGATATAGATTCATAGCCATTCAGTAAAAAGTTCTTAATATTACAAACACACTTCAATTTTATCTTAAAATATAATTTTGCTGTATGTGTGTATGTAATTGAACTCCTTTACCGAACCGATTTAAATGTTTGTTTCTGTATGCGTTCGAGTGGCGCCTTGGATGGTTTTGATTCAAAAATCAGTCCGGCAGATGGCGCTGATTGCTTGAAAAAGCATGTGATTTTGGAAACGATTTCGCTGAAATTTCATGTGTGTGTGTTTTCGGGGACGAGCAATCGATCTAGTCTATAATAAAAATCTAAGGATATCAACAAACCTATAGTGACATTATGCCTCGCGAGCAAATTATACACGTTCACAATATCATCTCTCAGCTCGACGTCGCTGAACGTGTAGTAGGCCATGGGCCGCCGCGCCTGGGCGCAGGCCATCGCCTGCACGAGCGACTTGAGCTGCGGCGAGCCGCGGAAGGCGCCGCAGCCCCAGTTGCCGGTCGCGACGCCCGGGTACTGCGCCCCCGGGCATTGCTCGTCGCTGTCGAAGGAGAAGCCGATCCACGCCTGGAAGTAGATTTTTTTTTTAGAATTACATAATCTTACAAAATTCTAATCTAATCTACTATCTTAAAAAAGCGTCGATGGCCGAGTGGTTAAGGTAGTTGCTTGCCATGTGAGAGGTCACCAGTTCAAACCCGAGGTCAGGTTTCAAATTTGAAATTCATATGTAAGATTATTCGACGCTTTAACTGTGAAGGAAAACATCGCGAGGAAACCTGCAGTCCTACGAAGAAATTCTTAGGTTGTGTGGTCAACCAAGTACTGGATGGTTTTAGTGTAACGTCATAGCACTATGTTCATTTTGTATGAAAAGTGCAAACGTTCAGAATTTTAAACATGCATAACGTTCTCAATTTTGATTGTATGAGCAAACGAATCACGCTACAGATTCTGATGCTCCATTACACCTCACCTTATTGAGCTCCCTCGTAGCTGCTGTAGTCGCCGTAGCACTACGGATTCTGATTGTCCATTACACCTCACCTTATTGAGCTCCCCCGTAGCCGCTGTAGTCGCCGTAGCACTACGGATTCTGATTGTCCAGTACACCTCACCTTATTGAGCTCCCCCGTAGCCGCTGTAGTCGCCGTAGCACTACGGATTCTGATTGTCCATTACACCTCACCTTATTGAGCTCCCTCGTAGCCGCTGTAGTCGCCGTAGCACTACGGATTCTGATTGTCCGTCCATTACACCTCACCTTATTGAGCTCCCTCGTAGCCGCTGTAGTCGCCGTAGCGCTACAGATTCTGGTGTCCATTACACCTCACCTTATTGAGCTCCCCCGTAGCCGCTGTAGTCGTTGTAGCGCTACAGATTCTGATTCCCTATTACACCTCACCTTATTGAGCTCCCCCGTAGCCGCTGTAGTCGCCGTAGCGCTACAGGTTCTGATTGTTCATTACACCTCACCTTATTGAGCTCTCGTAGCCGCTGTAGTCGCCGTAGCGCTACAGATTCTGATTGTCCATTACACCTCACCTTATTGAGCTCCCTCGTAGCCGCTGTAGTCGCCGTAGCGCTACAGGTCCTGATTGTTCATTACACCTCACCTTATTGAGCTCCCTCGTAGCCGCTGTAGTCACCGTAGCGCTACGGATTCTTTCTCCATTACATCTCACCTTATTGAGCTCCCTAGTGATCAGGTCCGGCGTGTACTCGTGCCGTACGTTCCGGTAGGGCAGCGCGTCGATCGCTAGTACGGCGCAGCGGCGGCGCGCGGAGGAGTCCCGCGGCGTGGTGTCGTGGTGGGCGCCGCGCCACGCGAACGTGTTCCCGTAGCCGGTGTAGTCGCTGTAGCGCTCGCTGCCTAAGAATAAGGGGAATTTAGGATTTTTTAATTTTTTATAATAAAAATAAGGCGTCCGGCCGATTTCGGTGACGGCCGATCTCAATTGAGATCCGACAAGTGCACAGGACATATATAGTGTGACAAGTGTGCGCACTTGTGCACTATATATGTCCTGTAACACAATGCAATGCAAACACGAGTGCACTCTCTGTTCCCTTACTCGCAGGTGAGACGGTAATCCGACTTGACCGATAAGAGATCGACCGCAGGACCACCGGCTTAACGTGCTTTTCGAGGCACGGGCGTCCAACAACCAACTCCGTTACTCCGGGCTGAGTAATTTCATTACAGAAAAACTCACATAAATTTTGTCCGACCCCGGACTCTAACCGGGGTTCTTACGCAGCGCTTGCTACCAATAGACCAACGAGGCAGTCAATAAAAAGTTTTTTTTTATATAATAGGCTAACAAGATGACCTCACTCCACCTGATAGTAAGCAGTAGTGAGATCCAAATATGAGATCGACAGGCACAATAGACCATATTGAGCCTGTCGCACTCACCCTGAAGGTCTGCATAAAATTTCAAATGTAAGATTTTTTTTTCAAACCGCTATGCTGAATAGTAAGAGAAGGTGCCGTAGACAACGTAACAATATCAAAACTATTTTGTACAAAAATGATGTAAATAAACATTTTAGGCCTACCTATGATAATAACAGCTTCATTGGGGTTAAGCATTTCAGTGAACAACATGGACAGCATTAATTCTGGACATATCATAAATCGGATCTCTTCTTGGACGCTGCCTGTGTTCAGAACACCTCCACCCAAGAACCTGTAAAAAAATAAATACATTCGTTTAAAAAT
Organism: Maruca vitrata; assembly: GCA_039566165.1. Classification (NCBI taxonomy): domain Eukaryota; kingdom Metazoa; phylum Arthropoda; class Insecta; order Lepidoptera; family Crambidae; genus Maruca; species Maruca vitrata. Next base: position 15,982,152 of record CM076914.1, on the reverse strand, counting down.
AATTTTCATAAATAAGTAATATTTTGATCGTTGACAAGAAACAAATGACTTGCGAGAGGGATGCTTTTAGTGTGTCCCGCTCGGATTGCAAGGATCTTTCATTTTAATTTTAAAAACACCATTTGAAACAATCAAAAATGTCTTTATTCATATAGGCAATTACATGCACTTATAAATCGTCACATTATTAATAATAAGATTCTACCACCGGTTCGGAACGCCGATTCTACCGAGAAGACTCCGGCAAGAAACTCGATAGTTGCTCTTTTTAACGACAATCATGTTACAAAATGTAAATGAGCCAAGTCATACAGTCTGGGTGTGCCATAGCAAAAATGTACCACTTCAATATTTGCTACCTTTAAAAATAACGATAATTAAAATAAAAAGCAACAGAGCAAAGATAACAATGTTCAGAATACCATAACAAATCCAGTCTGCACGACAAAGCTTACATAGGTAGAATTTTATTAATTACAGCCATTGCAATATAATAATAGGAACAACAAAACAACAATTTAAGTACAGCTGCTCTTGGGAAGGTAAAAAATCATGTTTCTAATTTTTAAGGTCTTGCTTTTCCCTTTGGGTATGCAACACACTTAAAAAAAGCATGATTCAATGACTAAAAATGAAATAAAATACGCAAAAAATACTGACTTGTTAGCAAAATCGACTTGTAGGAGTCCATCGGCGTCTTCAATGGTCGTCTTCGAGTCGACGTGCAACGGCAGCGTCGATATCGGCCTGTCGGAGCTCCCCCACTCTGGCAGCGCGTCAGGCGCCACGCAGCGGCGCGAGTACGTCACCACCCCGACCGGGACTGCACTGAGGAAAGGCATAGGTGTAGGACTGTTTTTTTTATAATAGGCTAACAAGATGATCTTACTCCACCTGATGGTAAGCGGTAGTGAGATCCAAATATGAGGTCGACAGGCACAATAGACCATATTGAGCCCTCACCCTGAAGCGTGTAACGTTAAACTGTTACACGCCAACACCCCCCCCCCCCCCTCCTCTCTCTCTCTAAACGTCACGTAACACTGAAGAATTCACTAACAATGCCAGCACTAGTCCACCAAACGCTTTTGGAGTTTTAACTGCCTAATTTTTTTATATAAAAAAAAACATTTTAAGTAACGTCTTGTAATGAGGACCCCCTCCCGCCCAGGTAACGCATGATAACGCTTTACGAGATGCCCTCACCCCTCCAAATTGCGTTACGCAATACTTGAACGCTCCCATAATGGTACATAGTGTATATGATGTCATTCAGTCGTCGATATCGTCCTGTCGGAGCTCCCCCACTCGGGCAGCCACGCAGCGGCGCGAGTACGTCACCACCCCGACCGGGACTGTACTGAGAATGGTAATAATAAAGGCGTCTGACCGATTTCAGCCATGGCGGCCGATCTCAATTGAGATCAGCCAAGTGCGCAGGACATATAATAGTGCACAAGTGCACTCTCTATTTCCTTACTCTCATAATTCGGTGTGACGGCAATCCAACATGACCGATGAGAGATCGGGCGCAGGACCACTGGCTTAACGTGCTTTCCGAGGCACGGGCGTTCAACCGCCGACTTCCTAACTCCGGGCTGAGTATTTTCGTTACAGAAAAACTCACACAAATTTTGCTCGACCCCGGACTCGAACCGGGGACCTCTCGGTCCTAACGTAGCAGTTGCTACCAATAGACCAACGAGGCAGTTAGTGAGAATGGTACTGTGTCTACTACATGATGGTACAATGTGTATGTGAGACAATATCATTTTTGTGGCTTAATGGGTTCACACAACCCAGATATGGGCAGTGACAATCAGAAGTAATATGTCTACTTCTCTAACCGTGAACGGTTGAGCACTCATGTTCCAGATTTTTTTTTCTAAACTGGCTTACGATGATGGCTTGGAAAAGCCTTGTCATCATCACCGGTCTTGTGGGGGAGTGGAAGGCTCTCACCCCTAAATTCATAATCAATCAGATCAACAAATCAACGGAAATCATAATCAAAAGTGGGAAATGCATGATAAACACACACAGACAGATTTTGTAGTAAATAATAAAAAAGTATGTATGGTATTATCACCTTTTGTAGTAACTCGTCTGAAGTAATGGCAGACACATTTCAATTTCTCCATAACTCTGTCCAATGGTTTGGTGTTGTATAATCTGAAACATAGAAACATTATAGGGGAGAGGGGGGCAGCTTTGAACAGGGGCACCTTTGAAAAAGTGTATTTAACAAGCTTTAATGTAAAGAATTTTTGTAGTTTTTTTTTTGGGTAGTGGTAACATTAACCCGCATAGCTGTCACTTATCACTGCTCACATTAGACAGCTTGCCGACGAGTTACGAGGAGTTTTTTTTTACGAGTTTGAATTTTACACTTTTTGAAATTCGCGCGTAAGGATCTCAGAGATTCATTTCAAGGCAAATGCAGTGTTTTTTTACTTTTTTAGTCAGAAGGTTTCATATATCACGCAATAAAGCAGATATTACTAACAATTTTAAAAAATATTTGGAAGGAAAACGTTTTTTTGTTTTTCAAGGACCATTGGGGCAGCTTTGAACAAAATAAAGGGGGCAGTTTTGAACATTGTTTAAAACTGCCCCACCTTCAGTCTTAAATACTGAGATTGTTATAATGCATTATTTTTTATTATTTTATTCTAACATGGAATATATTTGTTAGCGTAATGTTCAATAGGAATAAATATCTGTATCTTTTTCATTTAAAGGTAATAATGGTACCCAACTATAAAAAAGAGAGAGAATGAAATTGATGAGACATGAAGACTGCAGTTTTATTTATATCTCGTTTATTTTTGGGTTTCCTTTGATTGACCTCATAATGTTAATTAATAATTTTATTTGTTTCCGTATGTTAATTAATATTATTTAAATAGAAGTTTGTTATTCCCTAGTACATATTTTATCATTTTTAATTTCTAATGTGGCAATGATACTTGATCTCAGTCGTTTCTAATTTGTTTTCTTTTAATAAAATTAATATAAAAAAGTATAAAAAGTCATTAAAAATCCATTTTTAAGGATAGTTCAAAACTGCCCCATAATCATCATCAATCACCATATTGAACTATTTTATCATTTTTAATTTCTAATGTGGCAATGATACTTGATCTCAATCGTTTCTAATTTGTTTTCTTTTAATAAAATTAATAAAAAAAAGTATAAAAAGTAATTAAATTTCATTTTTTAAGGATAGTTCAAAACTGCCCCATATGAATTCAAAGCTGCCCCAGGAGTGGGGCAGATTTGAACAGTTGACTACTGCTATTATAATTGATATTACGGCTATATCTTAAATATTCTTCTTCATATGATACTGAAATTTTATGGCATAATGGTCGGGTTAAGCATTGCGAAACTATAAAACGATATAAAACTAAAGAATTTTAAGATATAGGACAAAGTTTTAAAAATGTTCAAAACTGCCCCCCTCTCCCCTAGCTATATTAGCGACTACTACAGTGTGTAATATACACAGAAGCCAGTGCCAGCTGCAAAATTTAATTGAATTTCATCATCAGCCCATATACGTCCCTGCTGGGGCACGAGCCTACCCTAGACTAGGGCGATAATGCCTTAGTTAACCACCCTAGTCAAATGCTGGTTGGTTGACTACACTACCTCAGAATTTCTTCGTAGGTGTGCAGGTATCCTCACCATGATTTCCTTCACTGTTTAGCGTCGAATTGAATAATGGTATGTATATGAATTTCAAATTTCAAAAACACAGTCGTATGTGGCGGGGTTTGAACTAGCGACCTCTCCCATGGTAAGCGACTACCTTGACTAATCGGCCATCAACGTTTTAAATAGAATTTGTTTTATTTATTTTTTTTAACTAGACCCAAAAAAGTAACAAGTAAAAATTTTAAAACTTCTTACATGTGAAAGTTAATATACGGGTAGGATCCGTACTCGGACATCCGTTTGCTCGTGTTCCGTCGCGGGAAGGTGCAGAAGAACGCGTTGGCGAGCAGACTCGACACCTGCTGCTGAGACAGCGACACTGACATGTTCTTGTTCTGTCTGCGGACAGGTTAGTTCAGAGGTAAGAAAGTAAAAAAAATATTTATTGAAATATAACTAATTTTAGGGATTCAACTCGCAAGTATTATTCATGCCAAATTTATAACAACGAAATAAGCTCAAATCATTTCAACATCAAGTAGTTATTACTCGACTTTTTGAAGGGCCTCAACTCAGCTCCAATATTACTGATTGCAAAACTTATATTTATTATATGTCAAGTTAGTGCTACAAATAAGTAGCAAAAATAATAATGGCCATACAAAAAAAACTTACATGAATGATTGGTCACTTATTAGTTATTTATTTATTTATTTATATAAGACACACCAACAATACGTGCATAAACATAACATCCAAAAATCACTTACTGGTATACTCACAAAAACATATAGAAGAAGATACTTACGATAATAAAGGTATTGGAGCTTGGACAAGCTTGGGAAGTGCTAATGCTAATTTTGCAATTTCTGGCAGTGTGACATCAAAGAAATATTGTGATTCTTCTTCTTCCAGATACTGAAAATGGCAAATAAGCTTTTAATTTTTACATTCGTCCAAAACAAATATGTACACTGCAATAATATTGTATTTGATCTACTAAAACAACAGCGTTATTGGTCTATTAGTAGCAAGCACTGCTTGCAAAGAATGAGAGGGCCCTGGTTCGAGTCTGGGGTCAGGCAAAATTGGTGTGAGTTTTTCTTTGATAAAGAAATTACTCAGCCCGGAGTTAGGAAGTTGCATGCCCATGCCTCGGAAAGCATGTTAAGCTGGTGGTTCTGCGCCCGATCATGTTGGATTGCCTTCTCACTGAGCTATGGAAAGTTTCCTATGCAAGACCAGCACCAGATCTTAAATTCTCAAAATATGATGAATTTTGTTTTTGTCTTCGTTTAATTATGTTTAGATTGCACCCTACTTTAAAAAAAATATTTTTGTTTCGTTCTTATCAGATAAAAAGTCATTTAACAATAAGTTTATTATTATTTTGTACACTTCTTGTGCAATCATAATATTTTAACATTGGGCAATAGATCTGTGATAACCTTTCCTGCCATAAATTTTAGTCACCACTCAATATTATATAATTAAACATAATATAGTCAAATAATTAAATTCAAGTAATATTGTCCCATGAAACATTGCCAATGAAGAATGCCCTGTGTGTCCTGACTCCTGCACACAAACATGTTTTTCATCAACATGAAAAGATGTTTTTTTTACCTCATCAAATAGCTTGAACATGGCTGTAAAGGTCCATATAGTTCTGAACTTTGTGTTGTAGGAGAGTATTGTTTCAGCTAACTCCTTACTGTTGCGAATAGGTTTTGAGAGAGCCTCCACAATCAAGTCCCATCTCTTCTTCAAATGTGTTTCTCCATTTCTCTGAAATCATAAAGTTTATATTGTACTAGCTTTCCACCCGCGACTCCGTCCAGGTAGAGACATTTAACGGGTAAAACATTACTTCTTTATAGCATAGTCAGAGAAAAAGTAGCCTATGTCCTCTCTCAGGCTCTGGACTATATCTGTACCAAATTTTATTGAACTTTAATTTGGTTCAGTATTCTATGTGTGAAAGCAATGTCAGACAGACAGACAGAAAGACAGAGTTACTTTCACATTTATAATATTAGTAGGGATGTAATACAATGGTCATGGACCATGATTACATCAACCTTATGGGATGCTAAATAGAATCTTGGATTTCACAGTAACAACAATGAAATAAACAAATACAACAAAAACTTTGTTAGATTTTTGTAAATTCTATGCTTGTATTTGTAAGTCATTTATTATAGAGCAATTTAAAAAGAATACTTTGCAAAGTTTTCATCATTCATAAAAATAATTGCCATTTCAACATTACATGAAATTGCACAACATGAACAAATTTTCTATGTAATACTTTTTATTAAAGATTCAATTACACAATTTTTTGTCAGTACAAGCATAATAACATAATATGCAATTGTGCAACTAACCAGCTGCTACTTACGTCTTCGACAGGGTATAAACTCTGACTGGAACAAGGCATTCGGACATAGTCGTGATTCCAGACGTCTGTCCCCACGCGGGGCTTGGGCGGGGCGTCGCTCACGGCCCGGCCCCCGCTGGGGATGTGGTACAGCACCGCGTGGTTGTATCCGGGGACAACCAGCCGGAACTCCGGGGCGCCCCAGGGACTTTGAGACCCGTACATCTCCGACAACGGAACTCCACGCCAATGACTGCCTTCATCGTTGGAACCCATCGTGTACTTGCAATAATTAGCAATTTTCACGTCTGCAGAAACGCCGAAAAGTATAACGCAATAGAATCAACTGTTAGTAAAACAAGACGGTTAACCTTAACACGTACGTCGTCTGTTCCCTGCAATATATCTAACGAATTCTTTAAGTAGGAACATGTAACTATTACGCCACTACAATACGTTGAATTATTCACAATAAAACAATCATTTTTTCGATTTCAATCAAAAATAAACACGGATTCGCCGCATCGCAACGTCTCCGTAACTGACTATACCTGAGACGCTCTTAGATGGCTGATTTGACACTTTTTATTTTATATTTTTCATTTATCCTTGTTAAGAGGAGCATATTTACCGAATCATAAAGAACAACTTTTAAAAATAAGACGTTATTTCAAAATGTCAAATGCACCTAATTATCAAATTATTTGTCTTTTATTACTTTAAATCATTGAATTATAAAAAGAAAACGTAAAATTTCCACTCTGTCTTACGCTTTTACAATGTTACGCCGTTTGACACGTTTTCATAGTGACGTAGTGGGTAATACTCACCAGGTATTTTTTTTAAATAGGATGAAGGATTTAATAAGTATTGTATTTTAAAAATAAATATATTTTTTAAATAAGAAACTTCAATTCAATCTTCTGGATGTGAATAAATGTTTTTAATAAAAATTTGTTATAATTAGACCTTGCTTGGTTATAAAGTGGAAATAACTGTTACTTATATACTTCGGCAATTTTGTCGTTGTCCCTCACTAGTGCAGTCAGTCTGACATGCAGCAAATCGGCCAACTTAGAGCGGCTCTGGTATAACTTGTTTTGTTGACTTCTTGACTGAATGACGATAAGTGTCAGACTGACAGATTAAAACGTAGTGATTATATTCTCTTTGGGTGCGTTTAGCCGACACAAAATCTTGTCAGCACAGAAAGAAAAATGGCGATTGCTGAGTAGCATAGGCTGACGCGGCTGAGGAATGCTAAGTGGCGATATTCAGATTGATTGATAGATTCGTCATATGGCGTAATAGCTGCTAACTTCACTTCTCTCATTTCCACTCAGCATGGTTCTGGCCGATACTGTAGTCAGAATTGTCGAATGCTGTTCAGCACTCTCAGATTCTGACCAGTCTGTCTATCGGCTAAACGCACCCTTTGTGACAGATCACTGCAAAGCCGAAACAAGGTTTTTTAAGTGCATGTTTTTGATCGAGGAAAAATAATATAAATACCAAATTACTATCTGAGTAGGCCAAGGAGGGGGCAGAAGGTGGAGGCGCTTCTACTAATCAAATTCGACCACATGAGTTACGTTAAACTGGATTGGATGAAGAAGATACTGTTAGGAGACATGAATGAGAGATCTTCTTATCTCTATGATATCACGACCGTAGGTAGAAGTCTATTCAAACGTAATCAATACCAGCATTAAATTTGTTAATATGAAGAAATGTAAGTCTATAAATTATTGAGCGCATTGCAAATTTGCAACAGACAACGTCCAAGTCCAACAAACTTATGGATAAAGAAGAGCGGGAAACTTGGACATTTCTTTCTTATATTTTTTAAACAAAATTCAAATAAATATATAAGGTATGATTTCTCAACTTAAATTAAAATAAATTTATAACCTACTTACCTACAGACACACCTTTATCAAAAATATTTTCACCCAGGGAAGGAGCTCGCCAAGAATTGCCCATCCCCAGGTTTCGCAATGGATAAAGCATCTGCTGCCTTCGCATTATTTAATACATAGATAAATAAATATCTGGGACATTTCCACACAAGGGATGACCCCAAACTAAGCAGAGCTTTTACTATGGGCATCAGAGACTGATATGCATGCATTCATAGATATCTATAAGTACATATTCACACCCAGACACGGAACAAATACCAATATTCATCACACAAATATTTGTCCCGTGTGGGAATCGAACCCATGGCTCTTGGAACCAGCCAGGGTCACTAACCACTGTCTCACCGAGCCAGTCAATGATTTAATAGTTTTAGCATGCGCGATAATAGTGGGCAGCGGAAGTCAAGATTCCTCCCGTTTTTACCACATTAACAAAGCAACATTCATTGAATAGATAGAATAAAACTTTCATTATCTTTTTTATTGATAATCCAGCCTCAAATTATGTAACTTATCGTATAAAGATGGTTGTCTATAAGTAAGACCGAAGACCTGGAAGCGCGACAGGGACATTGCATGCGATCGACCCGGTACCTATCTCTATAGACGTCATTCAACTGCTGTATGCAGAATCAAGCCTCTCTTTTATTTGCCTGACCAAGACCATGCTCCTCCTAAGCTAAAACCCTTGGCATAGATCAAGAGCTTACTAATATATTGGTTACTTTTTGGTATACTTATTTTAGTGTTGTCTATTATTTGCGCGAGCACTACACATTTGAAATAAAACTAATTTTACGGATTAACTTAACCGTGACCACGAGCGCTGTAAAGAGCTCGAAACGTCGGATCTCTAAATAATGTTAGAATACCAATACACGCGAGTTTAATCCGTAAAATTAGTTTTATTTCAAATAGTTATTTTACTTTATTATTCCATCCCTTTCCAAGCCTTCATTCGGTTTCGTTCACTCTTCTGTTTGACAGCTAGGTTGTCAATTTTGACATTATGATCATTCATTCATCTAGCATTAGCGTCTTGCGAAGTCGTGATACTCGTGATCAAATATTTTTTATTTATTTTGAATATTTCTTATATTATCCGATCATATTAAATGTCTAAAGTATTGCAAATATAGCATAAGATTTAATTTATCAAATAATAATGAATTTAGAACTACTCGGTGAGTACTTCATTTGGAATTTTGTATTTAAAATTATTTGTTAAATGTTTATTTACATAATTTCAACCGGTTTTTCAGAATCATTTGGACAAAACTATCCTGAGGTGAGTAGCGAACTATAAAATGCTCTGATCAAAGACTAAAAATCTTATTAAAACTAATATTTGTGTTACTAACTTTAGTAAATTACTGTATGTTTGCATTTTTGTTTTTTATAGGAATTTGATGGGTCTTTAGACTCAATATCTCTAGCCGCAACCTGTGCTTTCAACAGAAGAGGTACACTTCTAGCAGTGGGCTGCAATGATGGCAGAATATTCATCTGGGATTTCCTAACCCGAGGTATAGCAAAGTCAATATCAGCCCATGTCTACCCTGTGTGCAGCCTGAGTTGGTCAAGAAATTGTAAAAAGGTAACAGAAAATTATTAGATCTATTATCTCTAAGTTTAATTAGGTGTGTAGCTACTATGTCTAATGTTTCTTGGTGATAACTAAGACTAATATAAGAGTAATCTGAAGACCTTGATTCTGATTGGTAATATCTATTGTGAGGTTATCTCAATCTGATGTCTTATAATTTTCAAATAAGCTGCTACATTAATGTGTTCCAAAATCAAGTTTAATACCATTAAAAATATTCTCATGTGATAAATTTGTCCAGCAGTGGGATAGCATAGGCTAATTAAAAAAAAACCATTAAAACTATTTATGAAACAAACTACTCGGTCAATTTTTTTTAAGAAAATTCAGCTAATTCAGAGAATTCAGAAATCAATTTTGTGGATTTGATTTTCAGCTTTTATCGGCATCAACAGACCACAATGTGTGCATATGGGACATATTGTCCGGAGAGTGTGAGCAGCGGTACCGGTTTCCGACACCAATCCTGCGAGTGCAGTTTGACCCGAGAAACGACAAGCGATTCCTTGTGTGTCCCATGAGACATGCTGCTTTATTAGTTGATACTGACGGAGAACATAAAATATTGCCTATAGATGAAGATGTGAGTTTTTATTGATATTATCAGTGATTGAAAACACTTGAAATATTATACTTATAAAAAAAAAACATTGTGAGGAAACCTGCACTCCTAAGAAGAAATTCTTAGGTTGTGTAGTCAACCAACCCTCACTTGGCCAGCGTGGTCGACTAAGGCCTTATCGCCCTAGTTTAGGGTAGGCTCGTGCCCCAGCAGTGGGGACGTATATGGGCTGATGATGATGACTTATAAAAAAATACACTTAATTTCAAATTATAACCTTGACCAGTTAAAGATAGTAGTATTAATATAGCCTTTTCTATATTTGTAGACTTTATATTTAAAAGGTATCTTGTCTATGTCACATTACATCTTATTTATACTATTTTAGTGAACTTAACATGTATTTGTTTCAGGGTGATATTAATGTAATAGCTTCATTCGACCGCCGAGGAGATCATGTTTACACAGGCAATGCAAAAGGAAAAATATTGATACTCGATTCACAGACATTAGCAGTAAAGGCTAGTTTTAAGATCACTGTAGGCACTTCAAGTACAACCAGTATAAAGAGTATAGAGTTTGCCAGAAGAGGAGAGTAAGTAAACTGAATTATTATTATAAGAGAATCAAATTTATTATATTTCCAGTGCTTAAGTTTACACAAGCTGTTTTAAATATTTAGAATAAGGGGTTGTCCATTAATCACGTGAGACTTGAAAGGGGGGGAGGGGTTTGATAAAAATCACGAAAATAACACATTGCGGAGGGGGGGTGTAGTAAGATATCACGTGTATTTCTTTTTCGTCAAACGCGCGATTTTCCTATGATTACACTCTTCGTTTACTATTATTGTTATGGCAATCAAAAAAACTTGCAACCTGGTTTAGACATTTTTATGGTTTATTTTTTTTATTATGGTCCTTAATTTCAGATTATACTACTGTATTTAAATTAAGATAATATTCAGAAAATTTTAAGATTCTTTGTAGGTACTAAAAATACACGTGATGTTGAGAAGGGGGAGGGGGGGTGGTCTTAAACCTCACTATGTATCACCAATGGGGGAGGGGGGGTTAAAAAATGCTAAAAAAAGATCACGTGATTAATGGACAACCCCTAAAAGAAAAAAAATCAATTGCTTCAATGCAGCTCAGAGATTGTTTAGTTAGTCATAATGTTAATGATGAATTTTGCTCTTTTCAGTTGTTTCTTGGTAAACACATCAGATAGAGTGATAAGAGTATATGATACAAAGACAGTGCTTAAATGTGGCATCAATGGTGAACCGGAACCTATACAGAAATTACAAGATCTTGTCAATAAGTAAGTAGCAACATTACTGTTATGAGAATGAAGCACTGTGTAAATGATTTTCCTAAAATAGAAGTCTGAGACAAGATTATTATAGAAGACTGTAACTGTCCGGGATATTTACCATGTTGTTTTGTTTTAATGAGCTCCCGATATTTCGGCACTGTTGCAAGCGCCATGATCACGGGTGAACTGACCCATGACAGTTCACCCGTGTTCATGGCGCTTGCAACAGTGCCGAAATATCGGGAGCTCATTAAAACAAAACAACATGGTAAATATCCCGGACAGTTACAGTTTTCTAATGTGTGTAACCATGACAGTTTAAGATTATTATAACTTACGATATTTCTATCCATCCCAGGACAACGTGGAAGAAGTGTTGCTTCTCCGGCGACGGCGAGTACATATGCGCGGGCTCGGCGCGCCAGCACGCGCTGTACATCTGGGAGAAGAGCATCGGCAACATCGTCAAGATCCTGCACGGGACCAAGGGCGAGCTGCTGCTGGACGTGGTGTGGCACCCGATACGGCCGATCATTGCTAGCATCAGCGCTGGTGAGTTGGCTTGTTGAGGAGAGCATCGGCAACATCGTCAAGATCCTGCACGGGACCAAGGGCGAGCTGCTGCTGGACGTGGTGTGGCACCCGATACGGCCGATCATTGCTAGCATCAGCGCTGGTGAGTTGGCTTGTTGAGGAGAGCATCGGCAACATCGTCAAGATCCTGCACGGGACCAAGGGCGAGCTGCTGCTGGACGTGGTGTGGCACCCGATACGGCCGATCATTGCTAGCATCAGCGCTGGTGAGTTGGCTTGTTGAGGAGAGCATCGGCAACATCGTCAAGATCCTGCACGGGACCAAGGGCGAGCTGCTGCTGGACGTGGTGTGGCACCCGATACGGCCGATCATTGCTAGCATCAGCGCTGGTGAGTTGGCTTGTTGAGGAGAGCATCGGCAACATCGTCAAGATCCTGCACGGGACCAAGGGCGAGCTGCTGCTGGACGTGGTGTGGCACCCGATACGGCCGATCATTGCTAGCATTAGCGCTGGTGAGTTGGCTTGTTGAGAAGAGCATCGGCAACATCGTCAAGATCCTGCACGGGACCAAGGGCGAGCTGCTGCTGGACGTCGTGTGGCACCCGATACGGCCGATCATTGCTAGCATCAGCGCTGGTGAGTTGGCTTGTTGAGGAGAGCATCGGCAACATCGTCAAGATTCTGCAGGGACCAAGAATAAATGATGTATTTCCGTTGCAGTATACCATACCCATACAATGAACGTGTTTTTTACATAATTGGTACGGATTGGACTTGCGCACGAAGGGTTCTTCTTGCGCGAGTCTGGCTTGCACTTGGCCGGTTTTTTTCTCTCTGACGGCTTAGCTTCACCGGACTGGCGGAAAGGATTCACCCCTAATTACGTCCCTACATCGTGTGGCACCCGATACAGCCGATCATTGCTAGCATCAGCGCTGGTGAGTTGGCTTGTTGAGAAAAGCATCGGCAATATCAGCGCTGGTGGGTTGGATTTAGGATAGGCGACCTCCGTCTCGCATGAAAGGCGTTGTGATGAAGTTGGCTTTTATAGGGTTTACGGAATGTTCGAAGGCCTATATAATAATAAGGCGTCCGACTTCGGCCATGTCGGCCGATCTCTCCGAGATTGTCAGTTGGCTAACTGTGCAGGACATATTATGTGCACAAATGTACGCGCCAACACAAGTGCACTCTTTGTTCCCTTACCCTCATAGTTCGGTGAGACGGCAATCGGAAATGACCGATGAGAGATCGGGCGCGGGACCACCGGCCTAACGTGCTTTCCGAGCCACGGGCGTGCAACCGACTTCCTTTACAGAAAAACGAATTTTGAACCGGGAACCTCTCGGTCCTTAGGCAGCGCTTACTACTAATAAACCAACGAAGCAGTTGAACTAATATAATTTTTTATATTACAGGCGTGGTCTCAATTTGGGCGCAGAACCAAGTGGAGAACTGGTCAGCCTTCGCGCCGGACTTCAAGGAACTCGACGAGAATGTGGAATATGAGGAGAGGGAGAGCGAGTTCGATGTGGAGGATGAAGACCGCTCCGTGGACCAGGCCGGGGAGAGCCACCGGGACGAGGAGGTCGATGTGAGTAGAGGGGTTCTTAGTGAGAAGGATTTAGTGGGGTTCTAAGTAAGATGGATGCAGGAGTAGGGGTCTTAGATGGATGCAGCAGCGGGGTTCTAAGTAGGATGGATGCAGCAGTGGGGTTCTAAGTAGGATGGATGCAGGAGTAGGGTTCTTAGATGGGTTTTAAGAAGGAAGGACACAGTTGTGGTATTTTAAATACTATAGACGTATTGTGGGGTCTAAATAAGATTTACCTACACTGTAAAAATTAGTTTTTTTTGGGTCAAAGCACATTCTTCTCGATGACTGAATCTGGCTCGATGGTGCATTTTGCCCTTTTGTGCCATAAGTCGTTGGCTTGGGGTATTCCCGTTCGTTGCACCAAGTTTGCCCCACCAATACGATTTTAATAGATTCCACTGATGGGACTACGCCTGGTTGGACCAGGGAATAAACCAAAGGCTTGATCCCCGCGCTGGACAAATTGTGACATGACATGAGAATTTATATTTATAAGGTGTTTTTAAGACTATTATTGATTATTGATACTTCTCTATTAATTATATTTTACTCGTGTCCAGGTGGACGTGACGACGTGTGAACCGGTGGCCGCTTTCTGTAGCTCTGATGAAGAGGGAGAGGACGAGAATGTCCTCTCGTTCCTGCCTATCGCTCCGGAAATTGAAGACCCTGAGGTAAAAAATTGCTGTTGATCTTAGCAAATTAATTTGAATTTGCCAATATTTTTGGAGTATTGGTGTTATGTGTGTGTAACCGACTTCAAATAAAGGAGGTTCTCAATTCGTCGGAACCTTTTTATTTTCGAGCTTTCACTTGTAATTTCTGGGAACATACTATGCAATGCATGAAAAAATGCTATTCTATGTATGTCATGCAAGGCAATCTAGAAGGGTATATTCCACTTTGCCCAACTGAAAGCAAAATAGTCTTTCCCCCCCTTTCTCCCTCTGTTTTAACGAAATAAAACGTACATATTTCGAAAAAAATTGCCATTAGTTTCCTCTTGTAACGAGTAAACATCATCTCATCTTCCCAGGACGGCTGGGCTGCGACCCAGGAGACGGTGACGCCCACAGAGACGCCGGAGAAGCTGGAGCCGGCGGCCAAGCGGCCCAAGTGCAAGACCTACGACATATCGCTGAAGATCGCGCCGCCGGGTATGTTATGTGGTTAAAGAAATTTATTTCTCATAAAAACTTATAAATAGTTCACTTACAATGAGATTACGTACAATTAATTTTATGTTATATTATATGTATGTATTACATTATATTATATTATATTACATTATATTATATTACATTACATGATATTATAGTACATTATAATTATATTATATATTTATTACATTTTAATATTTTAACATTCTGGCATTTAATTGGGCTAAATTATATTGAATTGAATTGAACCGAATTGCATTATCATCATAGTTGTCCTGCCCTTGGCCCACCCTAAGTGGGGTCGGCATGTAATTTTTACCACTCAGGTCATGTATATTTCTTCCACTCGGGTCTATTATTCGTCAGCTGGCCATGTTATCTCTAAATGCTGGCCACAAATAAAACTCTTAAAAAAATAACAAGTTTTAGAACAACATTGTAACAAAAGAGATTGTCATCTAGTCACAATGTTTTTTAAACTTTTATAATGCGAAACGTTAAGGAGGATGCTATTCGTTAGCTTTTTTTATTTAACCCATATCATCCCACTGCTGGGCAAAGGTCTCCTCCAAGTCTATCCAGTGCTCTGGTTAGTTAGCTATGCTAAATAATGAAATGCGTCAGGGATGTGATCGATTTTTATTTTAATACTAATCTCACTTAATTAAGGAGTTTGATTTCTGAACCTAACTAAACTGGGGTTCGATAAGCGGTTTCCATTGCATTGCAAACTAAAAAGAGCATAAAAAGATGCAAACTAAAAAGAGATGTGTTTGACATTCTTAAAGAACGCATATATTAGGTCATATATATAACGTACATAATAATAATTATTAGCTCGTTTGTTTAATATTAATAACTATATTGTATATATTTATTTCTTTATTATTCACAAATATATATATTACTTACAAGATGCAAGTATTGCAAGAATTTCATATACAATTATTATTATTTATTTATTTTTTCTAAAATTTCCTCTTTTCTACCTAATGGGTTGGCAATTTGTTCGAATCTGAAGTAAAAGATCTTGACGACTACTAATCGCTTCTATAATTTTGTCTAAATTTCATATTTTATATCCAATAACATAATGTTAATTTTATTTAAGGAAAGCCTGTTATTGGCCTTATTATATTATGTAACATTTCATGGTTTATTGTTTGCATAGACGCTGTTGGTTTTCGCAATAAATAAATAAATTGCAGGTTTGGTATTTAGGTTTCTAATTGTTACCTACTACCGCATATTACCATAATATATTACCGCACTGACTCACCGATCGCCTATCGGTGGCAATACAGAGAGTTGAGACTGGATTAAAAACAATCTGTATAAAGTTCGCCACTCTATATTTATTTTGAATGCAAACGTAACTTGTGCGTGTACATTTTACCTAGCTAAAGTCAGTTTTCCTTTTCAGAGCAACCATTATCATTCGGTGGGAAGAACAAGCAAGCAGCGGGAAGCAAAAAAGTTGCAGGAAGACCTCGGAAATAATATATTATACTTTTATAAAAAACTTTCATATCGTTTCATTTAATTTAAAGTTAAGAATACTATTTTGGCAACATATAAACCGTTTAGATAAATAGCAAATTCCAATCAAATTAAAGTAAACGGATCCTAATAATTACGGATGAACTTATATCGAACCAAATGATACACTGTTATGTAGAAGAAAACATTTATTCTGCAAAAAGAAATCATATCGTCGATCTTTAATAAAATTCATATCTAGAGTATACAGTAAGTACTTATCATCTGTATATAAATAAATCTCACTTAAATAGAACCAAAATAATAATACATCGTTTATTCGAGACCAAAAAGACTCATAATATTACTCTTCGTTAGTCCCTACATTAATTTTACACGTACTATAATACATAGTGTACTCTACGCGAGCGCTGTCGCCCGGCACGTATAAATAAAATTCATCTATAATAAGTATTTACAGGTTGCTGATAAGCGTCAAGTCACTAGCGCGGACGCCTGGGTCCGCCTGACCAGAACGCATAGACAATCCCATTCTGTGACAATAAGAAAAAAAAACGGAATATTGCATTACATCATTATTACATTAAAATTGTCTGATAAATTGATTGTTTATATTATTATTATGTACATTCCCTAAACTTTAATTCTATCTCACTCCTTTTGTCACAAGCGTTGTCTACGCGTTCCGGTCTCACATTCACTTGTAACATCGGTTATATAAGCGTGTACATGTTATAGTTACTTTACGAACTATTTATATACGTCATTGTTAGTTGTCATGTCAATCGATCGCCTCACGAGCTGTCCGTTCGATCGGACAAATTCTCGAATACAATGGCTGATAATATTCGTGATTTAAAGGTATTCCAATCCTGATATCGAACTTTCATACAAATGTTGTCTGTGTAGCTTCTCGCATAGTATGCTGCGGCATCGCTTCGTTAAATTTCCTACTGCGGACACACCATAACTAGGTGCCTCGAAGGCTACTCTAGCTAGGATCTCGGAGCATCGGCGATCAAGATGCGAGACCTACATAGCGCTACCCGTCTAATTCATCCTCCCGTTGGCTCGAGAAGTAGCTAACGAGTCCGCCGAACACGCTGCCCTCCGCCCCCGCCTCCGTCTTGACCCGCACGGGCGGGGAGGGGGGCGCCGCCGCGGGGGGGTCCGGGGTGGGCGCGTCGCCGCTGGCCGGCCGCGGGGGAGGCGGGGAAGGTTCCGGAGCGGGTGTTATAGGTTCTATAGAGGGCGCGGGCGCTCGTAGTACCGTGTCGCCGGGCGGGGCGGGCGGGGCGGGCGTGCGCAGGACGGGGTGGAGGTAGGCGGGGCGCGGGGCGCGCTCGTGCGTGAGGTAGTGGTGCATCTGGTGCATGCGCTGCAGCGCGTCGTGCGGGCCGGGGGACGCGAGCGGCGCGGGGGAGCGCGCGGGGCCGGGGGACGGCAGCGCGCGGCCCGGGGGCGCGGGGGTGCCGCTGGCGCCGGGGGGCGCCGGCGACGGTCCCTGCGAGCTGGGCCTGTGCGGACTGGGCGAGCCGTGTGGACCGGGTGGCCCGTGAGATACCGGCGGTCCGAGGGGTCCCGGTGGCCCGTGAGTTCCTGGTGGTCCATGGGGTCCTGGTGGTCCATGAGATCCCGGTGGTCCGTGGGGTCCAGATGGTCCGTGAGACCCTGGTGGTCCATGGGGTCCTGGTGGCCCGTGAGACCCTGGTGGTCCGGATGGTCCATGAGAACCAGGTGGCCCGTGGGATCCAGATGGTCCATGAGGTCCCGGTGGTCCATGAGCTCCCGGTGGCCCATGCGATCCCGGTGGCCCGTGAGGTCCCGGGGGCCCGTGTGCCCCTGGAGGCCCGTGCGGTTCCGGTGACCCGTGCGGTCCCAGCGGGCCGTGGGGACCGGCGGGCGCGTGCGGCCCGGCCGGCCCGTGCAGTCCCTGCGGTGGCCTGAGCGGCCCGAACGGCCCGTGTGGCCTATGTAATCCGTGGGGTCCGGGCTGGCCCGACGGCCCGTGGGGACCTGGAGGCCCGTGTTGTCCGGGTAGCCCGAGTTGTCCCGGTGGTCCGAGCTGTCCCGGGGGTACGTGCGGTCCTAGCGGTCCATGTGGGCCCGGAGGACCGTGTGGCCCCGGTGGTCCGCGAGGTCCGTGTGGTCCGAGTTGTCCTGGGGGTCCATGAAGACCCGATGGCCCGTGGGGCCCTGATCCTCCGTGAGCCCCTGGTGGGCCATGTGGTCCATGGGCCCCTGGTGGCCCGTGAGCTCCTGGTGGTCCATGTGACCCAGGTGGTCCATGAGATCCTGGTGGGCCGTGGGGTCCTGGCTGCCCATGTAATCCGTGTGGTCCAGGAGGCCCGTGTGCTCCTGGCGGTCCGTGAGGTCCTGGCGCTCCATGCAGACCAGGTGGACCATGAAGGCCCGGTGGGCCGTGGGGCCCAGGTCCGTGTGGTAGATGAGATCCTGGAGGTCCTAATTGTCCTGGTCCATGGGGTCCCGGCGGCCCGTGAGGCCCTGGGGGTCCATGAGGCCCCGGAGGTCCGTGAGGCCCGGGCGAGCCGTGGGAGCCCGGCGGGGCGTACGGTCCATAAGGCCCGCCATATTGTGGAGCGTATGGTCCGAGTGGATAGCGTGGCCGCCGGTCCTGTAATAAAGATATAGTAAATAATATAAATATTATTATTCCACATGCTTATCGCTGTCATCAACATCACTTCTGTACGTGTCATCAATTCTGTAGTATACATTCCTGCAATGAAATGTCTACGGCCGTTAGTGTGTATCACTAACGGATGATGTCCGCTACCTGTGGCTAACAGGTATCATGTGGGAATAATTCGACGGGTTCAATAGTTGTTAGTTGGTGTAATACGCGCACGTCTAATAGATAGATTTTTTTCCGTTTTTAAAAATATTACAGATAAATTACCTACGTAATTCTTTTCGTCTTTCAAAATATTACAGATAAATTACCTACGTCATTTTGCCAATATTTATATACGTTTATCAGTGATTTTCATATCTAGCATCCAATCTAGAAACACCTTACCTTAGGGGTGTACCATTCGCTCCCCCCCGCAAGTCCGGTGATATGACGACAAGATTGCTCAAAGCGATCATCAAAGCTCATCATTCTCCTGTCCTTATCCCACGCTAAGTGGGTTCGGCGCAACATGTGTACTTCTTCCACTCGGACTATCATTCGTCAGCTCTGTGTCTACTCCTTTCACTCCTATGTCATCTCTCACGCAATCCGTCCATGTCTTCTTCGGCCTTTGACATTCATACCATTACGTCCATTGACATTCATACCATTACGTCCATTGACATTCATACCATTACGTCCATTGACATTCATACCATTACGCCCCAATGGGCGAATGTTAACGGACGTAATTGTATTGACATTCATACCATTTCGTCCATTGACATTCATACCATTACGTCCGTTGACATTCATTAACGAAGCGATCATCGTAACTACATAGTTAAAAAAACAAACAAATCCCACCTTGTTCTCCGTATGCTTGATCTTGGGATGGTTCCTGGGCGGCTCGTCCCGGGGCGAGGGCGGGCGCGGGGACGGCGAGCCGGCCGGGGAGCGGTACTCGGGCTCGGTCTTCACCTCGGCCTTGATCTTGATCGGCGCCCCGTCCGGCCCTGGAGCCGGCCCTGCCACGCTCACTGTGGGTGGAGGTGTTGTTTTATATTTGGATCGGGTACGCGAATGCAGAGCGTAAGTAAAAGGGTGGGAAAGTTAATTAGATGTTTTAATCGACTATTGATTTAAGTTTCGCAAAGATTTTTAAATAGTAAAGTTATTTAAATTAAAACTAATTTTACGGATTAAACTCGCGTGTATTGGTATTCTAAACATTATTTAGAGATCCGACGTTTCGAGCTCTTTACAGCGACTAAGACTGTCTTAACCGTGACCACGAGCGCTGTAAAGAGCTCGAAACGTCGGATCTCTAAATAATGTTTAGAATACCAATACACGCGAGTTTAATCCGTAAAATTAGTTTTATTTCAAATGTGTAGTGCTCGCGCAAATAAAAATAGACAATAGTAAAGTTATTATTTTAAAACTTTAATATCCCTTTTTAAAGTTACTTTTCTATCTCATACATTTTACTACACTACACGAGTATGTATATTACAGGTATATTCCCATTTGTCCCCTCTTAGTTCTGTCCCTTTTAAAATTAGCTTATTTTCATAACAATAATGTCTCTCATTTAAAAGTAAGTAAGATGAATATGGGACATTTAAAAATTAACACAAATGTTGGGCAGATTGCCTATTTTTAAACAAGAGTGGTAGTGGATAAAGTTAAAAGGGGACAAATGTGAATAACCCCATATTTATTTTATTTATTTATTTAAATTTGACATACCAACAAACATAGTGCATAGTAAACTAGTAATGGAATAGATTAGGTACAACACTTACCAGCGGGCGGGCCAGTAGGGGGCGTTCGGTCGGGCGGCGGCGCGCGGAACGCGGGGTGCGGGGGCGCGGGGTGCGGCGGCGGGCCGGGGTGCGGCGCGGGGTGTGCGCCGGGGTGCGCGGGGTGCGGGGCGGGGTGCGCGCCGGGGTGGCGCGGCGGCATCGCGCGCGGGTCGGGGTGCGCGGGGTGGGCGCGGTAGGGCGGGTAGTACTGGGGCGGGTAGGCGCGCGCGTGCGGGTGGAACGGGTACATGCCGCGCGCTCCGTACGCAGCGTTGCCCGGGTACATCATCGGGCCTCTGTAATAAAGATTAATCGGTTACTCAACATACTCCCACTTTTTTTTATATAAACTCGCTTTAGTTGTATACAAACTGATTTTTTGGGAATTTATTTAATAAACTATTTTTTTAAAAATCTGATGTGTGGTTTTACAGCAAAAACAATTGATTTCATTTGTTTTTTATTATAAACTTATTTCGTGGGAACTTTCTAAGAATTCAACACATGCTTGATACACTTACACATCTTAGATGTACTGCGTTACTTTCACAAATAATTAATTACCAAAAACATTGTACATAGTTAGACATAAAGATCTACTCCTCACAGTAGGTTGAACATGTCCTGTGTAATTGAAAGGATATTTTCTTAATTTATTACTTTTTCTACTTATAACAAAAAAAATGCAATGTGTAGCCTAAATTAAAACTATAAATGATCGTTTATATTTTGAAACCACTGAAAACATTAATATTTTCTCCTAAAAACAGTGCCTTAAAAAATAAAATTAATAATATCAATAGTTATTGGTTTCCCCTTCAATCCCTTGATACGTGCCTGTACTGTTGGTTGATCATGTGCGGCATGCGCGTGATGATGCTGGGCTCCTCCGTGACGGGCTTGAACGGCTGCGGCGACCCCGCTACCGACAGAGTACCTGTTGATAATACAAGTATAGACTTAATCTTTAAGAATTTTGCTGTGGCAGAGACGCCGAAGACTTAATTTTATTTCAATTGCAAATCGATTATGCATCCATTTTGCAATTAATCTTTTAAGAGATAGACAACGGAAACATCATATCATAGCTTAGAACAGATGGTAGTATATTTGTCATACAAATGCGGCTACCTATCCTTGTATAGGAAGTACTCTTACAAATGCGTTTACCTAACCTTGTGTAGGAAATACTCTTACAAGTGGGAGATCTTCATGGTTTTTCGTATACATCAGTAACAAAGTCCCGTTTTTACTCTATGACCCTGTTCAGACCGCGTTTTGACTCGCGCGATTGTAAAATACTAGCAAGTTGCTCGACTGTATGTGGACAGAAAATATGAACCTCTAGGACCTCACCATCACGCGATTCCAAAACGCGACATCTGAACAGGGACTTTGGGTACCGAATGCTAAAAGTAGAGCACAATAACAGACAGATAGTAGACATAGACAGTTGTAAGTAAGTCGTTACCTTCTCTGAGCGCGTTGGGCGGCTGGTCGGGCCGCAGCGAATGCAGTCGCTCCTCGGCCGACAGCACGCCGCGCAACTCCGCGCGCACCTACGCAGAAAGATAGATTGACATTAATAATAAAAAAAATAACCTTTAATGTTCAAATACATACAAGGCATTATATGTTTTAAAAACTTAAGTACCTAAACTAGGTCGAACCTGTTTTTGTAGCCACGTAATTTCGCATCAAAGCAATGCCTGAAAATATCCTGTTGGATAATGTGAAACACATCGTGACCACGAGACCTAGAGAGCTGGAATCGTCGGGTTCTCTAAATTATAAAATACAAATGTGGGTCGGTTTAAATATGGTTAAACTAGTAAATGGTTGATGGTCGAGCGACACGTGGTAATGATTGCCGGTGAAGAACTAAACTTACAAGTGATACAAAATTAACATAAAATACTCTTTTTTTCCTAATTGACTTACAATAATAGTTTGGAGTAGCCTTGTCATCA
This sequence comes from Maruca vitrata, assembly GCA_039566165.1. Lineage (NCBI taxonomy): Eukaryota > Metazoa > Arthropoda > Insecta > Lepidoptera > Crambidae > Maruca > Maruca vitrata. The sequence goes on along the minus strand of CM076914.1, from coordinate 15,959,499 downwards.
TCATCGGACTTGCGAGGGAGCGGATGGCTCTCACCAATTTAGGTCAGTGCATGAGCTCTGACGCTGCGCGTTACATATCACGCCCAATGACTTCACTGTACTTTGTACAATGTCTCAAATATTAACTTATTTATTAGGACCGTTATCTGCAGGCGGAGCGCGTGCGGCGGCGGCGGCGGCTCCAGTCGCGCGGCGGCGGGTAGACCCCGTCCGCCCCTCCCATAGAGAACTCTACTTTCTCCTTTTTATTATGGTTCTCACCCCTTAAGTAGCGGGGGAGCGGATGGCTCTCATTCCCAACAGTATTATGATCGTTACCTGCAGGCGGGGCGCGTGCGGCGGGTCGAGGCGCGGGGCGGGCGGGTAGGCGCGCGCGGGGTCGCGCGGGACCCCGTACGGCGCCCCTCCCATGGAGAAGTCCACTTTCTCCTTCTTCATGCGTTTGCTCTCCTGTGAAGTTTACACGTTGATGGAGATTTTTTTTTCTGGAGGACTTAGCTGTTAGCCTCAGACGGCTTTTACAGCTTCAGCGGACTGGCGGGGGAGCGGAAGGCTCACACCCCTATTTTAATGGAGAACGTTGACGATTTTAGTTAATTATGCATTTTTGTAATAAAAATCCTCTTTAATACATTTTACATCCCGAGATTGCTTAACATTCTTTATAGTCATGCGTCCATTTACGAGCATGCATGAAGAGAAAGTGGTGTGCCAGGACCGTAGCACATGGCAGGAAGTAATCTCTGCCTACCCCTCTGGGAATGGTTACCTACGAAAAGCCGTAACATCTGAGAAGATGAAACATCAGCGTTGATTACTTTATTTTATCGATGATTAATAAAAATCAATACATTATGTTTTCTTTGTTTATAATGTGACTTTAATTATTTATTAACCCGGAGGTTCATCATGTTCATGCAAACCCCACAGAAAATCTGGGGGCACTGGTGTAGGTATATTGAATTTATGACGACCTTTGTACCAGGCTCTTCTACATAAAATATTTAAATAATATTTTTCGATGTAATGAAACAGCGTAGTAATAAGACGTCGAAGGAACAAAGCTCCGTTCGCAGAAGGATTTTTCGATGTAACGAACCATCGCAGTAACAAGACATCGACTTAGCAAGGCGTCGCAGTAAGATGACGTCTGTGGATGGATTCGAAGTATCAAATGTCGATGTTACGGCTTTCGCACTAAAGTAGGTAACCCCTCCGGGGAAAAGGCGTGATTTTATGGATGGATTGATGGTCCATTTACCTGCAAGGCGAGCCGCGCCTGCCGCTTTTCCTCGCGCTCCTTGGCCTTCTGCTCCTTCAACTTCTCCTTCTCTTCTTTCTTCTGTAAACGTTCCATCTTACGCGCTTCCTTCTCCGCTTGTTTCGCTTCCCGCTCTTGGCGTTTCTGTTCGCGTGCGGCCTGTCAGCGAATTATTAGTTATTCATTGTACTGATTTAACAGGCATTGAATATTGGCTTTTGGATTGGACTCGAGACTCAGTTTGATGATTTTTATTTATTTTGACCCGTATGCAGTTTTCATTCATATCTATACTAATATAATAAAGCTGAAGAGTTTGTTTGTTTGTTTGAACGCGCTAATCTCAGGAACTACTGGTTCGATTTGAAAAAATCTTTTTGCGTTGTATAGACCATTTATCGAGGAAGGCTTTAGGCTATATAACATCACGCTGCGACCAATAGAAGCAAAGATACAATGGAAAATGTGTAAAAAACGGGGGAAACGCGAACGAAGTCGCTGGCAAAGCTAGTTTATAATAATGTGGCCAAAAAGGCAAAGGCCTCTCCCAATTCACTCCAAAGCTGTCGATCTCCAGCAAAGGCCGACCAGTTCCGATTAATAAAATTATTAAAAAAACCGACTTCATTTACTTGAAAGTTTGTACTCACTTGGTTAGCTCGGACAGGCGTGCCGTCTGCTTTCAAATCTGGAAGATGATATTTATTATGTTAGCATTTGATAATATAATCCTTTTTTTAAATTATCAAGTGTTATTTTAGGAATTATTACTAGGAATAAAATAATATATAAGGCTTCCGACTGATTTCGGCCATGGCGGCCGATCTCAGTTGAGATCAGCCAAGTGCGCAGGACATATTATACTGCACAAGTGTGCGCGCAAATATAAGTGCATTCTGCTCCCTCACTCTCATAGTTCGGTGAGACGGCAATCCGACATGACCGATGAGAGATCGGGCGCAGGATCACCGGCTTAACTCGCTTTCCGAGGCACGGGCGTTCATCCGCCAACTTCCTAACTCTGGGCTGAGTAAATTCATTACAGAAAAACTCACACAAAGTTTGCTTGACCCCGGACTCGAACCGGGGACCTCTCGGTCCTTACGCAGCGTTCGCTACCAATAGACCAACGAGGCAGTAAGTAGTTATGTATGTATTTAATGCTCTGAACAAATCGGATTTCCTACGTCACTGCGAAACACGTATCATCGAGTTTTGTTTCTTCGATATAACCATACTACGACGCCTTGTAAAATCGATGTCTTGTTACTGCGATTTTACGAAACCCGAATAAATCAATTTTCTATCTTTCTATAGTAGAAGTGTGTGAACCTTTGATCTTGACCCCGACGAGCTTGGCGAGCGCGTCGTCGGGGTCCGCGCCGCCGGAGCGCCGCGCGCCGCGCCCGCGCCCCCCGCGCCCTCGGCCTCCGCCCCGCCCGCGACCGCGAGGGGACACACTGCTGCCCGGAGTACTGGCAGCCGCCGCCGCCGCTGCAGCCGCTGCGTCTGTGTAACGAAGAAGCTGGTTACCGACACGAACTATAACAATGTCGTACTTTTCATATTGCTGACACCGTAAAATTGTAAATTACGTTAGGTTGTGCGAGATAGTGAACTGTCGAAAATTTGTGAACCATAACATATTGCTGACAATTTCATTTAGGCCATCCCATGACGTAATACTTTAACATACAGTAGGTACTTCGGAAAATATTTTTATTTTACACTGCACAGAAAAAAAATATTTTAACATTTTTTCCTTTAAAGAATCAATATTGTTTCAGTTGAAGGCAGAATGACCAAACTGAAAGTGTCTGGGATCACGGGTGAGTTCACCCGTGATCATGGCGCTTGCAACAGTGCCGAAATATCGGGAGCTCATTAAAACAAAACAACATGGTAAATATCCCGGACACTTTCAGTTTTCTAATGTGTGTAACCATGACAGTTTAAAATTATATACAGAATGACCAAGTTTACCTACCCAATATCATCAGCCGCCTCCCCCCTCCCCCTCCCTTGGTACTCACTGAGGTGCGCCTGCAGCTGCTCGGTCTTGGCGCGGGTGACGTCCTCCGGCAGCTTCTCGAGCGGCACCACCGCCGTCTTGGTGATGAAGTCGCCCAGCCTCATAGCAGTCCCCCCCCCTCCCCTAAGGGTGTACTCACTGAGGTGCGCCTGCAGCTGCTCGGTCTTGGCGCGGGTGACGTCCTCCGGCAGCTTCTCGAGCGGCACCACCGCCGTCTTGGTGATGAAGTCGCCCAGCCTCATAGCAGTCCCCCCCTCCCCCTCCCTAAGGGTGTACTCACTGAGGTGCGCCTGCAGCTGCTCGGTCTTGGCGCGGGTGACGTCCTCCGGCAGCTTCTCGAGCGGCACCACCGCCGTCTTGGTGATGAAGTCGCCCAGCCTCATAGCAGTCCCCCGTCCCCTAAGGGTGTACTCACTGAGGTGCGCCTGCAGCTGCTCGGTCTTGGCGCGGGTGACGTCCTCCGGCAGCTTCTCGAGCGGCACCACCGCCGTCTTGGTGATGAAGTCGCCCAGCCTCATAGCAGTCCCCCCCTCCCCCTCCCTAAGGGTGTACTCACTGAGGTGCGCC